>JAOUQZ010000012.1:2708972-2722481 GCA_028564935.1 Neosilurus hyrtlii | reverse complement strand
CACACACACACACACACACACACTCCTCCAGCTCCTCTTAAAACATGTTTCTCATCAAAGTTTGCTGCAGCGAAAGCTGCCTGTGCAGTAACTACTTCTTAAGAATTTCAGTTCTAGATACTTCCTGGTTCTCACTGCCTCTAAATATCTAAACGTCAACGATCAGTGTTGTCGCACTTGCTTTCAGCTGCTAAATTACCCATAATTCATCATCCTGCCTCTACTGAACGCTTGAGTATTAGTCAGGTGAGGCTACCAGGCTTATGACATGATACAGAAGACGTATCCCGTCAAAGATTACATCACAATCCCGCAATTAAGCAACCTTCGTGATTGAACTTATAGGCATATGACCTTCAGTTATAAAGAGATCTTTTTTGTGGTGCCTTTGTTTGTTGATGTCAAGTATTTTTTAAGGAATCTTAAAGGAAATCGGTCGTTCATTTATTCGCTGGGCCGACTGATCATACTTGGGTTGAGGGGTGGTTGAAGTCTGTCTCTGCCAACTCTGGGTGAAGGCTTGGTACACCCTGAATTGCTCACCAATCCATCGCAGAGCCAACACACACTACTGCTCACTCTCACATCCACACCAGGGGCAATTTGTAACAGCCAGTTTGCTTAATGTGCATGTCTCTGGACTGTGGGAGGAAACCGGTGTACCCGGAGGAAACCCATGCAAGCACGGGTAGAACATGCAAACTCTACACAAACACCTTCACCGAGCCTTGGACTCAAACCCAGGGGGCACCACGCATGTGCAAAGCGCGATTCCTGCAGGACATAGCAAAATCCGCATAAGAATACCCTGGTAAGTTCGTGCTGCGGTCGAATAAGACGTGGTTTGATGTGTTCAGCGCTCGTACAGGGTTAAGGCGGCCGATTTTCTTCAAGCGTATTAGAAGTTATAATCGTATGCCTGTTTTGCAAGTGCAATCATTATTTAGGTTTTTAGATTATTTCTATAATTAGGAATCAGAATTGGCCAACAAGTTTCATGCTACATTTACAAACAGCTAGCTACAACGACAACTCTGGAATTGTTACTAATATCAAGCTGATGGTACCAAAAAAAAAAAAAAAGAAAGAAAAAACAGTATATATATTCATTAAAGCTCCACACTTTCAGAGTGTAAACCGAACAATGTGAAAAATAATCTGTAAACATTATATGGAAAGCTTCTGATATATATATATATATATATATATATATATATATCCATGAGGTTCCCTTAACATAGGATTACTCGTGGCAGGAAGTAAACGCCAGATATTACAAACATGTATACAACTTCATAGGTCACAAACACATCTTACATTTATACCATGTTTTAACAGATGATCTCATAGACCTGTATTTTAAAATGATCCATTGTGAAGGGGGGAGACTTGGGTGGGGGTGGGGCTTAGGGGTGTGGCAGTTAAGTGTGATTGGGGTGGGGGGGTGGGGGGGTTCTCAAATTTATTTTATATCAGTGCAGCACCTGTGCCTACATGGACCATACCATGTGCTACCCTGTTTCAGGGTGTGATATTCCCTTGGTTTTTAGAAGGGCTTTATGTTTTGAAACACTTTGTAAGCTTTGAATAATATCATTTTTTTTGTTTGTTTGTTTGTTTGCTTACTTCATTCTATCAAATCTGTAAATTATACATTATACAAAGAGTTTTCAGTTAAAGATTTTACTTTGAGCTATAATTATTGTAATTATTAAAAGATGTAGCCTTTATTATTAAAGTTTTATATTTTTCAAATTAAAGAAACACCTGTCGTGGTCTTCATTACTCTTCATTGTCTGTCTGTCTGTCTGTCTGTCTGTCTGTCTGTATGTGCTTTCATCGTGGTAGCACTACAGCCTCGATCGTACTGGTTCTCATTTGGTTACCATATGTATCTTTGCAGCCTCCAGACACCCATTTAAAATGAACTATATGGGTTAATTATTACAGTAATTATAACACATTCGTTACTATCAATAGTTAAGATTGCATTGTGTAGTGCATTAGCAGTGTCACTTTGCGCTCCTGTCATGTTTGCATCGGGTTTCATCCAGATGTTGTATATGTGTATTTGTATTACTTTCAATAATAAGATTAGGAAACACCATCAGCCAAAGGTTTTCACGTGGTCACACGGGTATTTTTTTTTTTTTACTTCCTCTCAAGTTCTGTTCCAATTTAATATTCACGTCTAGAGTCCAAATACCCGGATGTGTTCTTTATTCTCCCATTTTATCAGGAATCCACGAGGTGGTGACTTCTGTGGACTTAGAACTGTCTAGTATCCCACAATGCATTTTGCACCAACCAGCATAATTGTGTAATTAATGTCCGATTTTTTCTTTTTCATTCATTAATTTTAGTTTTGTGTCTCCCGTCAATCGCAACAGCTGTCGTTCAGAACAATTTTCCGCAACCACTGACCTTTTGTACAATATGTATGCCACAGATCTTGGATATTATTATTCATTCATTCATTTTCTAAGCTGCTTAATCTTAATTAGGGTGGCGGGGATGCTGGCACCCATCTCAGCCAACTCTTGGCGAGGGCAGGGTAGCTCACCAGGCCATCGCAGGCCCATCCTGGAGATTATTTATGAGTATCAGCAGCCTATGTCAGCCGACTCTGTGAAGACGGTGTACACTCTGAACAGCTCACCAGTCCATCACAAGGCCAACACACACATACAGCCATTCACACTCACACCTAGGGGCAATCTGAAACAGGCAATAATCTTAATGTGCATGTCTTTGAACTGTGGGAAGAAACTGGAGTACCCGGACAAAACCCAAGCAGGCACAAGGAGGCTAACAAGCCAGTATCAACTGGTTTCCAGAATGCACATCTCCACCCCATCCTTACATGAAACAATCACCTCTGTAGATTTCACGGTCTTTAAATCAGGTCCTTTCATCCACGCTGTTCCCCATTAGCATATTTAATTGCCAGGTAAAAATCACTTGTTTGCAATCCGTGTAATTATTTGATTGTACGGTATCCGTGAGGAATCGGAAGAAGAGAGCGACAGAGGAAGAAGGATGAAACGAGGGAGTGCTCGAGAACGAGAAGAAAGAGGAGCTCAGCAGCCAAAACAACACATCAAAGCACGAGCCTTGATGCCGATTTCGTATGGCATTAATGGTTCATGAAGGAAAGAGATTGCCTTTAGGAACAGCTCCCTCATAATCCCACCAACAATCTCAGTGCGGCATAAACATTCAAAGAAAATGGAAAGAAAATTGAACTCATCTCTTATAATCCTGTCAACAATCACCAGTGAATCCATAAACATGGGAAACTTCAGCCAAAGAAAGAAAAGTAAAGAAAAACAAATGGAATGGGAAAGGGGTGGGAGCTGTGTGGGTTTTCACAGGGATAACTAGAGGGGTTCACACCAGCCGCTACCTCACCATTAAATCAAATTGGTGGCCACCTTGCTGGCCTTGAACTTGACCTATAATGACCTTTTCAGAAGCTCGTTTCTGCCTTTGGTTCCAAGTTGCTACCCTAAAAAATTGACGGTGATGTTGTGACCAGTTTTTAAGCTATAGGCGTGCTATGCTATCGCTCACTCACTCATTTACTGAACCACTTCATCCTATAAGGGGAGGCTGGGCAATTTGGTATCCGTCCCTATTGCGAATGATCTCACAGACACCCATGATTGGCTTGTGATCGCTGTAAGTGACAGGGAAGCGAGCATATGCCATCCCTTCCTCCCGTGAGAGCTCGGCCAAATAGCTCTCATGGACTCCCAGTCAGGGATGGCTGTGGCATCAACCTGGATTCGAACCAGTGATCTCCAGGTTCATATTCACTCATTCTCTAGCAACTGTTCTAGATTGGTGGCTACTCCAGCCAGCACTGGGCGAAGGCGGGGTACACCCTGAACAGCTCGCCAGATCATCACACACACAACCATTCACACTCATTCTTATTACTTAGGGCAAATTGGAACAGCTAATTAGCCCAATTATTATTACAATAATATGGATGTCTTTGGACTGTCGGAGGAAACTGGAGTACCCGGAGGAAACCCATGCAAGCACAGGCAGATCATGCAAACTCCACACAGAGACGTCAAGCCCACGACTTGAACCCAGGACCTTCTTGCTGTGAGGCGAATGTGCTAGCCACTATGTTTTTATAATACTACATAAAACTTTTTTTTTATGGGTCAAAAGCAATTCAGAATGATGAAAATATATATTTTTTTAATAACATGGATGATTCAGCTGAGGCAAACTTTTACATCATACTTTTAGTTTAAGTTTACAGAAAACAATACTTCATATTTACTGCACATGGCTACGGATCAGAGGTTTGAATTTAACTCTGATATAAGAGCTACGGTTACAGAAGCCAAGCACCTATCTTAAATTACCTTCTTGGATGGAGATGACATCAATGCATTTCAATTAAAATTTATTGCTTTGGCAAATTTATGATTCACAACTGAGGCAAAGACTACAGCAGAGCAGGGCAACAGCTAAAGCTTTTGTTCAAGGGGTTCTTCTGACCATCCCGGGAGAAGAACTCAGAACTTTATGGCCAATAGCACGGAACCTCAGATACCAATGGCTCACTGAAGAAGTGCTAGAGCCAGAAACACTTCATATAAAATGTTGTAAGCGCTGGTGTGGTGTGTTTGAAATAGTACAAGCACTGCGAGTGTCAAAAACTGCTAACCAAAATATATTCTCTCTCACTCATGTGAAACATACTGCAAGTATAATTACACTCAGTCACTCACGCATTTGCCGAACCTCATCCTATTAGGGTCGTGGAGAGGCTAGAGCCGACATTGGGTGAAGCATCTTAGCCGACATTGGGTGAAGGCGGGGCACACCCCGAAAAGCTCGCCAGACCATCACCACAACCATTCTCATTCACACTCACACCTAGGGGCAATTTGGAACAGCCAGTTAAGCTGTACGTGTTCTTGGCCTGTGGGAGGAAACTGGATTTCCAGGAGGAAACCCACACAAGCACAGAGAGAACATGCAAACTCCACACAGAAACACACTCACGAGCCCATTACTCGATCCCACGACCACTACCCCACCGTGCCGCACGTATACAAACATAGATTTTTAGAAAAAAAATCCTTATTACTCACATACACACAACTGATGGGAACTGTGTGGCTATAAGCATGATACTTCTATCTATTCTACATAAGTGGTCTTTGGTTCATCCATTCATTCATTTTCGAAGCCGCTTAAGCCTAATCAGGGTCACAAGGAGGCAGGTGCCCCTCTCTGTCGACTCTGGGCAAGGGCGGGGTACACCCTGAGCAGGCCATCACAGGGCCAACACACATACAACCATTCACGCTCACTCTCACACCTAGGGATGATTTGGAACAGCCAGTTAGCCTACTGTGCTTGTTTTTGGATGGTCACTGGTTACCGAATCTAATTTTGACTTTCTTCTGTATTCCATTTAAAAACCATCATCAAAGCAATTGTTTCCTCTGTCTTCCCAGGCCAAAATTAGAGTGGGTGTGCATTCTTCTATGATTATTTTAAAAAAAAAAATACCCCCTTTAACACACACCCCACCCCCACCCACCCCCCCATCCCTGAGCAGACTTGCACACTCCCATCCCTGGCCGGATTTGGTCACTTTTTGCCTTAACCACCGTAAACAACAAGAACAATTTATCTGGCAGGAGACATGTTTACTGAAGTGGAGCCACAGCCATTTTTAGTCGCCTCTTTTCGTCGGTTACCACGGCATTCTCTGATCTCTGTATTATTGGATGTTCCCCTGTGGTTGCTGTGGGTTCTGCGTTCTTCCCCATTGTTCTCAAAGCAGCACAGATTCAGAGAATTCCATCTTGGGCTTGTAGATTCGATAACAGGATTTTTATGGTGTAGAAAGTCCCACATTCCAGACCGACCCGCAACACAGAGCGCTTTGTCACGAGATCGATGTGTTTGGCCTGGGCTGACATATACTTTCGCATTCAATGCCCCACTTAGGGACAGTTTTGGGCACTACAAACTACAGAGGTCTCCGAATGGCAATAATGCCGTTGTAAGACCACACAAACTCGGTGACTTCGGTGCTGGTCAGAGCTAGTTTGTGGTGCTGCTTCAGCAACTTCTGTCCAGGCTTTTAAACTGCAAAGTGAATTTATACACTTTTTCTTTTCTTTTTTTTTCCTGCTTCTTTGCGTGTCCTCTTGTGCACCCCGTGATATGTGATGCTCAATTTAGTTCTCCCCTGAGCCAAGTATAACTTTTCATAACACAAAAGCAGTTGCGTATTTTTCACATTCCTATCTTTGATGTGGCCAGGATGAGGACTTCTTCTAAAAACCGAACCTTTCTGGATCACAGGCTGGGCGTTGGATCATTTGTGAGACATGTCCCCTGATAGATGAATCACCAGGCTCACAGTCAGTGCTGAATTATCATTGCAGTTAACGTCTTTACCCAGAAGTTAAAGAATGATCTATTTAGGCTCCTTTAAATGTTTCCTTTCAGAGAAAAAGCTTTAACATGCTTGGTGTGTCTCGTGTTGGGTGGCACCGTTTTGTGCATGCTTATTCCACCACAAAGTGGCTTCCCCAAGCAGCCATTGGGTCTGTGGTCTTACCGCTCCTGGTCTGGCGCTCGGCCATACACCACTCCTCAGCGCATACGCATACATTCTCTTTCAGACCACAGGTTGCTTGGGTAACCTCCAAAACTTGCCCTTTTGAACCTTGTCTTATTTATCCAAGCTGTGTATTATCTAAGAATGCTACTATTTCCCTAATGATGTTTAATGGCAGGTGGGATGGAGGCTGGTCCTTCATGTAAGCCCCTAAAGCTTTTACGAGCAACAGTAAGTAAACTTCTGAGTTCACTGGTAAACGCTAAGGCTATCTAAGGGCCTTTGCTTGCACCATGGACCACACAAGTGCTTGTGGCTTTAAGTTTGAATTTAGCAAGTAACAAGGGTGACTTACTTTAAATAAATAAATAAATAAAATAAAAAGCTGCCATCAGCCCACTAATGTGTGTTTAGTTCTGCTTGTGTATTCTGCTTTTTTAATTATAGTAGAAACTAGCATAGAAAGCATAATACTGAGGCCTTGGTAAGGCTTGATGCCTTCTTCATGACTTAGTACTTTAAAAACCCAACTGCATAAAAGTCTTTGGTCATGAGTTGAGATCAGCGATATTAGAAAGCACAGCATGTTCGACCATGAGATGTGCTTACAGGCAGTTTAGTGCCATTGCAAACAGAGACAGTCGATGTATCAGAACTTTCTTACAGTGAAAATCCCAGAGTGTGACCGCTGCTGCAGTGCCCTTGTAAAACCACGAGGATGGAAAAACATGCAAAACATCCTTATTGTCTTTTTATTAGTAGTATACACAACATGGTAGCGGCACAATCTGATTGAGAAACAAACCATAAAAATCTTTAAAAATTCTTTTTTTTTTTTTATTTATGTGCAGTTATATACCAAAACTTTAAATTAATATAAAACTCACTGTCACTTGTTATGGTTTCTTATTTTTCTATTATGGGTGTTGATCATGGGTGTTGGGTATCAAGTCTGAATTTTCTTGCCTGAAAATATCTTTGGTGATGCCGGAAGCCCCGGCTGAGAAACAGGTGGACGAGCCAACGTACTCAGCAGGGCAGTGCCTTGGGACATAGGCCCGAGATGCACTGAGTGCAGGGAGGGTCTTATGTAGCCGGTCCCTAACAGATCCTGGCGGTAATGTACTTTAAGAGACTTACGGGTAAGCTTTATTTTCCAACTCGGGTGGTTGCCGCTTAAAAAGTACGTACACGTATGTTGCCAGTGCAAGATCTTTCTCTTGATTTTTTTTTCCCAGTTATTTGCTTACCTGACCTGCTTCTGTCATTGTTAAAATATGCAAAGATGATCTATAAAAAGCTTGGATTAGTTTGCTTTTCTTTATGTTGCTGTGCAGTATATACTAAATCTTTGTATATAGATTTTTAAAAATTTAAATAAAAACTAAAAATGTATGTTTCTGTGTAGTATACACTAAAACAATTATGCACCTCAAGCTTGGTGGATGTTGCTGAATTTTTGTTCGGCTTCACCTTCATTAGGGTCACGGGGAGCCCATCCTATTCCCACCCAAAACAATTTTGAAATTCCACAGGAGAAAACCAGAGTACCCAGAGGAAACCCAAACAAGCATGGGAAAAACATGCAAACTCCAAACAGAAACACCCTCGCACAGGGGGTCAGTGGTTAGCACGTTCGCTTCACAGCAAGAAGGTCCTGGGTTTGACTCCCAAAATCGGGGTGTAGAGTTCACGACACAAAAAATCTAATCAATGCTATACTGAATATAGACGGTATATGCTATACCATGGTTTGCACGTCCACCTCACAGCAAGATGGTTGCGGGTTTGAGTCCCGGGCTCAGCAAGCACGTTTCTGTGTGGAGTTTGCGTATCCTGCCCGTACTTGCATGGGTTTACTCCAAGCACTCCTGTTTCCTCCGACAGTCCAAAAACATAGTGGCTGATAGGCTGTTCAAAATTGCCCCTAGTTGTGAGTGTGAGTGTGAATGGATGTGTACCATGCCTGCGCCCAAAGTCAGCTATGAAGGGCGCCAGCCTCCCCGTGACCCTAATTAGGATCAAGCGGCTAGAGAATGAATGAATGGAATTTTTTTATACAGTGTGGCAAAAAATAATAATCATAGAAACCACTATAATGCAGTGGGCACGTAACAGAAATCTCAGCAGTACTATTTTCTAGTGCATGGTTAATGATCACACGCTTGCTTCAAAAGACATTGATTAGCCCGGCACGTAAACTGGGTCGTATAATAGCAGATACAAGATACACTAACTTCGAACACCAAATGTGTCTTGGCCGAACGACACACATTTGGTAACCAATCCAGTTCCTGAGAACATTTTTGCTAATCTTCTAATCTAACACACCTAATTCAAACCACCAGCTAATAATCAGCAACTTTGTGCTGGTTAAGGGTTTTTTTAGGGGGGAAAAAAACAAAACAAAAAAAAAAAAACAACCATCTGAACGTTTATGAAACACTCGAACATGGGACCGAGGCTTCATACAAGCATAGTTTGGGTGATTTTACTGTGCTCTTTGCCTGATCTTGCAAGCCGACAGAAAGCTAAGCCTGTGTGATAGAAGCCCAAGGTACGTTTAGATAGAAAGAGCTAAACATCACTGGCTGATGTTTAGAGCTTGTAATTAAATTAGAATCACTTTAAACTGACATTAAATGACGGATAATCACGCAGCTGAGACGGTACATTGAGAAAAACATTTAAACAAAGACTTAGAGAGGCCTTTTGTTTATAGTCTCCAGAATCTCCCTTGAGCACCTGGGTGTGAGAGCATTTATGGGTTCCCAGCACTGACTCCAAACACACACGGACCGAAAGCACATCCTTACTTTACCACTTTTTTTTTTTTTTAATTTACCACACCTGTTTGAAATTGGTCTTCACCAAAAAAAAAAAAATCCAGCTGTAATCCATTTCGTCCAACACCCACCCGTGATAAACGAATTCGAAAGCCCAATGATTCAGCTAATGAATAATATATCTCACTTGCACTAAGTGCATTTTAATGGTGAGAAAGCTTGCACAGTGTACAAACCCTTTTGTGGAAGAGACGTGATGTGTTGGTGTTTCGGTAAATAGAGGTGAAATGGAACAATCATAGCCGGAGGGAGAGGAACAGTTGGCCACCAGAAAGCAGCCGTATGACAGTTAAATAGGCGAATAATTCCAGGCGCGAGTGGCCTCCTCCGTTTCAACTGCTGTGAAACATTGTTATCTGATCAGTCAATCAGGCGACTGCAGTGCAGTGCATAAAATCATGCAGATAGAGGTCACGACCTTCAGTTAATGTTCACATCAAGCATCAGAATAGTAGAAATGCAATTTCAGAAGTCTGGATTTCATTACCCTGCTTAATACGCAAGTGATTAATGGAAATATGTGAATTTCATCCACTCATTTACTGAGAAGCTTAATCCTACTAGTGTTGCTCAGCCGACTCTGGGCGAAGGCGGGATACACCCTGAACAGCTTGCCAGTCCATCACAGGGCAGCACACACAACCATTCACACTCACACCTAGGGGCAGTTTGGAACAGCCAGTTAGCCTAATGTGCGTGTTTATGGACTGTAAAAGGAAACTGGAGTACCCAGAGGAAACCCATGCAAGCACTGGGAGAACATGCAAACTCCACATATAAAAGCACGTGTCAAGTCCATGACTTCCAAGAATTCACGAGCTTCTTGCTGTAAGGTGAATGTGCTGACCACTACGCCACCATGCCGCTCAGTTTACATCTTAAATTTGCATTTATTCACTCATATATCACTCACTCACTCATTTTCCGGACCGCTTAATCCTATTAGGGTCAGTGTCCAGGGACACCGGACACTATCTCAGCCAACACTGGGCAAAGGCAGGGTTGACCCTGAACAGCTCACCAGACCATTGCAGGGCGAACACACACACACACACACACACACACACACACACAAAACAATTCACACTCACATCCACATCAAGGAGCAATCTGAAACAGCCAATTAGCCTCATGTGAATGTCTTTGGACTGTGGAAGGAAACCAGAGTACTGTTGTGGCAAAAAATGGCGAGTTCACGATGCAAGAGATCCAAATTCATTCTTCAGGTGTATATTTAACCTTTAGGAAAAGAAAAGCATACAATCAATCACACAAAAGAAATTGTTCCGAGAAAGGACCTCGGACCCCGTCTACTAGTTCTGCATTGGCTTATAAAGGGTCCATTCCACTCTGATTGGACTACCATCCTCTAGCTCTAGACTCTGATTGGTCCCTCATGACATCATGTGGCTTGACGCCATTTTGTTCTATCGCTTAAGACATCTTGTTCCTTTTACAAGGTCCTTGGAACAGAGTGGAATGGCTGAAAGAAAATAATCTTACACTCACTTTAATGAATAAACTGCTCATACAAAAGTCACATAAATCATTCAGTAATCAGACAGTGCAGTAAAATCATACAGTTGCTCTTCCATTTCAGGATTACAAATGTCTTTAAAAAAAAAAAAAGAAAATATTATCACTCATTCCAGATTACAATTTCTGTATTTCTGTATTTCTGTATTCATATTCATGTTGATGCTGTTAATGATCAATAATTAATTGGAGTACGTGATCTGGAAGTTCAGCAATTTGGATAAGATTTATAGAGGAACAAATATGACATTATGACATTTCAGACCCTTCTTCAGTTCCCAGCCTTCTTCAGTTCATGGGTGCAAAACGCACAGCACCACCAAAGGCACCTTATACGCCAGATTTTTTCCTCCACACTACTCAGAGGAAACCTAGGTAAGCACAGTAAGAACATGCAAAATCCACACAGAAACATCCATATCGAGCCCGGGAACCTCCTAGGACCTTGTTGCTGTGAGCTGGACGTGCTAACCACTACACCACCGTGCCACCCCATTGTATTTATTCACAAAAATACATTTCATTTTATATATATATATATATATATATATGTTGATTGGTTGTTTCATGTGGCAGGATCAGAAAAAAGAAGGAAAACTAGTTTTCACTTTCATATGTTCATTACACCACATGTGACTCTTTGGTTCTTTATGAGGAAAATGGAAAAGTATGCTAAGCTCTTACAGAGACAACATAACATTGAGAGAGGAGAGAGAGAGAGAGAGAGAGAGAGAGAGAGAGAGAGAGAGAGAGAGAGAGAGAGAGAGGAAAAAGAAGGGCATATGGTCCTGGTTTGGTGGTATGATTAGAGGCAGACTTGCATGTTTTCTCTGACAAACAGGAAATAAACACTCATAACAGAGTATGTCTGTTCCAGCGCACATGTTTAATAGATCCGTGTGTGTGTGTGTGTGTGTGTGTATGCTATACATCCTACAAAATTCTAATTATGAGGTCACATACAAGAATGTAAAATAGTTCCATAGCTAGGTATTTAGCAGACGCATTTATGCAAAGTCAAATCTAAGCATCCCTGAGTGAAGAAGCTAAACATAATCAGTACAAGTTGTTCTTTTCACTTCTTTTCTGCTTAATAAAAAAAATTATTAAAAATTTAATCCTGGCGCCTATCTCAGCCGACACTGGGCGCAGGCAGGGTGCACCCTGACCAGCTCGCTAGACCATCGCAGGATAACACACACAAAATCATTCCCACTCACACCTAGGGTCAATGTGGAACAGCTGGCTAGCCTAATGTGCATGTCTTTGGACTGTAGGAGAAAACTGCAGTACCCGGAGGAAACCCACGCAAGCACGGGTAGAACATGCAAACTTCACACAGAATTGAACTCGCCGAGCCTGGGAATTGATCCCAGGACCTTCTTGCTGTCAGGTGGACATGCTAACCACCACACCACCGTGCCATCCTAAATATTGATTCTAGTTATAAAATATAATCAGCTTCAGCAAGGCCAGCCACCTCTGTGTGTCTAGGTAATTAGTTTACGTTGGTCTATCAGTAGCTATCCAGCCAGGTTTTCTAGCAGGCCGGGCTAATGTTTGGTAAGCTATATTGTGGTATAATCTAAACCAGTTGGTCCACATTCAGTGTTAGCATGTCTTGCAAGCCAGAATCTGTTGGCAAACACACAAGATTAGCTCATTTACTACACACCATGAAGTGGTTTACATAAACCTCTACAGTGACTATATCTCGCTCCAAGCACTCATTTTGTGGCTGGAAGTTCATCCCAATGAAAACCAGCACACAGCACACAATGCAGCTACAGCAGAGACTCACCTTAATCAGCAATATGGCAAGCATAATGGCACTAATGGCTAAATTAGGATGAAAGTTTAAGCTTTGGGAGCTAATCTGTTTTAGCAGAGTGTACAGATGAGAAGGTGAGAACAATTAAAGGCACTAATGCATCACACCCTGTTCAGGTAGATATGAAGTGTGAAAAGTCAATGCGGCTGCAAAAACAAGGAGTACAAAAAAATATTGTTCCACATGCAGAGGATCTTAAAGGGACGATATGATGCTTTTTCCACTTTTTTGGCCCATAAGCACATAAATAAGTTTGCCTTTTAAGCTGTTTGAGCCAGCCATAAACACAAGGATGTTACTGATGATCTAAGCCAATTAATCCTAATTAGGGTCGCAAATACATCTGTAAATACACTGACCAAGCACTCCCTCGTGGTCCACTAAGAAATATCCAATCAAATGCTCCCGTGTCTCCCTGCTCTATCACAACCCTGTCGTTCATGAACTAGTGATGGGAAGTCCGAGTCTATTAACTAACTCGATTCTTTCTGTTTGTTCTACTGTAGCGAATCAATTCATATCAATTCATTTGATTCACCAAAAAAAATGTTCATTAAAAAACAACCCTGCTACCACGCTCAAACCCACATCACCAGGTTGCTGAGCTATTTACTCTGCCCTATGAAGAGGTATCATTCTGAATTGTCAGACATAAAATTTTTCTTTTCCATTTTTATATCTCAGAATGA
>JAOUQZ010000012.1:2660842-2674870 GCA_028564935.1 Neosilurus hyrtlii | reverse complement strand
TTTTGTATTTATATTGTGTGTAATATATATATATATATATATATATATATATATATATATATATATATATATATATACATATATATGCCAGTCTGTCACTTCAAAGCCATCCTGTAATTTCTCCAAGGCCTCCTCTGACCATCTCCTAATAGTCTTTGAAGTCACAGGCTGCCTCTTCACAACAGGCACATAGCATGGGGAAATATAAATTAAGTTGTGGTCTGAGCTCAGCAGGTCTTATACAGGTTATACAGCAGGTCTAAAGTTCTCTCCTCTCTGGTGGGAGTCCACGTACTGTACAAAGTTTGTCAGTGTAGTGTCCATGATGACATGGTTGAAGTCATCCGAGATCACAATGAAAGCACTCGGGTGCTGAGTCTGTAACCAGGCTATGGTAGCATGAACAGTGTCACATGCAGCTGTATGGAGTTGGCAGAAGGAGAAACATAAACAGCCACCAAGATGACATTTCTAGGGAAATGATATGGTCCAACATCACACAGTTCACATGCACATTAGTCTTACTGGCGGTTCCAATTTGCCTTCAGGTGTGAGTGTGAATGTGAATGGTTGTGGGTGTGTTGGCCTACTGAACACACTTAGTCACATGAAGGGGAACTTCAAGTCACCAATACACCTACTGGCATGTTTGAGAGTTGGGTGGAAACTGGGGAACCTGAAGGAAACCCACATACCTAAAAAAAAGAATGTGAATCTCCACATAGTGTTACCCGAGATCAGACTCAAATGTTGGAACGGTGAAACTCTTATGATAGCATTATTTTTAGGGGTGGGGGGTGGGGGGTTATACTTATAATAAATAATACTTATTATTATATCACATTATGTGGGAGGTGGAGCCTTTGTATCATGCAATCATTAAAGGAAGCCACACTGATGATTTCAGTGTATCCAGGACCAGTCAGTGTTAAAGACATTCAATAAGAGGGGTCCAGACACTAAAAAAAAGTGTGGTTGCTAATCATAACTTTGGTTTTCATGAAACATGAAACATAAAAGTGGATTCGTTAGCATTCTATTTTTGGGCTATCACTATGGAAACGACTTTCGTGCCTGAGCGTGTGCATCTTTAAGACTTCCTGTTTTTAGCACTTCACTTATACCTGGGGATTGCTGTCTAAAAATAGCATGAAAAACTTTCTTTTCTTCAGCCTTCACATTCAACACCCACGCAAACCTCTGTGTTTGTAACACACACACAAACACACACTCACACATGCACATACGTACACAAAGACAAAAGCCCATATTACGGCTAAAAATAAAAATGCGCAGATGTTCAGAATTTTGCATATGCACATTTCAGAGCTGACATGTTTAAATAAGTTCTAAAAGCCAGAAAAATACAATATGTTATTACTATTTTATTACAATGTTTATTACAATATTTAAGAAACCCACTAATTGACAATAATAGTATAATTTGCTTGCAGCTGATTATAGGTATTGCTCACTTACTCACTCATTTGCCAAACTGCTTTCTCCTCAGGCAGGCTAGAGTCTATCTCAAACAGAACTGGTCGAAGGCAGGATACCCCCTGAACAACTCGCCAGACCACTGCAGTGCCAACACACAAACACAACCATTCACACTCACATCTAGGGGCAATTTGGAACAGCCAGTTAGCCTAATGTGCATTAGGCTAACTGGCTGTTCCAAATTGCCCTTAGGTGTGAGTGCCCCTAGGTGTGAATGGTTGTGTGCGTTTACCTTTCGATGGACTGGCGAGCTTTAACCAGAGTCAGCTGAGATAGGCTCCGGCCTCCCTGCGACTGTAATTAATTTATTATTAAGCGGTTCAGCAAATGAGTGAGTGAGTGAGTGAGCATTAGCTAGGGTGGTTGGCAAGAACGTTTCTGTGTGGATTCCATATTGCTCCACGGTGTGAATAATTGTTCTAGAGAATTTATTCTGCAAGGAAGCTTGGGCTTTCAAACTTGGTATGCTTGTTCACCACTATGAGTGCTAGGATAAGTTTGTGGATGAATGAACCTCCCTTTATTTTCAAGGTCACAAGGGCAGAACTGCATATTAGGTTTCCGGAGATTTACTTCTCGCACGTTGAAGCTGGGGCTGTCAGACTTGGTATGCTGGCTCACTACTATGAATGCTAGGCTAACATTGTATGTGAGTGACCTTGACCTACTTTTCAAGGTCACAAAGGTAAAACTGTATATTAGATTTCCAGACATATACTTGCTGCGCGTTGAAGCTGGGGCTTTTAAACTTGGTACACTGGCTCACTACTATGAGTGCTAGGATGTGTTTGTGTGTGAGTGATCTTAACCTACTTTTCAGGATCGCAGAGGCAGAACTGTATATTAGGTTTCCAGACATTTACTTGCTGAAGCTTGGACTTTCAAGCTTGCTATGCTTGTTCAATATTGGCATATTATGAAATGGTCCTTTCGGCAGGAGCATCAGGACTCCTGTGGTCTATATTTTACATAAAGATATGCTAGTAATATGGGCAGTTTGATGTCTGTTATGCTGTAATACCACAAGTCTTTCAAGAGCTTACAGGAAGCAGGAAGGAAAACTGACACACTTGTAGCATTTTGTCCTGCAGAATAAGAAAGCTGGAAGTGAAGTACATGGTTCATTGGGTTTTTCTTTTGTAAGTTTGTCATGGCAATACTCTAAAAGTGTTTTGCAGGCTGCTATTTTAATAGATTTGCATACATTTTGCATAAAAACAATTCGAAAACCAGGAAATGCATACCTGAATAATCCGGGAATATGAACACCTCTTTCAGGATGACTTCCATGGATAACCTTTGAATAACCCACAGCATACAAAGGGATTCATAGGTATGAAAAGAATGTAAATATGCCATGACTTGTACAATCAGAACCAAACTGAATATGTATGGATGCACAGGTTTCATCTCCACCACTAGCACCAAATCACAGACTGAGTAAATGTTTTCTGGAAAAATTCTGTTCATCACTCTTGTACATTTCTAGAGATTTGTAGAATCTTTTCCAAAACTAGAAAGACACCCATAGAGTGCAAGGTACCTCCACCAGGCACAAGTTGATTATTATACCTTGACATACTGATAATGAAATGTCTCCCCCTAGTGGGGATCAGATGAACATTTTTTCTCATGCAATTAAAGATGGAGGTTTGGTGAGGATGTTGGAATATTTTTTTATATACATATACATTTTTTTTTTATATACATAATCCCATGCACAGATCTCCTCCAAAATGTATTGGGTTCTTTCCAGGCCCAGGCTCCACCCCTCCACCAAGTTTGATGAAAGTTAGATGAAGAGTTTTGCATAATTCTGTTAACAGGGTGGAAATAAATAAACATCAATAATTTTCTTGTTAAAAATAGTTTATTAAATACATAAATTATGCAGATTTTTGTCAGACCCATCACCTTTCTCTCCAATAAGTTTGGTGAAGATCAGTTGGGCAGTTTTGCGTAATCCATACGACAGACAAACAGTAAAACAAACTAATGCTGGTAAATACATAACCTCCTCCGCCAAGTGGCAGTGGTAAGAAATTAAAACTGATTAAATAATGGGTGACACTGTGGCGTAGTGGTTAGCACATCTGCGCCACAGTGTGAAGGTCCTGGGTTGGAGTCCCAGTCCAGTTCTCCTTGTGCTTGTATGGGTTTCCTCTGGGCACTCCAGTTTCCTCCTACAGTGCAAATACATGCACATTAGGCTAATCGCCTATTTCAAATTGCCCCAAGGTGTGTGTGTGTGTGTGTGTGTGTGTGTGTGTGTGTGTGTGTGTGTGTGTTGGCCTTGCAATGGATTGGCGAGCTGTTCTGAGTATACCGCGCCTTCACCCAGAGTCGACTGAGATAGGCTCCAGCCTCCCCTCATGACGCTAACAGGTTTCAGTGGTTCAGAAAATGAGTGAATAAATAAATGTTTAATTGGTGATTTGTGGTGACCCAACACCTTGTTTTTTCCCTTTAATTTAATTCCACTCCTCTGTTTATAGTGAATATTTCCAAAACTAGAGTAATGGATATAAAGGGTGCTGGGCTTCATATCTATTCATATCGACTTCCTGCCATGTCACTTTAACCCCCTATGACACATCAAATTTTTTTTTCTTGGTAAGCATGCTCCTAAAGATAGTCTCATGTTTCAAGTATATCATATGTCATGGGCAAATATATCATAAAAAAATGCCTTTGTGGGTGGTACAGTGGTGTAGTGGTTAGAATGTCTGCCTCACAGCAAGGAGGCCCTGGGTTATAGTCCTGGACTGGGTGTTTCTGTGTGTATGCGTGGGTTTCCTCCGGGTCCAAGACACGTACATTAGGCTAATTGGCTGTTTCAGATTGCGCCTAGGTGTGAAAGTGAGTGTGAGTGTGAATTGTTTTGTGTGGGTGTGTGTTAGCCCTGCGAAGAACTGGTGAGCTGTTTATGGTTCACCCCACCTTGGTCTAGAGTTGGCTACGATAGGCTCAATGAAGACTAAGCAGTTCGGCAAATGGATGAATGAATAAATAACACGTCTGTGAACATTTTTTAATATAATTTTTTAAAGTTTTGTGTGTATTCTATATTGCTTTATATTGGTATGTAGCTGTATGTTGTCATAAACATTAATGATTTGGCTGGAACGGTGGCAACGGTGGCACGGTTAGCACATCCACCTCACAGCAAAAAGGTCCTTTGTTTGAGTCCTGGGATCAGCGAGGGCATCTCTGTATAGAGTTAATATGTTCTCCCCATGCTTGCATGGGTTTCCTCCAAGTACTCCGGTTTCCTCCCACAGTCCAGAGACTGGCTGGCTGTTCCAAATTGCCCCTAGGTGCGAGTCTGAGTGTAAATGGTTGTGTTTGTGTTTGCAGACGAGCCGTTCATGGTGTACTCTGCCTTCAGTGTTGTGGGGAGGCAGAAGCCTATCTCAGTTGACACAAGGCAAAGGCAGGGTACAACCTAGCTCACCAGACTGTCACAGGGCAAACCAAACAACCGTTCACACTCACACTCACACCTAGGGGCAATTTTGCACAGCCAATTTTCCTATTGTGCATGTCTTTGGACTGTGGCAGGAAACCGGAGTCCCCATGGCAAACCCATGCAAGCACAGGGAGAATGTGCAATCTCCACTCAGAAACACCCCAGGACTCGAACCCAGAATCTTCTTCCTGTAAGTTAGGGTAAGCGACACCCCCCAGTACAACCAAAGTGCCTCCGTGCCTTTGAATAGCTGCAGTATCATTGATACAGTATTATTATTATGTTCCATCTATTATCTATGCTACCATTTAATGCTGGGAAGAACTACAACAGGCAACATGAGTCACGTTCACCTTTATTGTATTTAAAGGACAATTGTGTGGCATTTAACAATAATAGACTTGTGGAAAGCCTGTGGGTTTGTTTTCTGTAGCCGAGAGCAGGAGGCTGAGTGGGAAAGAGGAAGACTGCAGCACTCTGAAGTTTTTTAATGTGGTCTGCTGCACAAGGCCTACAACAGTACAGAAGAAGCGACTCCAGGAAGTTGGGGTAGGCGTGCAAATATCCTGTTGTGTGTGTGTGTGTGTGTGTGTGTGTGAGTGTGTGTGTGTGTGTGTGTGTGTGTGTGTGTGTGAAGGAGTATGTGAGTATGAGTGCACTGACACACATCATCATAACCAAATTGAAGACTCTAGGTGGACGACACATGCGAATATTGTGTGTACTGGAAGGATGCTTTTGATTTTTTATTTGGGTTTCTGCAACCGGGATTTAATTCACCATTTAAATGGATCATGTGTATAAATAAGAGCAGAAAAGGATATCCACCTTACATTACAAGGAAAGCTTTCGTGCACCAGTAGCATCATGCCAGTCACGTTCGGAGAACTTAGCACCCTCACTACTCCACTTTCAGTGGCTCGTCTCTGCGCTGTGGTCTTCAGCTGCCTCACTTTCAGCTTGGCCTCCTTTGTGCGTGAGTGTATCAACCAAAATTCAGTGTTCTACAACTTCAGTATGGTTACATGGTGCCTCTTCTTTGTCCTCACCTTCCTTGTCGTGGTCATCTACTTCATCCAGTTCCACAACTTGTTACCCCTTTCCTGGAAGAACCTCACGGTCAGTGTGGCAGCTCTGGGTGCACTCATGACTTTTTCTGCCTCCATAGCCTTCATATGGATCATGGAGAATAACCCTAAAAACTGTGATCCCAAATGGATAGCAGCTGCAGTGGGCTCCTGTCTCACCTCGTTGGCTTACATCATAGAGCTGTTTTTGATTCGATCACACAGCGATGGTCACCAGCGAGGCTACATGGCTACTGTACCTGGACTTCTCAAGCTGCTGCAAGTCTTCGGAGGATGCCTCGCATTAGTGCTGCTCAGCAAGGAACCCCATCCCAACTGGAGGATCAGCGTTAAAGCTGTAAGCTACAGTGTATGCCTGATTCCGTCTGTTGGCACGGTCCTGGTGATGCTAATGGACTGCGCGGCTCGCAGCCCTGTACCATTTGACCGGCTGCTTGCCAGCTTCAGTCTTCTGGGAGTGCTCATGTATACCGTAGGCACGGTTATTTGCTTCACACAAGCACTCGAGCAAAATGCTAATTATTTTATAATGAGTGAGACAGTGATGGCAAGCATCACTTTACTGGCATACACAGTGGACCTGGCTTTCTCTGTTAAACTGTTGTGTGACCGAAATTAAGCAGGACCCACCCAATAATGGAGGACACAGCTTATTTGTTAAAGAATGGGTGATGGTATTCATGATTCTATATTATTTAAACAACACAAGGTTGTGCCTTATTTGTGATGATGATGGCTTATCATTAAAAGTGAATATTTCTGAGAAATATTGTTTACGTTTTAGAATAAATACAGATATATTATATTATACGCGGTCTCTCGGACACTTTAATCACCTGGAGGGCCTTAAATTATTTTGATTTTGTGCTACAGATTATGAATTATGAAACATTACTAAACACGTCATGCCAGTTTTTTTAGAATTAGAAATTTTCAGATCTGACAGCTCTCTAAATCACAGCTTTATTAACATATTTAAGTGGAAAACAGTTAAGACTGACACTGTTAATATGAATTTTAAAGGCAAATTTACTGTACATGTGTGCTACCAGTGGTTCATT
Organism: Neosilurus hyrtlii; assembly: GCA_028564935.1. Classification (NCBI taxonomy): domain Eukaryota; kingdom Metazoa; phylum Chordata; class Actinopteri; order Siluriformes; family Plotosidae; genus Neosilurus; species Neosilurus hyrtlii. The sequence goes on along the minus strand of JAOUQZ010000012.1, from coordinate 2,667,752 downwards.
AGAGTAAAATTGTTTCAAATGAAATAAAGTCACATATTGTTCTCAGTTCGTGTTCATTTGGAAGTATTTTACATGTGGCTTAATCAGCAAAAATGTGAATGTATAGAGAATATAAGCTGGTTTAAAGGAGTTCAGTCGTGTGTACTGTGCATCCTCCGTATTTTGAAAACCATTTGTCCGGTTAAGGCATATTCGTCAAATATTAGCCAATCATGGGCCTCTGTGAGCTCACTCAAACAAAAAAGGCGGATAGCTCGTTCCCCCTAAATGTGGTAGGCCACCCCTGAATGCACATGCGCAGCAGTTCATTAAGATGGAGGTGGCAACATCACGTGATTGTTTGTTTGAGCCCATCCTTGGTTCGTGGTGGTCATATGTATCAGGGAGGCAGTACTTGACCATTGGTAATTGGCTACAAATAATTTTAAGGGGTGGAGGGTACTGGGAAAATTTGTTTCATATTTTCTATTTTCCAAAGTTATGGACATTTGCGTGTCTTTTTGGAGCTTTGAATCTCGAGAAAATGCCATGGCTGTGGCTGTAAGCTGTTATTGCCATGCTTTCTCAAGAGCTCTGAGTAAAGAGCTGAATATCAGCGATCACTGAGCAAAGCCCACCGTAGAATTTGGGTTAGAAATGATGTTATGGTGACTTTCAAAGCCCTGAAGTTGAAATATGTGTATTTGTCTGATACGCCTTTCCTACAGCATCTGCTTTCACCTGAATTGTGAAGGCAGGAAATTTTGTCTGTAAATTGCTTTTGAAAAGGTTCAGTTTGACAGAATACACTGCTAATCTGCGCCAAAAAATGCTAGCAAAAGTAAAACATGATAAGAAAGGGAAATTTTGTTCTGTATTTAACCCATCCAAAATGACCACACACACATGTAAACAGTGAGAACACACCCACTCAGAGCAGTGGGCTGTGACTCTGCTGTGCCCAGAGAACAGTTGGGTGCCTTGCTCAAGGACACTTCAGCCGGGAAGGTGCTGCTCAGTCCTCCTGCCGCCACCAAACATTTTCCTTATTAGGCATCAAACTAACAGCCTTTCGATCTGTAACCTGCTTCTCTAATTATTAGGCCACGGCTGCCCTTACATACCACTCTGGTGTATTTCTGATTTGTAGACTCACTCATTTCTACAGTCTTTCACGCTAATACTGTATTTAGTTCAAAATCTCAAGTCAAGGTCGACCTGAAAATTACGACATTGCTGGTAGATTGACATGTTTACTAAAAGCTCAGTAAACATGACACAGCTCCTTTAAACCTGAAGTAATGTGTTGTTTAAGGATACATTGCAACAAAACAAATCTTTTGGATTTGGCTTTGGATTTTTCAGTCTGATCCAGTGTGTGGTGTTGATCAATGTGGAACTTTATGTCCGTATCTCTGTACGTGCTGAGAGATAGCAACAGGATCATAAACTCCTAGCTGTACTGAAATTAAAAATATATGAATCAAATAAGAGCTGAATGTCTAACAAAAAATCTCTGTTTTTACAAGTTAGAAAACTATAAAATAAAATAAAGAAAATTTTATGTTCTTCCAAATGTTCTGATCAAGTGGCTTCCTTGATTTTCCTCATAAACTTACTTTAATCAAATGTCAGAGTGATGAAACGTACACTGGGAACTATGTATTGGTTTATCTGGTGGCTTTATTTATTCTCCGCTGACTTATTTATCACTTTTACAGTTTGCGTAAAAATTATTTTATTCCTATGTCACTGTCTCTCTCTCTCTCTCTCTCTCTCTCTCAACCTCAAATGCAAACCTCACTGTGCTGATCTGATTGTTCGCACAACTTTTAACACTGAGTTCAGCACACACACATGCACACACACATGCACATACACATGCACACACACATGCACTAGATGGCAGTGCTTACCTCAGTGTGATCAGTTTACTGAGTTAATTTCATTGCTATCTTGAGGGTCAGATTTCTTTCTTTCATTTTCAGGAAAACTACTTGTTAGAATATTTCTGATCATTTGTTTTTGTTCTGCCATGAAGCAAAATATAAATATAATAATTAATGTAATCATTTATATTAACATAAAGTTAAATTCCATCTAAACTTAACTAAAACATCTAAAATATTTAGGAACACAGTACTGTAAAAAATACACACAGCACACATCTGAAAACATACGTATACTGTGTGTGTGTGTGTGTGTGTCATTACTTTTCTCGGCCACTGTTGTGGTTTCTAATGCAAACCTACAGTACTGTGCAAACGTTTTAGGCACATGCAAAGGAAGGTAGAACAAAGATGCCTTATATTTGCATTTAAATAATTGCAAATCTAAATACATTAGATTAAAGATCTCTTCATAAAAATTCTAGAAAACGATAACTTTTTGCTTTAAAAATATAGTAGCATCAGGTCCAGTTTGTGCAGTTTTACATGTACAGTACCGGGTATCTCACAGAACCAGCCACAGCTCTTCTGGAAATGTTGCCTTTCACACTTGACTGTTTTTCGCAAAAAGCGGCCTCTTAAACGTTGACAACGTTGAAACGCTGCTTTCTTTATTGACATACTGTAGAAACTTTTTTAATGTAACATTTCATTTTGTGCTGGAAAAGTAATGTTTGGAAATCTAAAGTGTTTTTGTACTAACTTGCTAACAAGTTATAAAAATCTTTAGCAACGTTTATACTAAAAAATAGGGTGCATAAAACTTTTGCACAGTTTTTGCATACTTACTGTCCCTTGGGAAGAAAATATGGAGGAAGCCCTCGAACTCAAGAAAGCAAGATACGAGGACCTTTGAGCCACTGGTATCGAGAACAACTAGGAATGTTCAATGTGGCTAATAGAGGTTGGCTGTGGTGCTTTTGTTGGCTGATTCATGGTAAGGTTCTTGTCCTACTTCAGCCTTGGTGGTACCCACCGAAACTGTGTGATCGTCCCTCGTAGGCAGCTGACGAGGACGGTGTCGAGCAGAAGGCTGTATGACTTCAATATATGCATTCATTGCATTTCCAGAACCGCTTAAACCTTAGGGTCTCATTGTTACCCTTATTGTTACATATGGAACATTCAACAAGTTAGTTCTTCTTATAGCAGCTATAAAGATTCACTCCTTCACCAGCTGCTTATTTCATTATTTCTCTCTCATTGTAACTGAGAAATCATAACAGCATAAATAAAAGAAAGACAAAATAAGTGTTTGTACTAACTTAGAAAGAAATATTTTAATGTTTTCCTTTTTTTTTAAGACTATTGAATATGAAGTATATGGGTAGCGGTGGCTCAGTGGTTAGGTCTCTAGTTTACTGATCTGGAGGTTAGTGGTTCAAATCCCATTACCACCAACTTGTTATTACTGGGCCCTTAAGTCTCAACTGCTCAGTCGTATAAATTAGATAAAAATGTAAGTCACTCTGGATAAGGGCGTCTGCTAAAAGCCATAAAAGTAAAGTGTAATGAAGTAATTTATATGATATTATATATTAATATCTGCAAAAAATTTTGTTACAAGGTAGCTCTGTAATACATAGGAAATGTCACTGGTTCAATTCCTGGAGCAGCAGGAAAAATGTGTTTTTTGGCGTGTGTGGTCCCCAGCCCCTATGTTTCCCAGTACCTATGTTCCCCGGTCCTTATTAAATGAATGGATCTTCAAAGTAACAATTTATTGAATATTCTTGATTTCACATTTTCAATGTTAATAGGGTTGGGGTTAGGGAACATAGGTACTGGGGAGCAAAGGCACTGGGGAACATAGGTACTGGGGAACACAGACATGGACCCTTCTTAAGCAAGGCACCTATCCCCCAACTGCTTGCCGGGCACTGCACTGTGGCTGCCCACTGCTCCTGGGTGTTTTCATGTGTGTGCTTGCTTCATATGGGTTAAATGCAGAGCTAAATTTTCCTTGCAGGACAAAAAAAGAAATAAAAATAAGATAAATTTTATAAAAGATTTTAAAATGACCCCCGTGCTTGGAGGAGGACCAGTGAAAAGGATGGAACAGTTTTGATGCATTTAGCTTCACTTGTAAGAGGTCATTCACAGCTTTTGGACAGCTGCCATATGAATATAATAGGGGAAAAACTTAATGCCTTCATGTGTCTGTTTCTCTTGTAAGATATACTGCAAGGTTTGGGGAAAGGACAGGGGAATTATGGAGTTGAAGACATCCAATCCTTGGAAATGCACGTGTCTTGTATGTCCACTATTTGTGCTTCCTTTGTACATTTTTTGTTTGGTTTTCTGTGTGAAACTATGCAGCTGTATAAGTGTAAAGATACAAAACCACTAATAAAGCTGCTAGTTTGTATGGTAAATGAATCTATGTCTCTGCTATGCACAACATTTAAGGTTAACAAAAGACATTTATGAAATTTTCAAGAAAAGCACTTTGAAAACACTTATGAGGATGAAAGGGGTGTTAGCATACATGGGTGGTGTAGTGATTAGCATGTTCGCCCGACAGCAAGGTCTTGGGCTCGAGTCCAGGGCAGTGAGAGCGTTCCTGAGTGGTTACATGTTCTCTCCATGCTTGCGGCATGCGAAATGCATATTAGGCTAACTGACTGGTCCACATTGTGTGTGAGCGTGAATGGTTGTGTGTGTGTTGTCTCTATGATAGATTGGCAAGGTGTGCAGGGTGTACCCTGCCCTCGCCCAGAGTCGGCTGAGATAGGCTCCAGCCTCTCCACAACTCTAGTATGATTAAACGATTGTGAAATGAAATGAATGAAGGAATGAATGATATGTGAAGCAATCATATATATATATATATATACACACACACACACACATACACACAATATTATATATTACATATATATATATATATATATATATATATATGTACACACACACACACAATATTATATATTACATATATATATATATATATATATATATATATATATATAAATTGTTAAATCTAATTTAATTTACACCAAATTATCAAAAAGTTCTCTCACACTACTTTCGATTAGTTTTGCCTGAAGACGAATCAATCCGTGTTGTTCCCTTTCCAACAGACACTCTTGTCAGTGGTATCCCAGAAAAACACCCGCCCCCTTGCTTACAATTGGCTAGACTTGCAAAGATCTGGCGTGCGATTGGACAAAAAGAACGTATGTATGATCTATTCGGCCATTGCACAATTTCTACGTCGTTCATATTGCTGTAGCAACCTTGCAGCGTAACAGGACAGCGAGTTCACCGTGTCAGCCTATCACAGATTAGAAGGCGGGGCTTATTGGAATATGGGTGGGAAGAAAACAAATAAACGCCTCTTGTCGGCAGGCTGAAGGCAGAAAGACAGGAGAAAAAGCTTTCACAACGGCGCGTGAAGGATAACACACACACTCACTCAGGAGTTATTGTTTGTGTTGCTAACCGTACAAACAGGACTCTTTTAGCACGAAAGTGTTTTTAAAGTGCTGTTAAAGGATAATGATGACGGTAAGATGACGAATTAGTTTATAATGTGTTTTATAGATTAATAAAAAGCTGTTTTGGGGGTTAGTTTAAAGCACAGTCATCATCATAATGCTAAGGTTGAGGTTTGTTTACTCAATTTAGCAACACAAGTGTGACTTTTTCAGCACTCTGGATCATTTTTAGTAATTGTTTGTAATGTTTAATGGCACAAAAATGTGTCTGTAAGTCAGTGTTACAGCTGTCACATGAGTTTGTTTTGTATTTTTCCCCCTACTTGCTTAGCAACTTGACCATTAAAACACAGTTATGGGGCTTATTAGTGGTCACGTGATGGTGTAAAGCATTGTGACGTTTATCAACGTGGTCACGTGATGTTGTGAATCGGTGTGTAGTGTGAACACATGCTGTAAATCAATAAGGAGGCAAACTGTGTTCCCCTGGTACAGTGATTCTGGCTTAGTTGTTATGAATCAAATACAGACTATCTTAAACCTCTTTTAAAGTGACGTCATGTGTGTAAGTTTAGTTAGTGACTTGGCATTTCAATAATCATTATTCATTGAATCAGTGTGGGGGGGGCTGCCAAGGTGACTGCACAGGTGACTGCACAGGTGACTTCACTCCTATCAGTTCACGATCTCACGGTCTGTTTGCAGGACGTACCTGATATCACTCATCACCAGATGAACGCCGGAGAAGGACTGAAGTAAATGGCGTTACGCTCCAGGTAAGATTTCTACACATCTTGCCGCATCTAGGTTCGCCGTCAGAACAGTACAGATTAAGGATGCTAAGACTCTTAACATACACACCTGTGTTACCCACTACTCTGTATAATGCCGAATATCCTGAACCCACATCGCTCCCTTTTTCATCACTCACTCATTTGCAGAACCGCTTAATGTTAGTAGGGTCAACGACAGGCCGTGTCCGACAACACTGTGCGAAGGCTCGATTGCCAGACCCAACACACAACCATCTGCCCCACACCTACGGGCAGTTTGAAACAGCCAGTTAGCCTAATGTGCGTGTCTTTGGACTGTCGGAGGAAACCGGAGTACCCGGAGGAAACCCACACAAGCGCAGGAAGAGCATGCACATCACCGTGCCACCCCTCCCTTTTTCATAAATGCAGTTAATGAAGTCTAACATCAGGATGTTCGTTTGCACCCAGAAGCAGTCAGGAATAAAAGGTTCATAGGTTGTGTAGAAATAGTGGGGGTTGGTGACATGGGGAAAACCCCTTGCATGGTGAAATTTTGGGCTTTTGTTGCAGAGATGCAATACAGAATTTCCTAAATTGTAACATGTTTCTGGATTGAAGGGTTCCCAATTACAAGTGTCAAATAGAACGATACATTGCATGGAGGTTGGGTACAGTGCCTCTGCAGTGGCGAACCGGGGTGGTGGTCCCTCTTTTTTAAAAAGGGGGACCAGAGAGTGTGTTCCAATTATAGAGGGATCACACTTCTCAGCCTCCCGGGGAAAGTATA
>JAOUQZ010000012.1:2650715-2660742 GCA_028564935.1 Neosilurus hyrtlii | reverse complement strand
AGAGAGAGAGAGTGAGTCAGTGTGTGTGAGAGAGAGAGATAGAAAATGTGTGAGAGAAAGAGTGTGTGTGTGTGAGAGAGAGAGAGAGAGAGTTGGTGTGCGTGTGTGAGAAACGGTGTGAGAGAGTGTGTGTGTGTGAGAGAGAGAGAGAGAGGGAGAGCGAGAGAGAGTGTGTGTATGTGAGAAAGACAGGGAGAGTGTGTGTGTGTGTGTGTGTGTGTGGGAGCGACCGGGAGAGAGTGTGTAAGAGAGAGGGAGAGTGTGTGTATGAGAGGGAGGGAGAAAGAGTGTGTGAGAGAGAGAGGGAGAATGTGTTTGTGTGTGTGTGATTTGTTGTAATTATATATATAAACATGTATAGATAGTTGGATACGTGTGTGTGTGTACAGTATATATTGCACAAATAAAACCGGTAAATGAAATTAATTTGTACTTATTTATTTTATGCAATAAAATAAATATTAATTACAGATGTAATTTCTTCCCCTTTAGAAGCTTGTGATAATTTACATTATTCACCGTCGCTACAGCAGTAACACTGAACTGCAAACCAGCTTACATCATAAACACAGAACCCATTATGAGCACACAGTCAACCTGCACACAGGCTATACAACCGAGTGCATAAACACCACGTAAACACCAAAAAAAAAACACCACATCAATCAGACTTGATTTCATTAACTCTTGGTTTCAGCTCCTCCTCTTCTTAAATTTTAATTTCAACTTTATCAAGAGCGAGGAAAGGAAAGAGACTGTGTGCAGCACCGAGTCGAGCTCATGGTCCTCTTCTGTTACTTTTGCACAGGGGTCCAATCTGTTTTATCCAGTTTTAATAAGAGTAAGCATTTTATGATACTAATAACAATGTTTTCTATGTAAAAATCTATTTCTATATATATATACATATCTGTGTGTGTGTGTGTCTCTCTCTGATGGTCATTAATAGTTAGTATGGCCTCCGTTTGCAGTGATTTGTGTGTGTGTTTGTCTCCAGCACCACTGAATTTATTTATTTCAAATGTAGCAGCTAGAAACAGTATTTTCTCAGTGGTGATGCAACAGTTATGTTTTTGTTAAAGGAATATTTCAGATTAAACAGTTTGTTTATAACAAAGGGACAATGTACAGTAAACCGGTCATTATGGTGAAATACCACCACAGTTACATTATGGTAAAACAAGCCTGACGGAGTGAGAGGGTTTATTGCCTCCACTAATGACTCCCTCCATAGCAACGTTATGTCATAGATAGCAACACTTTAATAAGCCAGAACCTGACACGTCACTGACCAATCAGAATATAGCATTCAGTTGTAATAAAGTTCTTTTAATAATTTTGAGTGATGTGGTCTTGACTACACTGTGATTAATTAATGCCTGTATTGATGGGTTAGTGGAAAGTAAACCAAACCTGTAATGAGTAGGATTCTAACAATGTCATAAAATGATTCCCAAAAATGGGGAGAACTTACGTTTATGGTTTTTGGCAGACTGGCTCATCCAGAGCGACTTACGTTTTTTTTCTCATTTATAAAGTTAAATCTTAAGGGCTCAGCAGTGGTAGCTTTGTGGTACTGGGACTTGAACCACTGAGCCACCGCTGACCCATACTGCAGCAACATGGACGAACCCAGCGAGCGATGGATAAACCGGGCACTGGGAAGTTCCAGTGATTTAAGATTATCAGTTATTATATTTGTGCTTCATGTATTAAACAGCCCAAAGCTGGGTTCGCCCAGAAATAGTCTCGCGTTAACAAACATTGGCGTGTCAGGAAAAGGAGACATTGTTTTGTTTTTTCAGTACATTGGCATGTTTTGCTCATGTTTCGCCATTGCTACTAATCATTTATTACCCATGTGATGATGAACGATGTGTTCAGTCATTCCAGCATGCAGGCTTATTCGCACAAGGGTAAAAGTCCCCTGCTTATTAGCTTTGCAGCTCCACTCCAGTCTAAAGAAGCGAATGTTGGTTTTGGATAATTAATTACACTTGTGGTAAGCGTACTGATTACTGTAAACATTTCTTGTGTTTTCAGGTGTGATGAATTTGTATAGGCAGAATCCTGTACACTGTGGCAGAACAATGCTGTCAAATTGATGTTGGGAGTTAATATGTGACCCCAGGAACTTGGGCATTAAGGACTTCGGGTTCTTGGTGTCTTTTAGCTGAAAGATCTTCCTGCCTGAATGAATTGACGGCGATTCGGAAAACAAATCCACATCGATTGTATGGTACTAGAGTCGAATCAGGTGGTTTTAGTTTGAGAGCGAATTGAATTTGAATACATTTCCTATCAGGAAGTCAGTTCCTCTGCTCTGGATAGTATATCAAATGGTTTCAGGGGCATTTCAGGTCTTGACTCATGTTGAATGTATAATAACAATGAAAAGTAAAAATGTTTTAAGAAAATATTTGTGCTTAAGAGGTTGGAATAGATTTCCTATCAGGATCTTGTTTTTCATGTAATTTATTTTTTTAACCCCCTTCCAAGTTTGATGGATCTGTTAAGGAATTAGTTAGTGATTAATATAAATGTTTAAAATGTTCAGGTGTTGGTGTCTGGCTAGTATTGCATCTCATCCAGGATGGATGAACAGCGGCTTCCCCCTTATCAGGACGTAGTGGTTACTGGAGATAAATACTTAAACAAATGTATGTCTTTGTATTGGATGAGTTTTGCCTGGAGAGGTGGTGTAATCATCTCTAGCTCTGTGTAAGTGTTTCTATGGTTTTTAATCCCTTCATATCTGTCAGACCAGTACTGCTTTTTTTTACTTTTTTTTTTCTGACAAGATCACAGCTGTATTTTTCCTCCCGTAAAATGACCATTAGAAATAATACATATTACTTCAGGAAAGATTGGATTTCAGTTCGGAAGCTCTCCCTCCAGTCGGAGTGTTGTCATCCCATAACGCTTCTTCAGAAAAGGGTACCTCAAAGAGGTTGCCTCTTTCTTTTGTCGTCTTCTGCAAAAACTAGTTCAGGTTTAGGACGCATCATAATCAACAGTAATGTACCAAAGGGATGGTGGATGTCACTGACTGTTCTATTCAGCTGGGAAACGATACAGGATTTTTCAGAAAGGCATTGTTTTGGTAAGATGAGTGACCAGAGCTCAGAGAATGGCGTAGATCAGAAGATTACTTCTTCAGTACCGGCACTACAGCAGTCTGGTATATATTGTGAATGTAATATTATTGAATATTTAATAAAAACATGGACCTACTGTATGTATATATTTGTGGCAGGTGATCGATAAACCCATTTTGTTCTACTAGATGCCTCACTTGTGAGCAATGTGAAGTATGGATTTGTACTTTGGCGCTCTGGTTGTAAAGAGAAAAAAAAATTGTTGGCCCTCACCACCAGTGAAGTGGCCCATGCCTGTTCTAATATACACTACACGAGGACATTTTACGGTTTGTTTCTTACGCAAGGGTAAGAGCTGTGTAACGGCATCTCTTTAACTTTACGAGGTTAAGTATGGACTAACAGAGGCGGTTCAGGTGAGCTCTGTGCTTCGAGCTGAGCTACATCTGCTGAGGCTGCTCATTCACTCCATACTACACTCAACTGAAAGTAAACCATGCTCTGTGAAAGTGTTTTAGTATATGCTACACAGAAACACAAGAAAAAGAAACTAAAATGAGTCTCTTTATTTTTGCATTTTAAAGCATGACTATCATGATGCTACCTGACCATAATAAATTGAGACTGTCTGTCATTTTGTTTCAAGCAGTATCCAATCGGATCACGAGCTAGTGGACCAGTAGATCAAGCCATTCCCGTGTAGTGTAAGTTCTACTAATAGTGTACAATAGTATCAAACTTTCTGGCTGTTAGAACAAAATCTGGAAAGCTTAAAAGTTAATCTGTTAAGACTCGGGGATGCTGTACTAAAGCTTAATCCCATGCAGAGTATAGATTGTGACATTTGTGATAGAAAGGGGAACGCTAATTACGAAACCTTCCATGGTGATGATGTGGAAGAACATGAGCAAGTCAGTACTGAGTGACTGTTGATGGTTGTGTTTACCTAAAGTGTTTATTGTCCATTGCAGAGCATGTGACTTTGACATAACGGGGTTATTAGTAGACAGAGAAAACCTGTGATTAAAAATGTTCAGTGTACCTTTTTATATTAATTTTATCTATTAGTGGAAAGCCTCAGATGTCCAACTCTTTGAATTAGATTATCCTGAATTTTAAACTGGGACTGGTTTGTGGTGGCTTGTCTGCATGTAGTTCAATTTGTGCTCTTAATTATTCTCAACCCCACTGCGGTTCTTAAAGGGTTTTTTTTCCATTCCAGTAAACATGTGTTGTGTTTTTATAACGTGCCATTGCCCAGATGAGGGGGGAAAAACGGTCAATAAAATACAGAGGCCGTGTGTTCGGAGATCTTATCCATGTTATGTTTCATAGGGGTTCGCAAAGAACGCTCACCGTTAGCGTGTGGGATTTACGAGTGGGAAGATGATTAAAAGGCAGAGGTCATAGAGTCACTATGGAAATTATAGCTGGGGATTCCTCTTTATACTAGCAACTCACAAGCAGCTGTTTGTCCCCAGTTGTTCATAGAAGTCAAGTCATTTCTCCACTGTGTTTAATAGCTTAGTCCAAAGTGTCACCGTTTTCTGACCTTAGGATTGATTTCGGTGTAATACGATCTGAAAATTGCCGGTAAGTGCACTCAAGATCAATGTAGTGAGCCTGATTTAAGTGGTGCTAATTCCCAAGTCAGTCTATAAGGATGACCAGGAGCTTTCTTTAACCATTTTTTTTTAACCAAACAGCAAAGATATGCCAAATAACCTAATTTACCTTTAAAATATCATGACAAAGCGTGCACTGAGATTACTTGTATGATGGTGTTCTTTAAAAAACAGTGCGCATGTAGGATTTTGTTAACCAGGCTGGAATATTTGCAACTTATGTTTTGTTTCTTGTCCCTCAGTACTTTGCAGGCTCTGAGACAACGGGAGCACCGTGATGGCTAGCAAACAGGGTGGTCATGTTGACCAACCCCTGCCCTCATCCTTCAGGCCATCTTCAGCTCCTAAACTAAATGTTCAGCGCTCGTTATCCAGAGAGACCATCTCCATCCATTTCTCTGCAATGGGCAAGGAAGAGGATCAGGAGGAAGAAGGCATATACAGACCATTAGAGCTGTCAAGCGACGCAGTGAAGAACAGTCAAGGGGTAGTCACGGCCTTGGAAGCAAGTGAAGACCTTGTTCTTGAAGGGGATCCGGAAATGAAATCTGTCCGTACTGTTGATGTAGTTGAGTCTCTACCAGCTGTGTCGGATCAACAGAACACAAAGAAGAAGGAAGACAGTTTTACTTCCTCTGCCTCTGCTGAGCCTACAAAGGGGCCAGGATCCTCAACAGGCTCCACTAACTCTTCACCTTCCAAATCGGTGTCCCTTCCCTCAATGGACAAGGCCTTTCTCAACCTCATGAAGTCTTTGTCTACAGATTTGGAGCCCCGTGAAGGAGTCCCAGTGCCTCCTACTTTGCGTCATCGGCAGTTGATGAAGAATCTGGTCAAATCTTTGTCCACGGACGCAACCCAGGATCCCACAGGATCAAACCGCTCTTCAGACTCCCGTCTCAGCCTGCCGCTCTTCAAACAGTTCACCCAGTCCCGGAACACTACAAGTGCAGACTCCAAAACTGCTCCATCATCTCCATTAACCTCGCCTGATAACCGCACCTTCTCCTTCAAGGTGTCCGAGGTAGAGGCGCGCATTGAAGACACGAAACGCCGTCTTTCAGAAGCCATTTCGGATCCTTTGCAATTGATTAGCAAGTTTATTGGGGATGACACTTCCAGTATTTACAGACCTAAACCTCTTTCATCCAGTGCCACGGAATTGATAAGTTTTTCCACTCTAAATGGCCATCTTGAAAGCAACAATAATTACAGTATCAAGGAAGAAGAAGGTGACCTGGATGTTGAAGGTGCTACCCCAGAGCCAACTGAGCTGGCCTCAGCTGCTGACTGCAAGACTGCGAAACCTCCGTCCTCTCTGGGACTAGACAAGTGCTCCATGTCAGCACTGGCTAAGCAAGACGATGAAGAGTTCTGCGAACTATACAGTGACGACTTTGAGTTTTCTATAGATACCGACGTGCAAGATGATCATTCTGAGGACACGAAGACAGGAAGCGGCACGTCCAAGCCTGCTAGTCAGAGCACAAATACTTTCAGAGAAGATGAGACGGAGTTAGAATGTAGTATTCCACATATGACTTTGTTAGTGCTGACCATTATTACATATGGATACTTTGTTCTCCCTTTGCCCACTTACCTCGGAGGAATGTTGCTGGGCGTGGCACTAGGGTTCATGCTAACCATTGGTGTAGTATGGCTAACAGGCCCAAAGCTACCAGGAATTCAACGTTTAAGTGCGCTGAGGGATTTGTGGAACGTGGCCCAGTTGGATATCAAAGAGCCAGGAATCTTCAAGGTAGGTATTGTCTCTAAAAAGTAGTTTATTGAATATGAAAGATATTACCATGGCACAAACGTTGGCAACAAGATTCATTGCTTACTGGCAGCTTGGAAGTTGTTTTTTGGAAGAGATGATTTGCATAAGATTGCCAAGAATGTTGTCCTTACGAATAGTTAAGGCATTTTGAAAATGTGGCCCCACAGGTTTTCCGAAGTGCTCATAGTTGTTGGCTGATTCTGACTCTGATAATCTTCAGCACGTGACCAACCAAACAAGAAGCCAAAACAACACACTAATGGCATAGCCTAGTTCTGAAGAAAACCTGGCAACCGAACCAAATAATGAGCATTAAAGTCACAAATGAAAAGACAACACAGAAAAGAAGGCTTGATAATGTAATCTTTGAAAAGACTTAAACCACCTCAAGAAGTAAATACACTTTTGTAATGTAATGATTATATTGAGCAATGCGCTGCCCTGCCAAAAAACAAATCTCACTACCTGGATTTAAATCAGCAAACATGCAAGAGCCTTTGATTGAAGATTTACTGCAGTGACTTGTATGTTTCGGCGGGCGGCATGCTGTTTACCCTTAACTTTTGTAGTGAGTAGCTTCTCATTTTTTAACCAAACCATATCAGAAGGTATATCCCGTCGTCATGGAAAAGAGGTCACTCTTTTTGAGAAGTGTTAAATGATTGGCCTGCATCAAGCAAGTAAGGAAAAAAACGGACTGGAATTGGGTTGAGAACTGTCCAAGGCATTATTAAAGTTATCAAATTCTCACAAGAAATTTGATTGAACAAAATTGACTGTGATCAGAAATCATGTAACCACTTGGTGAATTGGACAAAGAAAAAAAACGGACAGTAGTAACACGGACATGTCTATGTTTAACAGTGAAGGTAAGAGCTATACAATAACAATAACTCACAGGATTGGAATTAAACAGCTGTCACTTCTTAATAATAAAAGGCTTCAGTTTTGCTAGGTAACATGATGTTCGAACTCTGGAGCGATAGAAAAGCTTGTGTGATCTGGTGAGTCCAGATTTACCCTTATTCCAGAGTTATGGGTGTGTCAGGGTAAAAGGGGATGTACCCGTCATGCATAGTGGCCTCTGTACAAGCTTTTGGAGACAGTATTATGATCTGGGGTTGCTTCAGTTGGTCAGGTCGAGGCTCAGCAACATTAATGTGGCAATAAATTTAAGTCAGCTGATAACCTGAATATAATGAATGACCATCAATGGACTTTTTCTTCTGTGTGGCATAGATATAATTTGCGCTCCTATAGTGAGAATGGTTCAGGGAGCACAGAGTCCTGACTTAAACCCTATTGAAGACTTTCTGGAGTGGTTCAAATGTCCCATCAATTCAAGATGCCATTGATATGTGTACCCAATTTATTTCTGGATGGAAATAAATGTTGTGAAGTTGCTCAAGTTTGTGGAAACAATGCCCTGGTGAATGCATGCTGTAATCAAGGCTAAAGGTTGAACCGCATATTAGTGTGTGACTTGTTTTGGCAGGGCCGTGTATTTTGTAATTGTACATCCTGTGGGAAGAAAGGTTGCAAGTTTTTGTCTGTAGTCCTCTGACCAAACCAAATGGGAAAGTAATACAATAAAATATCGGTTATGTTTAAATGGATTTGTCAGAGCAGTGACACTTTTGAGGGTTAAGGTAGGTAAGAGTTCCTATTCCTAATCGCAAGCTTTATAACAATCCATCAGAAAGGTCATAACTCATAATTTATTCGCTGAATCGCGTAATCCATCTAGGGTCATGGGGAGGCTGGGGCCCATCTCAGCTGATTCTGGGTGATGGCAGGATACACTCCAGACAGCTCACCAACCCATCACGGCCAACACTCACACAACTATTCACACTCATACCTAGGGGCAAGTTCGGTGTAATGTGCATGTCTTTGGACTGTTGGAGGAAACCGGAATACCCGGAGAAAACCCACGCAAGCATGGGAAGAACATGCAAACTCCACAAAGAAACACCCTCACCAAGCTCGGGACTCAAAGCCACGACCTTCTTGCTGTGAGGCGGACGTGCTAACCGCTACACCACCATGCCGTCCTAATGTCATATCTCTGTGTTAATGTTTAGTATACATAGAACACAAAAGGTGTCCTCTAGCAGCATTTCTTACCAGGTATAAGTCTGCCAATTGTGTCATGTCTAAGTAGTACTACTGTATCTTATCATCTTTTATGTAGCATCTTTCCGGAGAAGAAAAAATTTGTGTTGAAATTTGTTGCTTTGTGTCCTGCAGGGATGGATGAATGAGATTCACAACTACAACCCAGAAACATACCATGCAACACTGACACACTCCGTGTTTGTGCGCCTGGAAGGCTCCACTTTGCGGCTGTCCAAACCCAACAAGAACATCTCCCGGCGAGCCAGTTACAATGAACCCAAACCAGACATCACGTACATCAGCCAGAAAATCTACGATCTTACAGACAGCAGGGTGTGTCAGCGTGGAAGGAAAATTTACCTTCTCATCTGTTAAATATGTTAATAATCTCTCATCTGAAGAAATATAAATCATTTTGATTGACGGCACATGATTGTTCCTGTTACATTTATGAGTTCAATCTATCATGAGGTTTTGTTTAAAAAAAAAAAAAACACCCACAACATTCCAGCAAGCGGACACTGCCCCAGGTCATCATGCTTGTCGAATTTTAACCTGTCCTCTCCTTCTATTCAGGTGTCCTTGGTGCCCCAGAATCTCGCCAGGAAGCGGGTGTGGAACAAGAAGTACCCAATACGCATTGAGCTGGCCAAGCAGGACGACTTCATGTCCAAAGCAGAAGCAGACCGAACCTCAGAAGAGAAGGAGAATCAGGAAATTGCAGGCTCACAGGAAGGAGGAAGGGTAGGTTCAGACCGTGAACCACCCACCATCTACTTGTTTGGAAGGACAGGAAGGGAAAAAGAGGAGTGGTTCCGGAGAATACATCTAGCCTCGCAACTCAAATCTGAAGCAGCTAAGAAGGCAGCGAGCCTGCCGACTAGCAGGAGTGGTGAGTGTGTGAGCTGCTTCCTGTCTGTCAGGGCTAATAATAATGTTAATATAGATGTATTTGGTAAGCTGAATAAATCTAGGATGTTTACCCATAGAAATCAATTCTCTATGTCAGTAATGGTTACTTTTGGTATTTTTTGGCATCCAATCACAATGGGTGCATAGGACCCTATTGTTTTTTTAATGATTTATTATTTTCCCAACTCTTTGGTCATTTTAATGCTTAGCATGCTGAAAAAAACTTGGCGTAAACATCAGAAACAGTCAAGTCAGTTTTATTTGTATGGCACTTTTTACAATTGACATTGTCACTAAGCAGCTTTACATAGTAAAATTAAATTAGGGAGGAATCTAAAAAAGTTTTCTCTTCGACCCCCTACACATCCCCAATGAACAAGCCCGCGGTGACAGTGGCAAGGAAAAATTCCCTCAGTCAACGCGAGGAAGAAACCTTGAGAGGAACCAGGCTCAGGAGGGAAACCCATCCTCATTTGGGTGAAGCCATAAAATAC
>JAOUQZ010000012.1:2611570-2633415 GCA_028564935.1 Neosilurus hyrtlii | reverse complement strand
GCCCTCGCCCAGAGTCGGCTGAGATGGGCGCCAGCCTCCCCGCGACCCTAAGTAGGAATAAGCGGCTCAGAAAATGAATGAATGAATGAATGGTGGATGGGGTGAATAATCCTGTTGTGTTTACTGTCCTCAGCCTTTAGGTGGCACTGTTTTATCCGGAATGTGTATTATTATTAGGTTTGTGGGTTTAATAACAGGGGGCATACCGCAGGGGTGTCCCTTCTTTCGCCCCTCATTATGACGTCAGCAGGGCTAGCTGTTCACACTGTGGACCGTCTGAAGAGGATTTAAGCGACACTTTCATTATATCACGGGGGGGAAAAGTGTTTTATTCGAAGACATAACGGCTCCTTGGAGACATTAAACTCACCGGGAAATATCTGCTGAACTAATAAACCTGTTTTTAAACCCAGTTTGTCTCCATATTTAAAGAACCCGCCTGTTTCTGTTTCCCCTCAGGCAGCCGTGGAAAGTTCCTCTGGAAACGTCGCGCGCACGAACGCGATTGGTGGGTTTCCTGCGCTCGCGGGTCGCTGTGGAGGGGAGGGGAGGGGTTTCCTCCAGCCCCGCGTGGTCATCATGCAGCGCGCGCTCTGGTAAAACTGCAGTCAAGTATACACCGCGTCGTCGCTGAGGAACAGGCGCGCGCAGAGCTTTTCCTGCTAACTACAACTTATCTCCGGCGTCCTGACTGGAACAGATACGACGAGGTTGTGCACCGGATATGTCCTTAAACCTCGCCACGCCGCACTAAAACGTTGAAACGGACCCGCTGTTGTTTTTTTTGTTGGTAACATTTCAAGTCCACAGAGTCTCTCAGGAAAGATGCGAGCGCGCGCGCGCCCGTGACGTGTGAAAGCTACATGTCTTTAGCATTGTGACAGATGAGTAAAGCTAGCAACCGCCTTCTTGTTCGTCACACAGCTGACAGAGCCACGAACACAACATCCCGTTAACAGGTTTTTTACCCCCGAAAACATCTCAAGAAGGACAGCGTTGTGTTTTCTCTGAAAGGCGAAGAGGACCCGCTCAAGTCAGGACTCGTTCTTCAGGATTTTGTTCCTGAAGTGATATTATTTTATCTTCTGCTCTTCAAAACTTGTTTGGACTCACAAACTGGGAACATGTTGATAAAAGAGTACAGAATATGTATGCCTCTGACTGTTGAAGAGGTAAGTTCCTCACAAGTGTTTATTATACTACCTCAGTGCTGTGTGAACATGGATTTGGGCTCCAGTGGCTCATTCTGCTCGAGTCGGTTCATGAGTCGGTTCAGTGTTCGCGCCTGTTAAACTTCAACAGCACTAACACTTCTTACACTCGATACACGGATACAGCGTAATATCTCACAAAACGAGTTCATACACATCCGTCTGTGCACATCTGTGTGTGTTTGAAAGTTGAATGCAAACAATAACTTGGTTGACACTTCGGTGTCGACTCTTGGGAGTCGAATTTCAGATCTGGGCTTTTAACAGTGTATATTGTACAAGATGTTCATTCAGTTGGTGCTTGAAGTGTTTTAAACCTGAGATTAAGTGTTCACTCTTAGATTTTTAGGGGGTGTGTAGTAATTTAACATGGGCTATTTTTGTAGTAACCTGGTCAGGGTTCCAGCAAATCACCTGGAAGTTATCCCAGGAGTGGTGAGGTGAGGTGGTGGGGGTGAAAAACACCCTGAATGACACACTGGTCCATTACAGCGCATCGTACATACAGGGGTAATTTGGTGTAGGGAGGTCATATATGAAGTGGCGGAGGAAACCGGAGAACCCTGAGGGATTCAGATAAATACCCAGACACATACAGAACGTAACTAGGTGTGTCGGGGGTGTTTACTACCATAATTATAAAGATCTTGGAAAAACCTGCAAAATAATCCATTTTTGAATGTCTTTAATTGGGGTTACCTGTCACGTCACTGTTCATCACTGTGGCCTCAGGTAAGAGCTTGAACTTTATGCTGGGATGTCACAGAGCAGTGATGGACGTTACATTTGTAAGGAGTCTGAACCATTTCATTCTGTCTCGCACTAAAATTTGAGGCCGTAAGTTCCTAATCTTGTGTAGGGGCTTCGTTAAGGTCTGGAGGTATTTAGGCAGGGAAGAAAAGATATCTGATGACGCTTGTTTTTTTTTTTTTTTTATGAATACAAAAGTATGAGTGTGATGGACGTTACAAGAAAAAATACGTATAGAAATTTCATCAAACTTTATTTCAAAATTCTCTGAAAACTGACAGTGATACCTGATTGTGAACTCGAGGTATAAAGGGGTGGGGGGGGTGTGGGGGGTTGGGGTGTAGCCTTGCTAATATACCGACCACAGTACAGAACAAGAGGTGAGGTACTGCAGCAGTGGTTTCAGTTTTTTGAAAAGTTCTATGTGACGGACGTTACATCTGATTCATTAACGGATAAGATGTTTGTTTCTGAAATATTTTACTGGTTTGTTTTGAAAAATAATAAATTATCCAATTATTGATGATTTTACATCAAGTTTCACCCTTTCGTGCATTTCAGAGTTTAAAATGTTTTAGGGAATCTGAGAAAACTGTTTCCACTTAATCTCCCTACACGCCCAACCCTTCTAGAGGTACATGTAATGAGAACATATCAGACCCAAAAAATCAATCCTAAAAATCACACAAACCACTAAACCACAGCACTGAAGTCCGTTAGCTATGGATATAATGATCCGACAGTCAAATTTCATTTGAAAAGGGATATTTCCTAATGAATTTAATGTACTGTGAAGTTGGGGGTTTTATGAATAAGTTGCACCCTTTTTCAGAATCTATAACTGAAAATATGTTTTGCCTGGTCATGTCCCATTTTTCTAAAGCTACATGTAAACGAAGAATTAGTCTATAAGCCAAAGCAGAGAACCCCAGACCCAAGAGTGGCAATAATGCGCTAATACAGTTTTAAGTTGCAAAGAAGTATAGCAAATTTATTTTTCGGTATTTGCAAAGCAATTATAACATACCTCGCTAAAGCTCTTTTTTTTTTTATTTCTAGTAGTGAACATGATGCTGGGGGGTTTAAGCTCATTTTTATTTTTTTTTAATTTATTTAATTTTTTTTTTTTTACGGCTGAGTCCATCTTTCATTCTTTTTCTTCTTTTACTTCCTGTTCTTTTCTCGTCTTCTTGCTATACAAAGCAGTTCTACCTCAGTTGGGCTTCGTCCCGACGGAAATCTATTTCTATACTGTGGAGTTGGCATAAAGGTCCCAAACAGTGTTCTTAACATTTGCTCTCAGCTAATGACTGGGTGAGTCCTGATTTTCAACAACATTCATCAGAAAAGGTGGCGAGTGCAAAATTCGCTACGTTCGTCAGCATTCGCCGCTCCATGAGACACAGGATTACGGACCTTAGAAAGCCACGTGTGAATCCGTAGATTTACGTTGGTTTACATTTTAATGTTGCATATGTTTTGATACAAAAGTTAGACACCTTCGGGTTGGTGGCGACGGTACCTCTGGTAATGCACTAGAACACTGACGCGGCTATAGCGAGGAACTTTTGTGTCCTTGCTTAATAATTATCATAGCTTAGTTTTCATATTTCAAGATACTAACAAGTGTTAATATGAAACTATTGATTCATGCGGGTGTTGATCAGATGTTGTCGGCCTTCTAGATTTGACCGCACATGCTGATGCTCTGAAGGTCATACGTTATTCCTAGCGTGGTTTTGTGGGTGCTGCACCCTGCATTTTAAACACCGCATTAAGCAACACTTCAGTCCTTAAGCCGTAGATCAGGGCTGATGCGCAGGCTACATACTAACAGGATTATGGAAGTGTTAAGAACCAATCCTACACGCGGTTACGCCTCGGGTGGGCAAATCATGTATTTTGTCACATGGCGAATTGGTAAACTAAAGCCTGCACGTTGATGGCTAGACAGTTGTTTTGATAAGTTTTGCCTGGAAACCTTGAGTAATATAAAGAAAGAGGGGTCCCGAAAGCATAAAATGTAATATCGTATGACAAGAAGGTCCTGGGTTTGGCAAGGATGTTTCTGTATGGAGTTTGCATGTTCTCCCCGTGCTTTCATGGGTTTCCTCTGGGTACTCTGGTTTCTTCTCATAGCCAATAAAAGTGCATATTAGTCTAATTAGCTTTTCGTAATTGCCCCCTAGGTGTGAGTGTGAGTGTGATTGTAAATGGTTGTGTGAGTTGGCGAGCTGTTTAGGGCGAAGGCGGGGTAACACCCTGAGTCGGCTGAGATAGGCTCTTGCCTCTTCGTGACCCTAGTAGGTTTAAGCAGTTTGGCGAATGGATGAAAATTAGCATTTGACGTGAATACATCACGGTATTAATCTGGCTAGTATCTTTATTTATTTATTTTCTAGATGGGAGACTTTGCTTATTTGTTGGCTTTGCGGAGCACTTTACTTTGGTTCATCTGTCTAGACGCAGGAGGTGTCTGAAATTGCATATCGCTGAGCCCGGGGTTCAAACCCAGGACCATATTGCTGTGAGGTGGACATGATAACCACTATGCTGTCCTTCATACAATGTTTAATAATTCTTACATTTGGACCTCGCTAAAAAATGGGGAGCTTGCTATATAGTGAGTAGTGAGTGATGACAGACGCAGTGAAAATTTTATCTAACCTTGTTTAATTAGAACGTCTGCAGCCAGGGGAGGCACAGTGGCGCAGTAGTTAGCACGTTCGCCTCGTAGCCAGAAGGACTGGGTTCGATTCCCATGCTCAGGGCACTTCTGTGTGGCGTTTGCATGTTCTCCCTGTGCTTGCGTGGGTTTCCTCCAGGTACGCTGGTTTCCTCCTACAGTCAGAAAACACACAGTAGGCTAATTGGGTGTTCCAAAGTGTCCTTATATGTGTGTGTTGGCCTTGTGATGGCCTGGCGCGCTGTCCAAGGTTTTCCCCCGCCCTCGACCAGAGTCGGCTGAGATGGGCGCCAGCCTCTCCGGGGGAATAAGTGGCTTGGAAAATGAATGAATGAGTCTGTAGCCACACTGGGCTGTTTGAGAATAAGATGGAAGCCGCCTGGGTCTACGCTCGGCACACTGACTGGAAGTGTTTCAGATAGAACGTTTTCTATGACTGTGAAAGGGATCACCGCTATATTAAACAGACTAAACGGTGTCTCATAGTAGTGATGGACTGTTTAGGATGACACTTGCTGCATCCGACGTTCACATCCCCAATCGACAAAGTGATTGCTGCCCAGTTCGCTGCAGCAGAACCCCGTGGGCTCAGAAAATGAAAACTGGAATTGAGATTTCCCAGTTAGATGCTAATGTGCAGGCCACTGAAAACAGCTCCAGTAAATGCTCAGATTTATGATGCAGCTTCTCCGCTGTGCTCTCAGATCTAACATCAATCCCTACTTACAGTACATTTAGACCCTGAGGTTTTATTTTTCTTTCCTTTTTTTAGCGATATCGGCAAGAACGGTTTAAAGAAAATCCAAGATTGGTGTATAAACAGTTTTTTGAGTCATAGTTGGTGCTTTTTCTTCTTCCGGCCTTGTTTGAATTTGAACATGTGATTCTGCGTCAACACACAGTGTTGTTTGGAGACACTTTAGCCTCGAGGGAACGGGATTGTATAATTAAATTATTATTCACCGGTGCTCTTGTAAAGTTAGGTCTTGCTAATGAAGAAGGTCTATCATGGAAGCCATCTTGACTTCAGTCGACGCTTTAAAGCATGTGCCACACTTCATTCAAGATACACTACACGGTAAAATCGTGTACCCTTCTCACCCTCATGTGCACTGCCGTGTAAAGTCTTATCAGGACACTACACATTGAGCCGAGGCTTGGCTGGGCAACCACTTCCTGTAAGAGAAACAGTGTGAGAGAGAGCGAGGCCAGGGAGGTCAACAGTGGCAAAAGGAGGATGTGTGCTCAGCTTCCTAAAACCATCATAGCAAGAGACGAGAGACGGTAGAGCAAGCTGTGGACATGAAACCAAGCCAGCAATCAGTGTCATAGGTTTGAAGTCCTGGACTTGACTGCATCTTTATTTGCAGACACCATCAAACACCTGTGCACCTGCTCGGTGCATAAAATCATGCAGATACAAGTCAAGAGCATTGGCTGTCAGAACGAGGAAGATACAACCTCACTGATGTTGGACGTGAAGCTGGGTGTGAGTCAGCGAGCTGTTCAGGGTGTGCTCTGCCTTTTGCTGAGTTGGCTAAGATGGGTTCCAGCCTCTACCCGAATACGATTAAGCAGTTCGTAAAATAAATGAATGGCTGAGTGTACATTCCTCGTTCTCATAGTCACTGCATATGGCACCTCACCTGTGAGCTGCTTGACGTGCAGTGTGGTCTTAGCTGGCAACATTATCTTACTTGTCTCAGTCTCTTGTGCAGGCAGTCATGTGTGCATTGGTTTCATCAGTCTGACGTGAAGGAAACTTTTGAATGTGGGACAGCAGCGAGCTTGTGGAAGAGTCATAGGGGAAGCTGACTTTGGCTTCCCGTGGACAGGCCACCAAGCTATGGCAGGCCCAGCACAGACACAAACGTCCATTCACACTCATTCACTTCTATGTGCAATTAAAGTAGCTAGTAGACCTAATGTGCATGTTTTTGGACTCTGGGAGGAAACCCACACAAACACTGGGGAAACATGCCAACCCAAAAATGAAAATGGAAAGCAGCATTGACCTACCTTCAGGATGTTAACTAGTGCCACTTATAAATAAACAGTATAACCATGCAAACTGGTGCGATGCTTCTTTCTGACTGATGGCATTTATCTTCTTCCAGGATGTCTCTGCCCCCGTTTACAGGGTTTGAGGGGTGTGATAACGAGGCAGAGCATATGCCGTGTCCACATTTCCACCCAAATGGAGTGCCTGTGGGGGATTTTGGAGAGATGTGTTAGATAGCGTTCTCCACCACCACCGCTGTCATAACACAGAATTTTTTTGGAACAATGCTGTTCATCCCTTAAGTACCGCTCCAGAGTGCACTCAGTACGATGCTGGCTGTATTTGGTGGTGCAGGACCTATACTCGATAGAGATTTTGTTCTTTGTTCTGTCTGAATATGCTGGTTCTGTGTGTACATGCTGCAGGATGTAACTTTGGATTGTGAAGTTTATGATTATGTAATGATTTTTGGCTCAGTACTGACTTGGTATTCAAGGTTTCTGTGGAAAACGGGGGTATCAGAGAACTGAGTTCTGCCTCCAGTCACTTAAGATCGGTGTATGTGCCAGATGCGAGGGTTATAATGGTCCTAGAGATGGATTCCTTCTCTGATTGCCCAGCTGGTAAATGTACAGGAACCGCTGAAGGTCATGGATGCACATGTGTGTATACAAGGTACGAGTTGTGCCAGATTGGATTCTTGTTTGATTACACAATCAAGTTGTGAGCAGCTGGTTGGATTGGCACCTCATCACGCAGAGAGTCTTCAGATTGCTCCTACAGTATGTTACTCAGCAAGGGATTGATGTGATGCAGATTGGAGATTTTAAACCAATCAGAGGTGTGCAGTTCCCTTTAACCTGAAGCACGCACGCTGGTGAGCGATGCCCATGGGACAGGCGACATGATGGTGCTGATTCACATCACATGACATTTCTTCGGCTCCTGTATTCTCTGGACTAAATTTTATCAATCATTTAATATACAATTTGAATTGGTCCATCTTCCATCTTTGGCCACGCCCACTCATGGTTGAAGTCCAACTACAGATATGAATATTTGGAGCTAAAATGGATATAGATCGGGTCATTACTTTAGCTTTGCTAATATTTGCTGTTTTCTAACCATATAATCCTTAAATAAATAAGTGGATGGATGGATGAGCTCATCTTTCAATAGATATTGATGGAAAATTAGTAAGTGGTTGAAGTCAGGACAGCCATTAAAGTTGGGGTTGGTACATTTTTTTGCTGTATACATAAACTCATATTGGTTGAAATTTAAACGTCCAGTCAAGTGTTGCTCCCATATCTTATTTCTGGTGCATGATCCTGCAGGTAGAGCTTGTCAAGAGAGGGGGCGTGGCTTTGGCGTGGCCTCCAATGGCAGGGCAGGGTTTAGCCAGATCCCTGAAGAGATGCTACTTTCAAATTTGTTAGACGGCAGAATTTTCCAGATTGGGCCCTTTGGGACTTTTGTATAAGGTCCCTCGGGGTTTGAAGGGGTGTCATCTTTGCCCCTTCACGCTCTCATTGTTGACATCACTCTCTAGCTAGCTTGCTCATTAATGTAACTGAATGGCATTCTTTGCTAGCTAAGCTAAATTGCATATTTGTATGAATTGTTAGCATGGATGCTAGTTAACATTCACTCTTTGGCAGCAGCCGGGTTTACTGCCTCCTGCCATGTGCGTGAAATGGACCGGTACACTGCATGGAAGCCGTATACTACCGTACTGTACATTAGTGATGTGTAATATACAGTGTATACTGGGCCAGTATGTAGTGTGTGGTACACCAGTATGGAGTTTGTAAAAACCAGATGTTGTTTCCGGATTTCTTCCCTTTATGGCCAGTACAGTCTCTTCTGTGTGAACCCGTAAAGCACCACTGTAAGTGTCTGTCTCTCGTTTTATGCAAAGCTCCTAAATATGAAGGATTAGTGCTTAACTTGCGCAATTGCCCATAATCCTCTCCGATGCATGCCACATTTGTTGCAAAAATAGAATTTCATATAAGCTCCTATTCCTAAGCTGTGCTGTGGCTTGAACTGCCATGTGCTTTTTTTCTTATCGCCGACTTGCACAGTTCCCACATTATTATCAAACCCTGAGTGGCGTCATAGAAAGCAAACGAGTCAGTGAAATGGTACTTGGTGCAAACCTCAGATGCTGTCAAGCGTTTTATCAGCGCCTGTGAAGAAAAAAAAACAAAAACACGGTCTCTCAGTCGTGCCGCAGAGCCACGCTGCTCTCACCAGCTCTAGCGTTCGGGTGTAGTGAAGGTCTGAGCATGACACATTAACCTTATAGATTATGATATGTGGTATTCAAACCATGTTGTCACCACGGAAACCCATGTTCCATTGGGCTAGACAAATCTATATTTATTTATTTATTTGCGTTAGGGTTTAAGTTTAAGGAGATTAATAAAGTTCTGTTGATTCAGTTAATAACTTGAGCGAAAAGGATATATGGAGTGTTTTTCTAAGACTTGGGTGCCTTAACACATCTGCATCAGCAGTATAAAATTAACTAAATGAGTGTTTCCATATGAGGCCAAATTGAAAGACATGCACCAGAGCCCTTTACCATATTTGGAATGCAGAATGAGCTCTGGTGGGTGTGTGGGTGGGTAGGTGGTGTTAATGGGGCATGCATGTAGTGTGCAATTCATGATTTGTGTTTGACTGGGGGAATTTCACATAGGCACTTGCGCTCTGGTAAGTTTGCTCTGCGTGCTACGGTCAAATAAGCCGTGGTTTTATTTGTTCAGCTCTCGTACAAAGTTGAAGTGTCCTTGAAAATAAAAATATCGCTCAGTTTTCATTCATCCATTCATTTTCCGAACCGCTTTATCTGGGAGGCTTGAGCCTATCTGAGTGGCCTCTGGGTGAATATACATGGGTCTTGAACAGCTTGCCAGTCCATCGCAAAGCTAACTCAAGCACACACAACTATTTACACTCACATCTGGGGCAATTTGAAAGCCGGTTAGCCTAAAGTCCTTGTGTTTGGAATGTGGGATGAAACCAGATTACCCAGAGGAAGCCCACGCAAGCACAGGGAGAACATTCCAAATCCAGACAGAAATGCCTTCGCCAAGCCCGGGACTCTAACGCAGGACCTTCCTGGTGTGAAGGAACCACTACGCTACCCTGCTGCTCACTTTTATGTGAAAACTACTGTATATAATTTGAAGCTAATACTGATTTATTATTTTTTTTCTCCCGAACTCCACAAAGCTCAGCCCACGTGTTTTTCAGACCCTCCTCGTAGGCGAATATCATTTCTTCAGCCTGTAGTGCTCCATCTTTTCATTCTTGGGACTTGTGTGCTGTCTTCCTTCCTCTCAGGCAATTCAGCCGTGTACATACCGAAGCCTTTTAATGATGAGTCAGAGCAGGATGTCGAATTGGATGCTGTAGAAAGGTGCATCACCCAAACACTCGCACAAGCCGTGTACAGTTTCACACTGTGGTCAGTGAAGCATGCTGGGATTAAATATCACATGTGTGACTTTGCTAAAGTGAGACATACTTCAAATAGGCATGGGCCACTAATGGGTTATATGATCTGAACACGCCGTATACTGATATTGTAGACACAGAAGGATGGGAGGAGGCTGCGTGGGTACTCCAGAGATAAAAGAGAAGATTTCTTTCTCTAAATAAAGTCTTAAATGGAAAATATCAGATGAGGTTTTAGCTGTGATGAACTAGAATTAAAGCATGTCAGACATCACAGGATTATTATATATTTTTGAGCAATGAAAGGACAAATCTAAATGATAT
The DNA here is from genome assembly GCA_028564935.1 of Neosilurus hyrtlii. Classification (NCBI taxonomy): domain Eukaryota; kingdom Metazoa; phylum Chordata; class Actinopteri; order Siluriformes; family Plotosidae; genus Neosilurus; species Neosilurus hyrtlii. Next base: position 2,622,974 of record JAOUQZ010000012.1, on the reverse strand, counting down.
CGAGTCACTGAGAGTGTATTGAGCAAGTTCTGCAAAGTAAATCTTTTTTTTGTTGTTGTTTTGTTTTCTTTTGATGCTGTGCACTTCTGGGAGTCTATGTGTCTTGCTAATCCATGCTAATATCAGCATCCAGATTTGATCAGCACAAGCTTCCAAGAGAACAAAGTTAAACGGCATTACCCGAGCAACTTTATAGTTTCCGAGAGCCTTACAGGATATTTTTAGGCACCTGGCCACATTTGCACGGCTGTCTCCACCCATTTCCAGCTGGTATCAATGAGGATGACTCTGATTTGATCAAGATCCCATTTGAGATGTCTTTCGGAGATTTCGTCTGGGTGAGAGAGACCATTACGGAGAGGTGTGGACCACATGTCATTTCCTTGATGAGCGCTCTGCTGCAGTCAAGCAGGGTTCTCCATCTAATGGTGATTCATTCCACCGAGCACTGAATGATAGACAACCTTAAATTTGTTTTGTGCTTTAAACATAAACCTTCTGAGTAGCAAGTCATATGTGCAATAAGCTTACAAATAATAGTCATGATTGTTTGTTTTGGTTCAGTACAGAAATCATGATTACAGGAATCATTTTAAAAGTTTTATTCTATCTTCTTAAAGATTGCATTTCAAAAACGGCAGAAGGTATGAAAGACCATTTCCTCCACAAGAGAGAAAAAAGCTAGTGACATGCAAGTCATAATTGAGTTAATACATCCCAATTATGAGTTAGTAAGTCAAACATTAAATGCCAAGTCATAAATTATGAGATGCAAAAATCATAATTTTGAGCGACTGCTGAGTCATAATCGAGATAGCTGAGTCATAATCGAGATAGCTAAGTCATATTTGAGTTAGTATGTCTCAATTATGAGTTAGTAAGTCATATATAATAAATGCTAAGTCATAATTATGAGATGCTAAGTTGTAATTGAGTTAGAACATTGCAGTTATAAGTTAGTAAGTCATTTATGAAATGCGAAGTCATAATTATGAGATGCAAAATCTTAATACATAATTATGAGATACATAATTGAGTCAGGTAGTCATAGTTATGACTTGACATCTCGTAGTTATGATTAAACTTACTCATAATTGTCTTACTAACTCGGAATTATAACTTGACGTCTCATATTTATGACTTACAAGCTGACCTTTTTTCTCCAGTGGTCGAAATGGGCTTCCATAAGAAACAGACTTGCACAATAAATAAATACATCTGTGTACGTCTTCGCTAATGGAACAAAAATGCTTACCAAATGGGTCAAACCCGGAAATGATATTTTATAGGCTAGTTTTATACTTACATTTTACAGTTTCACAAACTACTGTTGTGAGTCGATTTTAATTAAATAAACCACTCGGTACCTACAAGTGCCATCGCAATCATTAATGCGTAAAAGATTTACAATAAAACAAAACAAAAAAAAAACAGAAGGTGAATTACGCGTTTAATTTTTGTGTTCGCTCATTGAGACATTAAAAGTAGGCATGCCTAAAGGATTCCTCACAGATTTTCAAAGGCTGTTGTTGTTTAGTTTCGTAAACATGAAAATAGTCTCTCGTTTTATACATTACTTGCATCAGGACCAAAAAGACTCACCCCATGTACGTCATATCTGTGAAAATGCCGCCACGTCCTTCACTTTTAGAATTCTATCCTGCTGCCTTCCTGCATGCTCGGGTAGATGAATACCGAGCTTTTACTACTTGTATTAGCATAAATGGAAGACATGGTAGCTGTGATCAGCTCGGGGAGCTAGCTGATCAAGCGGTCAAGTTAACTTTCACGAATAATTAAAATAATAATAATTGGAAATGAATGCCATTTAATGTTAAGCCGATTTTTAAAAGTTTTTAAGTCCATTTACTGGATTGGCTGCTAATATGCTTATTACTTGATACTACAGCTGGAAATAACATCTGTGTTGACAAACATTGTACAGCGTACACCTACTTGCTGATGTAGTATGCACAGTACTGGAGGTTTTCACTAGAGGGAGGACCTGTTATTTATTTATTTGTTTGTTTGTTTTTTTGCTAGCGCTGCATATACATTGACTTGGTCATGTTACATCCCGCTGCTGCCCTTGTTGTTCACGCAGGTATTGAACGTTTCGTATTAAAACTTTCTGAGGGCATGCACGATACCAAACAGACACAGGATACACCAGCCATATTATGCGTACAAACTTATTGAGAAAAGGAACATGTCCCTGTATAGTCATGTACACATGTTCAGTAATGGTTGAATGGTTTGACTTTTTCACTGGTTGCTGATGTTGATATTCGCAGAGTATCCACCCCCTCCCCACACACTCTCACCCCATCCTTCAGCCTGATACCATAGAACAACCTAATAACAAATGAAAAGATCATGCATTTGCTTAACCTTTGAACATCTATTTAGCATTTTCACAGAGGAACAGGTAGAGGATCGGTTTGCATCAGTTCAGTCATTACACTTGTCCATTAAGAGCGCATGTACGTGTGAGAGCATGTGAAGAGGGTACGACAGTTCCTGCCAAACCAGGAAGGAGAGACTAATTAAAGCAGATTAAATTCAAGGAATTATCTTTTTTTTTCCCCCTAAAAATAGATAAATATAATTTCTTTTCCCACTTTGTGCTATTGCTGGGGCATAAAAAAGGGGAGGGGTTCAGTTTTATTTACCGTTCATGTAGGCTCTCCCTCTCTCACTCACTCATTTGCTGAACTGCCTAATCCTATTAGGGTCGCAGGGAGGCTGGTGCCTATCTACATGCTAATCACTACACCACCATGCCCCTGTGCTTGCAGGCTGATTAGCGTAAAGTGATCAAGATTGTTCTGGTAGAACAACTAGGCCAATCAATAAGAAGAGCCATGAGTGACGTAAGAGTGCGGTGATTGGACAAACAGTTGTCCCGGCAACCAATATTTAAAAAAAAATCTGTGTATAATTACATAGAAGATGGTTAGAAGAAAGAACTTCCAGCAAGTTCTGGATCTCCTCTGGAACACCTCTGAAGGGAAGCGGCCAGGAGGCATTCTAATCAGGTGCCCGAACCACCTCAGCCGACTCCTTTTAATACAGAGGAGCAGCGGCTCTAAACACTGCTTGTGAGTTTTCGAATGTGCAACAGTTGTTAAAATAATCACGATAAGAGAGTCCATTTTAAGATATTTTCCGTATATTTTGCATGAAGTTCTGTGCAGTTGAGTTTATTGCTCTGACTTACACTGACTCCAGCTCATGACACGGTGTGTCACATTATCTGAATCTGATAAGTTGTCAACAGGATGATATCTGACCTGCTTAGTCAGCTACAGTAAAACCTCAGCGAGGGCAATAACAATCTAGCGCTGGTAAATTTCCCTCACTGATGTTTGTGTCAGAGGGCGGTAGCCTTGGCTCCGCCTGTGAATAGATATAAACATTGCCTGTTCATTTTCCACGACTGGGTACTTCACAGCCATGGCGTAACACAACAGCACTGTGCTTCCCGAAATCCTTTCAGATCCAGATTCAGAATGCTGGTGCTTTAGCGTTTATATCATTTTATTTACAGGAAATTGGTACAGGAGAACCCGTTCTGGGGCGGCACGCTGGTGTAGTGGTAGTGGTGTAGGGCTGTATCTGTGTAGCGTTTGCATGTTCTTCTTGTGCTTGCTTGAGTTTCCTCTGGGCACTCCAGCCTTCTCCAGCAATCCAAAGAAATGCATATTAGGCTAATTGGCTGTTCCAGATTGCCCCTTTGTGTGAGTGAATGGTTTTGTTTGTGTGTTTGTGTTATCCCGCAGTTGGTCTGGCGAGCTGTTCAGTGGTTGGCCCCCTGGCCTTGAGTGTGAGTCTGTGAAACTGCTCAGTTTCAAATATATGGTTAAGACTCACATACAGAAATGCCATCTCTGGAGACACTTTCCATGCATTTACAGAATGCTTCACCATAACAACGACTGTTAAATAAGCAGCACACTTTGTTTATTATTAGGCCAAGTTCAGCATTTTATAGACGCCGTGAATGAGTCGCTACTGTGAAAAATGATAGAATGAATAAAAACAGCCGAGAAGTCGTGGTATCTGTTGTAGCAACCGTTTCATGGCCATACTTGAGTCTGGTGAACAAAAAAATCTTAGAAATGCCTCTTTAGGAAAGTCTTGCTTTTGAGACGAGCCTGCTGCCGAGTAGAGCTGTGAAGTGTTTTGACCACATGGCAACTACAGAAGGCTTAGCGCTAGTGCTCGGTGCCCAGCCTGAAGGATTAAATACATTCATCGTTGCACACTGGGTCACTCGTGTGTGTCACGCTAAGAATCTGATGCTAATAGTTTTTTCCGCTCCCTGTGGAGTGATGTGAAGTGATGGAATATTAAAATGTCCGAATTTTTCTTTTTTGTGCGCCAACATTCATACGGTAAATAGTAGTAACCTATTATCTTTCCCACAGTTGTGATGTTAGACAAACATGCTAACTCACGGTGTCACTGGCATAATCATGTGAACACGTCCTGACTGATAGCTACGTGCCTTGATGTTCCGTTCCGGGGTTTATTCAGGGACATCCTACCCACCTTCGGTGAGACTGCATGCTGACAATAGACATTCTAGCACACACACACACACACACACACACACACACACACACCAAAATGATCGATAGACATGCATGCAAGTAATTATACACAGACAGACACTGTTTCTTTTCAGGAGATTACATCTCAGTCCAAAGCAATTACTGTTGTGAAGAAATGCAGCAGCGCGTCAGTAATAAATGCCTCAGCCCTGTGCATGGGGGAAGGGGGCGGGTTTAGTGATGAGCGGTGAGCATGCATGACAACCCTCACTTACTATAAGTTTCTATTATTATGGAAATTGTTGTCTGTGAATGAATTTATTTCTCCACATAAAATGCAATCACATGGTTGGAAAACAAACCAAATCAAACCGACATCGTGTTTTGCTGCAATGTCTGGGTTTACATAGAGCCTAGTATTCCAATTTCAATCGGTTTAAAAGCCGATAAATGAAAATACTTCAGTATAGAATCCTCAGATTAACTTGGTTGCAGATGGGAGGCTTAGAACCTTTTGGCCCCTCGGTGCAGTGGGCATGAAATTTATTGACGTTATGCGTAATGTTTGTTCGTCTGTCCATAGCTGCATTCCGTGCACTTGATTTAAAAACGCTATCACCCATCATGGCGCAGTGATTAGCAGGTTCGCTTCACATCAAGAAGGACCTAGGTTTGATTCCCAGGCTCGAGACACTAAGGTGTGGACTTTGCGTGAGTTTCCTACGGGTACTATGGTTTCCTTCCACTGTCCAAAAACAGGCACAGTAGGCTGATTGGCTGTTCCAACTTGCCCCTAGGTGTGAGAGGTTGTATGTGTGTTGGCCCCTCAATGGCTCGGAGAGTTGTTCAAGGTATAACCTGACTTTGCCCAGAGTTGGCTACGATGTCGTTGCGACCCTAATTAGTAATGAAGCAGCTTTGAAAATAAATGAATGAACCACCCATCCTCGCCATTTTTGGTGTGGAGGGTGAGACTGTGTAACTGCACCTTTTTTACTTTTTTTTATTTTTTTATTTATTTTTTTATTTTTTTATTTTTTGATGGGCCGAAAACCTATATGTTTGCTGACATCCTAAATTTGCATTCTGCACAGTAACTCAAAAACGCCATCACCATTCATCGTTGTACAAAATTCAGAAATCGTGTCCATTAAAGTAGTTAAACAGCTTTGAGAGGTTAAGGGTAATGGTGCTGAGGTTGCTTGTGGTATTAGCATGAAAGATGAAGGTATGGAGTTGGAGCTGGACAGATTGAAGGACTAAAACTCTGCACCATTTGTCATGAATGTTCCTGTGGGGCAATGGACAAAATGCATTAGCTTAGCTGTGGGAGGACACCAGGGGACACGGTTACTGGTTTGAAATGGAATGAAAATTTGCGGGCTTGAACTGAAATATTAATGAAAATTTTCAACATACACGTATACAGCGGAGGCGTGTCTGAGATGGCAGGCATCATGATGTTGATGCTAGCTGATCTGGTGGAGCAGAGTGTGATCTCTATGATATGTTCAGATGAAAGACCTGGACAGAATAAAGGACTAAAGCCCTGCTGCTTTGAGGTAGAAATGATGCATTGGCTAAAAACCATTCGACTAAAGATCCAACACGCCAGCTTATAAACTTCAGATGACTTACTTCTCTGGAAATCGGGATGATCTCTTCAACTCCGAGTTTAGCAAGTGACACCAAATATGTCGCGTAATAGTGGGTTCCGTTTGTGACGGGATGTTTGGATTATATGGTTGGAAATATCATTGTAATGCCGTCTGATGCTGCGTTTCCGATCCGATACGTTGTGCGGAGCCTCGCCATCCCTTAACCTGAAAATCCAACATGGCTGCTCCATGTATTATGGTAAAGGCTGTAGAGGTATACTCAACTGCATGTTCTGATTGGCAAATCTACTACTCGGATATCACCTCATATTCCATTTATTAATAATTACGCTACTCCAGAAAAAAAACCAAGTGGTCGTTTATTTGTGCTAAGCTAACTGCTGACACTAGCTTGCCAGCTCTCAGTTCATTCTAGACTTCAACAAAATTTGGAAGGGATGTATTTGATGGTTAGAACTCAGCGCCTTGTCACGTATCAGTGCACATCTTATTGGAGTTACGTGTTTATTAGCACTTCTGCCTTATTGTGTGTCAATAAAATAGCCTGACAGTACTGACAGCTTCTGTCTGTGGACATGTTTCTCAGGGGTTTGTATGCACAGTGCAGTTCGAAGTAAAGCGTAATCAACTATTAATGCTAACAATGGCTAACCTGGTTAGAAATTGGTTTTCTGACCTCTACCCTGGAAAACAATGAACTCCGGTGTGATGTCGTTCCCGGCTCTGAATGTCAAGGTAAAGCATTAATTCCATTATCAGTGTGCGTACAAAGTGCATTGTGGGCAATAAAAAAAAAAAAAATACAACAAAAACCAAAACAGCTACCCAGCATGAAAAAAGACCACATTGTTTATAAAAGATATAAAGTAATTCCTGGACTCCGCTGTGATTTTCATTCATTCACTCATTTGCTGCACTGCTGTATTCTACTAGGGCCGCACGGAGGCTGGTGCCTATCTTAGCCGACACTGGGAGAAGCGCAGTGGCATCATGGGGCGACACACAATCATTCACTCTTACACTTGTGGTCAATTTGAAACAGCCAGTTAGCCTGGTTTTTGGATTGTGGGGGGGAAACTGGAGGAAACCCGCTCAAGCCCAGGGAGAACATGCAAACTCCACACAGAAACACCCGAGCACGGGAATCGAACCCAGGACCTTCTTACTGTAAGGCGGACATGCTAACCACTATGCCACCGCTTTCCCACTGTGATCCTGTCTCATAGTAATTATACGTGTTTACATGCAAGTCCACCGGATTTATCCTGTAAAATTTGTCCTTTACGAAAAATTGTAAAATGCATCAGTAGGTGAAGTCACTTTATGGAGATCCATGTTTATGGAAATGCAGCCTTTTACTGTTTCAGTCTTTCATAAATATTTATCCACAATCAAAAGTCTGCATTTACACGTCTCTGCTCGTGCCCTGGAGCTAAACTCGGTTTCTCTCAAACCCGCCGAGAATACTAATGCACACACACCACTCTTCATGATGTCCTTTTCACCCCACATCAGTGTTCTGGGAATAAAAAACAAGCTGAATAACCCTAGAGTGCTTTTCGGAATCTTCTCTCGGCCACGAGGCTCTGTATGAGACCCATTGTTAAAGACTGAGTTCCTGTTAGTGAGAGTACTTACACACCCTCGAAAGGAACACGCAGCATTAAACCAGAGCTGTACAATGTGTTCACTGAGATCCTCTTACGTCCTCCTGCCCTGCTGAGGAACACGGTTTCAACGACTTTCGGTTGAGTAAAAGAAAATAATTATACTCTGCTCCTTTAAGAGCTTGTTAACAATTGACCCTGATGACGACAGTTATTTGTTTGTCACATCCAGTGTGGTGCATGAGGTTTTGATTTTGTGTTCACCTAACAAGAAGTCAAAAGTCAAACCTTGTGAATTTCAGTGAATATCCACGTCCATCAACAAAGTTACTTGGTTCTCTTTCCAAAATTTAAAGTTTACCGTCTGCATGTCTTCACACACACACCGTTGTAGGGTCTCCATACCATTTGCACATACGGTCATACCATTGTGCATGTCATCGTGTGGTCCACATACCTTCGGGCATACAGTCGTAGGGTTGGCATACCATCATGTATGCCGTCGTTTGATATTCATGCCGTTGTATGGTCCGCATACCTTCGTGCATGCCATGGTACAGTTCACATTCCTTTGCGCATACGGTCATAGCTTTACGTGTACCTTTATGCATGCCGTCCTACGGTCAGCCGTATACAGTATACTTCACGCATACAGTAAAACGGTCTGGATACCTTTGCACATTCAGTTTGCAAACATTCATGTATGCTGTCGTATCGTCCGTATACCTTTCGTGCATGTCGTCGTACAGTCCACATTCCTTTGCGTTTACAGTGTGCACTCCTTTGCAATACGATCGTACGTTCTGCGTATCTTAGTGTATGCAATCATATGGTTGGCACACCTCCATGCATATGGCTGTACGATCCGTTTACCTCGGTGCTTGCCGTCATAATGTCTGCATACCGCCAAGCTTGTTAGATCCATGTCATTCAATGTGATTTGTAATGATCTTATAAGATTGCCGAAATCGTACAGTGTGTAGAAGTCTTAAGAGGAATGAAACTCTGGAGTGTGTGCTATTTATAGGAGAACAATACTTCTTGAAAGCTTCCCGCACACCCCGTTGCTTTATTAGTAGTGTAATCCATGGTAGTCTGATTTAAAAGCTGAACTGCTAGGCTCCACTACAAGTGAGCCATCTGTGTATTTCTTTTTCTTTTCTTTTGGTGACAAATTTTTCTATGATGTAGAATTTAAAAAAATCTTAAACATTTTAAGGGACATTTGTATAAATTGGGCCAGAAGAAGAAGATCCCTCTGTCTGTGGTTTACATGTCATTAGCGTCAGTTACATTCAGTGTTAAGACCTTGGCAACGAAAGGTTGCACTGGTGCTGTCCATCAGCTAGAGCTCACAGCAAGTGCACACACCGCTATGTTTCCCAAATCGCACTGGAGTGTGTGAAGTGGCTGTGTTATCATGCAGTCCCCTTTGTGCGGTACGGTACTTCAAGTTTAATTCGTCCTCCATCCCAATTCATTTTTATGTGGCCTCTCACACTCTAGTGGGCTTCGGTAATGAGGACTCATTCTGTCTCTGCACTTGTTCCTGTCCCTTGTGTGTGGAGAACATGACAGATGCAGTGTGGAACTCTGTTAGAGCTCCTAGTGCACATGCACACAGAGTAAGTGAACGTGTGTGGGTGTGGGTGTGGGTGTGCATGCGTGCTCTGGGATTGTTGTCCACACTGCCATGTTGTCTATAGATATTAGCTTTATTTCAAATGTGAAAAGGATGCTTTGGTATTCAGACACTGTAGCAAGATACTTGACATGGTCATGATACATGATGCATCTTACAATGTTTATTTATTTATTTACTCACTTACTTGCTTACTTACTTACTTACCTATCTCCCCCATTTTTTATGTCTTTTAATTTTGTCGTATGCAATTTCCACCTGTCAATTATTTACTGCCAACCAGGGAGAGGTGTAAGCGTGCACATACCCCCTTCCATGACCTCTGATGCTGCTACCAGCATCTTTATGAACTGCTGCGCATGTGCATTCGGGAGCAGCCTAACACACTCTAAGGGAACGCTTTATCCACCCCTTTTGTACAAACGACCTCACAGATTTCCCATAATTGGCTGGTGCTAAATGTAAGCTACAGGGAGGCGAGAATTTCTTGTGGTGATGTGGAGCACTACGTTCTGTCCTCTGTTTGATCTGAGATCTGTTTTTGGTTCAGTACACTTTTTCACTAATTGAATTTTATTGGCGGTATAAAGAATATCCCTGCCCCTTTTTTTTTATGATAATTGCTGACGGTATAGGACATTTTCTTGAAGTCTGTCTGTTCAAGTTGCACTGCATGTCATACTGATGGTATCAGTGGTATTCTCAGAGAAGCTTCTTGTGAGATATTCGGTTATATACTCAGCCCCTAATACAACACGCTCATGTTTACCATCATTAAAAAAACATCTCCGCCCACAGCGTGCGGTACAGATAGTCCACCCGACTCTTTCCAGGACTTTCCACCGGGACAGTGTTGTGGAAATCATGATATGGAGTTGATGTTTGTTCATGACATCAGGGGAGATTTCAACACCAGTGTTGATCTTGTGGTCTCTCACACATATCGTGTGTCTGTGTGTTTAGACATGATCAGTTATCAGAGCATGCAGTATTGTTATCCATCACACTTCAGTATAATGTTAGAACTCATTCTTTTCATTCTGGATAGGTTTCTTAAGCAGGAAACATTTTTCACTCCCTGTTTGAGTCTCTCGTGTTTTCTTTTCTCTCTTGCTGGATCACATGTCCGAGTGGCAGTAATAACAGAGCTCCAGTTCAGGTTAATAACCTTGTAATAACCTTTCTTTTCACTCGCACAATGAATGTAAACTTATCTACTTGTTTGTTTTGCGCCATAAACTACTCAGCCTAATGTTAGCAAACAAACCTACACTTTGCACAATAAATTACATCTAATCTCTCTTTTTCTCTCCAGCCTTTTGTTTATGTGCTAATCGCTCTCGTCTGTACACTGTTACTCACAGCAACCCGGTGAATGTGTTTATCTTTAAAAGTCATTTGGCTGAGATGAATGGGTCATTTTCACAACATGACCTTGCACGAGTTTACTCGTGTGTGTGAGTGTGTTTATATATTTGTATATATTATAATCATGGATAGACAGACAGATAGATAGAGAGGTGTGTGTATTTGTACATATTATAAACATGGATGGACAGGCACAGAGAGAGGGGTATATAGATGGACAGAGAGAGGATGTGCGTGTATTTGTATATATTATAAACACAGACAGACAGATAGACAAATAAATAGAGAAAGAGAGGTGTGTTTATATTATATATTTATTTATTTATATTTATATATATATACCCAATAATTTTTTAAAAGATTGCATTTTTTTTAATTTTGTATAAATCACATGGTATAATCACACTCAGATGTATGTTAAAAAAAACCAACACCACCCATCTTAACTGTATTTATGTGCTCAAAGGCTGAATTAGTAATGTGCCGTGTCCCCAATACTGTTGTCACTACTTTAGCATCAGTTCTCCAGTGATTAAATTGGATTTGCCCAGATCTATTCTGATATAAAAGTACCTTCATGTATACATCCCCAAGAACTTTGTCAACTCTGTT
>JAOUQZ010000012.1:2604070-2606570 GCA_028564935.1 Neosilurus hyrtlii | reverse complement strand
CACTTTGCCTGTGTCAGCAGGTGGAAGTGCTCATCAGGACATTAAATATGCAGCAATGCTGACTAAGTCAGTGTGCTGAGGCAGCCAAAGTCAGGGGCCGAGGGGCCCACTACTGCCAGATCAGGCCTAGGCCTGCTTTAACCCTAATCCAGTGCTGTTCCACATGCTTCATGACTCATAGTCAAGTCATAGTGCAAACAGTGCAACATCATGTTACTGGAATAGATCACCATGTGGTCAATGTATAGAATTTAATTAATAAAAAGTAATAATTAATTGAAATTATATATATATATATATATAGACTTAGAGACTTAGACTTAACTTTATATATCTGTTTGGGGTGACTCCCTCAGGGAGAAAATTTCAATTTCCAGCAGCACATAAAAAAAGCAGTACACAGATAGAAACAAGCAGCACACAGATAAAGAATAAACAGTAAACACTTAGCTAATATAACACACACACACACCTCCAGCTGACCAACTTGTGCAGTGCTATCTAATCAACACAGTGCTAACTGGCTTTCCATGGAAAGCAATAAAATATGTAATTAAAGTATTTTATAGTAAGAACTTTTTTAAAAGAATTAAAGTTTTTTTTTTCACCAAACATGACTTTATTGGACCGCTGGAAAAGCTGACCAGCTAGCGTCATACTAATCGGCTTTCCTTGATTTTATGGTAAATTTTTTTCCCAAAATTTCAATACTCTATCTGTCTATCTATCTATCTATCTATCTATCTATCTATCTATCTATCTATCCATCTATAGACACCCACACACCAACTGTGTGCAAACAATTTCTTCTGGGATAAATAAAATATTCTGATTCTGATTTTTTTATATATATATATATTTATAAAATCTTGAGTTGATTTTCCGTAGAACAGTGCTTAATACGTTGAAGTAAAGCTAAATATATTGTATGTGGGGAAAAATAATAGTACTACAATTTCATCCCGACAAGCCTGTTTCATGGTTTCTCACGAAAAATCAGGGAAATCCCCCTTTTTTAAAAAATTATTTTTCCCACATACAATATATATATATATATATATATATATAAGTACATATTACACTTACTCCACTCCCTCTGGTCTTATGTGATGAGTATGCTTTGCCTCACGAGTCAATATATGTGGACAGAAATCATAGAATAACTATATACAGAAATATAGTATAATTTGGATAGATAGATAGATAGACAGATAAATAGATAGATAGATAGATATATAGATAGATAGATAGATAAATAGATAGATAGATAGATAGATAGATAGATAGATAGATAGATAGATAGATAGATAGATAGATAGATAGATATACTTCCGTTTTTTAAAAATGCAAAGGCTCTGTAAGAAATAAAAACCAACATTCAGTTTTTCTAACTTTAGCAAGTGCTTTGTGAGCGTGACCTCACTGAAGACACTGAACTTAGAGAGTGCATTTATGTTAATCTTAAATTCCTAGTTTCAGGTAACAAAATCTATTTATATTCAGAAGAGTTGTAATTTGTATAATAAACCAAATGTACATCAGAAAGCACCGTTTATTTTAGTTTAAAAGAGAATAAATCTTTTTTTTAAAAATGGATAGGGATAAGGAGATTACAGAAAATATTGCACACCTAGATGGCACTTATATACAACCCAGCATGCTGTTTGTAGTGTATAGCTGTAGAGAGGGAAGGGGGGGGGGTAATCTGTGCTTGTTTAAGTAGGCATATAAATCCAGTGTAGTAAATCACAGTGCGGGTTCATGACAGCAGCTTGCTGAGAGCTGTATTATAAGTCATTACACAATAAGTGCACAGTACATGACAACTGCTTTGCCTCTGGGAGTTATGACAGGAAGTCTTAGCAATGAGCATCAAGCATATATCATGTTCAATGCATGAGTGGTGTTCCTAAGCCCAGAGTATGGTGAGATGTAAAAACATACTGATGCTATGAGTTTTAATCCTCAACTAGCATGTAATTAGCATGTAATTAGCATGTACAACAGGTACCAATATGACCAGAGATTGATTCTAGACCTTAGAGAGATCAGCTATGGGTTAAACATTAAGCTCTAGGGTGAATGCAGAAGTCAACTTACAAAAAAGGCCCTTAAGTCAGCTTGCCATTACCCATGAACCCCCTTACAGCTTGTCAGTCATCCAGTGTTTCAGATTAAAGCAGCACCTTAGGAGTTCCATGGAGGTTCATTTTAGAGATACCACCATGGGGGCAACAAAGATGAAGGGTGCATTAATTTACTAATACTGAGGTCCGCCATTAAAGTTGCATCTGTAATCTACAACTATCGCCTGCACACACACACACACACACACACACACACACACACACACACACACACACCGACAGACACACACACACACACACACACACACACACACACACACACACACACACACACCGACAGACACACACACACAAACACACACACACACACACACACACACACACACACACACACACACACACACACACACACA
>JAOUQZ010000012.1:2576803-2596019 GCA_028564935.1 Neosilurus hyrtlii | reverse complement strand
GAGGGAACTTGGTGGAACGGTGATGATCTCGAGGGAACTTGGTGGAACGGTGATGATCTCGAGGGAACTTGGTGGAATGGTGATGATCTCGAGGGAACTTGGTGGAACGGTGATGATCTTGCGGGAACTTGGTGAAGTGGTGATGATCTTGAGGGAACTTGGTGGAATCGTGATGACCGTCAAAAGTTTTGCCATAATTATTATGATTTGATGCCAGTTGTGATAGAAGGTGGGAATTGAAATAGAGCTTAACATACCAAGCAGAGCATAACAGACCTTGATGCACCATCATAGAGGATCTTGATGAACATGGAAACACGATCCCTTCAGGTTTAATTTCTTGGATGCACCCTTCCTCTTTTTTATACTCCAATCTTGGTCATAAATTGTGGAGCTCCACACTTTTTTTGACCAATTCTTGGTCATCCTGGCCCCAGTGTAAACCCAAGGTTAGGTCAACCTGGTTTGGCAATTCTCCACTAAACTTGTTTCATTACCATTGAATTAGCTCAACACACGGAATGATTTTAACACCATTATGGATGGATTTGATAAAAGTTTGACCACTGAATCTTTAGCAAGGATGCAGATACTTCTGCCACTGACATTGAATTGTATCATTCAGTGACAGATATCCCGAGTTAGATCGATGCTGCTGGGAGTTATATCATGCAAAGCAATGAGTCTTTCAAAGCTTTTCGAAGCAGCGCATCCCTGCTGTACCTGTGGCTTGCAAGCAGATGTTGTGTATGGACGTGCCGAACTAATAACTGTCTAGAGTCTTCACTTAAAAGCGGACTATTTTTAGCCTCCGCTGTTCCATCCACCCACACATCCACGCCCTGCGCTACAGAACGTGTCGATTGTTAGTCGCTTCACAGCATTGGCCTTTGAACTAACGGTATGGCAGAAATATGCAAATGAACACTAAAAGCCTTACAGCGTTTCCTGGGAGTGCTGTGATCAATCATCTCTAAGGGTTCGGTAGGTGTTTTGATAAAATTTGTTCCAAGGTATTTGTGTAGCATTAGGAATCGAATGTGGTACGTGGGTAAGATTTCGACAGCTTGGTGAGGCAGCACACGTGCACGGAGCCTGAATATGATCACAAGTCCCAAATAATCCCAGTGCCTTCTCTCTCTTTTTTTTTTTTTTTTTCCTCTTTCCAAGTGTCTCTATTTCACTTTTTTTTTCATCTCGTCTCTATTTTGGCCTCACCGTTGATTCCTGACAGTTACACTGAGGTCATACCTCCTAGGAATCTAGTTTTAGAAATTCGGTCCAGAGTGAATTTTTCCACTCTCACACACCCGTCCTGTGGTCATAGGAGACCAGGGTCGATCTGAAAGTAGGATTGTGATGGAGGGACCTTTCTGCTCCAGCTTCTGCTCCACTTTTCATCAAAGTCACCCTAGTTTCAATGTTATCCAAAAATACCAGGTTTCCACAAATCGCCACGGCAGACATGAAGGAGTAGGTGAGACCTTAAACGATTAAGGGTGTGGTCTGAAAGTTTGTAAGCAAAAAGGACCACCCAAAAAAAAAAGGATATGATGTGTGTTGTGTTTTGTTGTCCTGGCAGTATTTTAGTCCACAGATAGCTTGTCAGTTAGCATCTCATTGGCGTGATTCATGCCGCTTTCAGCTTTGTCATAGGAGTTCAGGAGCGAGGGTTTATGCTAGATTCTATTTTAGTGCGACAGCTCAAGATAGGATACGCCTTCATGGAATCGTGATGATGATGACGGCATCACTGTCAAAGGGAGCAAGGGACATCGGTGTCCTGAAAATCATCTTCCTCACTGTATGTAGATGTGTGTTATGAGAATAATGAACTGATTTAGGTTTCGGTTTACAGATTCCGAGAGCCATTCCGAGGAGACCGCAGACGGAATGGGCTGATTAGGGTGATTAAGCAGCGTGACAAATAAATAAACGCAGCATTAGTCACCAAAGACAACTTTTCTACAAGACATCGCCGTCGCTGTTGAGTGTGAATTGATTTGCATGAAATGCTGTTTGCATTAATTCAGTCTGATATGGAATTTTCTGAGCTTTATCTCTCTCTCTCTCTCTCTCTCTCTCTCTCTCTCTCTCTCTGTCTTTCTCTAATATAAATAAACAAGGACACTTAATTGGCAAACTAATGACGTCTCACATGCACGATTTAATGCTATGAAATGACTGCGCGCCGATGCACGTCTCGTGTGATAATCTCGTAAATCGGTATTTGGCGAATATAGAGAGCGTAGATTGAAGTCGAGTGGGCGGCGCTCATTATCAAGCTGAACCAGCTTGTACAGTGGGACTTATTTCATAGCTTTGGGGTCTCTGTCATGCTTTTATTCTCAACACGTTGATGAAAAATTAATAATGCTTGAAGGAATGGATCTGAAACCCTAAAGAAATGCTGGAAGAGTGCGATTAGCGCAGCATTAGCATGTAACGTCAGGGAAACCATGGCAACCAAAGGGAAACTCAGACCAGAAATGCTGACAAATTAATGGGTGCTGTGTGAATAAGTCTGTAAGATATGATATAATATACAGATCTCTTCATTTCTCTGATCATCTTGTTTCCCCTCAGCGGCAAGCTATTACTTCTGTCGTTTGTTTAGCACGTCCACCTCACAGCAAGAAGGTCCCGGGCTCGGTGAGGGCGTTTCTGTGTGGAGTTTGCGTGTTCTCCCTGTGCTTGCGTGGGCTTCCTCTATCAGTCAAAAGACATGAACATCCGGCTAACTAGTGAATGGGAGTGAGAATGGTTGTGTGTGTATTGGCCCTCCAGTGGTTTGGCGAGCTGTTCAGGGTCTACCCCGCCTTTGCCCGGTGTTAGCTGAGATAGGCTCTAGTCTCCTCACGCCCCTGGTAAGATTAAGTGGTTTGGCAACTGGGTGAGAGCATTAATGATCTGTGGGGGGGTGGCATTGTGGGGTAGCGGATAGTATGTCAGCCTTACAGCAAGAAGGTCCTGGGTTTGAATTCTAGGCTCTGGCGTTTCTGTTTGGAGTTTGCCTCCGTATCAGGACGGTCCTGCTAGAACAGGTTCAAGCCTCTTAATTGTTGTGAATGGAAATCGTAACTCAAAAGCAAAAGAAAACATTCTGCCCAATTGAGTGCTTTCAACTTTGTGGCACCAACTTTGGGAAGAAGGTACATATGGATCTAATAGCCAAGTGTCCCTAAAATTTTGTCCGTGTAGTGTGTGTATGTATATTTAATAGTGACTACCTTTGTTGTTATAAACAGAAGCACCAGTCAGTAGTTTGGATACATGAGAAATTGTACCCAGACTTTTGACTGGTCCTGTATGTTAGAAATCTTATGGTGTTAGATCCAGACTAGAGGTGATCCCTCGACGGTTACAGTCGGGTGCGAGATATGAACCTCACAGAACAAATTCCACGTGACTGTGTGATGGCGTTTAGTGGCTACGTGTTTGGGGTCGCAGAGGTTTAAATTGGACTTCTCATTTGTTTTTGTACACTATGCTGGCGGAGCTGGCATTTTATCGTGTGTTATATATTCATTCATTCATTTTCTGAACCACTTAATCCTAATTAGGTTCACGGGGAGGCTGGCGCCCATCTTAGCCGACGCTGGGCGAGGGCACAGTGTACCCTGAACAGCTCGCCAGGCTATCACAGGGCAAAAACATGCTGACACAACCCAATGGCCTACTTTTTCGAAGGACTCGGCGAGGGCGTTTCTATGTGGAGTTTGCATGTTCTTAGCATGCCTGTATGGGTTTCCTCAGGGTACTCCAGTTTCCTCCTTCAGTCCAAAGACATGCACATTAGGACAAACTGGCCATTCCAGATGGACTATATGGACCCTAGGTGTGTGTGTGTGTGTGTGAGTGGTGTGGTGGTCCTGCAATGTGCTGGTGAGCTGTTCAGGGTGCATTCCGCCTTCGCCCAGTGTTGGCTCCGAGTAATTTTGTTACAGACCCAGACTGCACAGTGAAATATGAGTTGGATGATAATCAGGTTTGAGTTAAGGGTTTAAGATCATGTTTTTAATGGTGTTTTAGTAGATTTGTTTTTAGATCGATTTTAGTTCTCAATTCTGTCCTTGAATTAATGCCAAATGGAGGGATTGGGAAAAGATCTGAGCAATTGTTGCCATGGACCCCTCAGTGTCACCTTTCTCTTTCTGTCTCTCTCTTTCTCTCTTTCTCTCTCCCCTCTCTTTCTCTCTCCCCTTCTCTCTCTTTCTCCCCCCTCTCTTGCTCTTTCTTTCCCTCTTTCTCTCTCTCTTTCTCTCTCCCCCTCTGTCTCTTTCTCTCTACCCCTCTCTCTCTATCTCCCCCCTCTCTTGCTCTTTCTCTCCCTCGTTCTCTCTCCCTCTTTCTTGCTTTCTTTTTCTCTCTCTTTCTCCCCCCCTCTCTTTATCTCCCTCTCTCTTTATCCCCCCTCTTTCTTTCTCACTCTCTCTCTCTCTCTCTCTTTCTCTCCCCCCTCTTGCTCGCTCGCTCTCTTTCTCACGCTGTCTCTTTCTCTCTCTCTCTCTCTCTCTCTCTCTTTCTCACTCTCTCTTTCTCTCTTACACTTTCTCTCTCTTTCTCTCACACTGTCTCTTTCTCTCTCTCTCTCTCGCTCTCTCTTTCTCACTCTCTCTTTCTCTCTTGCACTTTCTCTCTCATTCTCTTCCTCTCTCTCCCTCTTTCTCTCTTTCTCTCTTTCTCACTGTCTCTTTCTCTCACTTGCTCTCTTTCTCTCTTTCTCTTTCTCTCCCTCTCTCTCTCTTTCTCTCTTGAACATGAGGACATTGCTCCATTAGTCCTCAGTAGACCGATGTAGATGTATATCTAGCAAATCCCTGTGCACATTCACTGAACACAAACAGTACATGTAACCAGCCTTATATTTCTAATATCCACATACAGATACTTCATCAATGAACGCGTGCCATGTTCCTTTCCTCAGCATGTAAAGAACTGTACGGTCTTTCATTTTTTATTCTGCTCCAGCTTATTTTTAGATCTGCTCCAGCACCACAACAGAGAAAATGGAAAGAGTATTGATTTCTTACAGCCTCCAGCCTCAGGATTTTTACAGACTCCAACACGGGTGAAACACCGAGTGGAGATGTAGGAAACCGGGCAGTAATGACGTTACGCTCTGTATGAAACGTCTCTTCCGAAACAATACCTTCGTTATCTTCATTTCATTTTTTAATTTATTTTAATCGCCTGCATTCGTCTGTCATCTTCTCTTCTGTACTCACGCCCTCGCTCGGTCCCTCCCTCATCACTCTTCTGCTGAGTACACAAAACGAAAGTAGGCGATAAATTATTTACGGGCTCTCAAGCCACCGGCTCGTGTGTGCGCCCGGTTTCTATTTTTAGAAGCGTCTGGCCGTCTCCCGGGACTTCATTGAGCACCGTGAGCAAGCGTGGAGCAGCAGAGTCAGTAATGGAGATGGCTGCTGCAGGATGTGCGACTCGCTTCGCACGCTCGCGCTTATCTTCCGATTAAGATTAGTGACACCTCCTGACTGTTGGTGGATGGTTTCCAGATCAGTGATTGGTTTTATATCGGTGATATCTGTGTAAGAAGGCCATGGTACGTCTTTTCATTTTGCTGCTGTCATAAAAAGGTGACTGAACTGCATATTACAGGCCACAAATGATTATCACCGGGGTCAGGTGTACATCTTTTGTGTCTTCAGCTTTAAGGACGCAGTTAAAGGACATAATTACACCTGAAGAACCCGTGTTGTGAATGTGTAATCAGAATGGACTGTGATTTTAAACAAAAAAGCGCCGCTGAGAGTTTAATCATGAACAGAGAACTGGAACTGACCTCCTGAGCAAATCAGTAAATAATTTCCTCCCGTTAAGATGAGTGTCCTGTAAATACAAAGCTTTTTTTTTTCCCCCTGGAGTGGATTGTTCACGTGGTATTGCTGCGCAGGGATTATTTCAGGACAGATGTCTGTTGACACTAAACCCAGACGTCATCCAGTGTACACACTTAAAGGTAAAACATTAAACCAGATTAGAGAACTTGTGGTATTGAGTGCACGTACTGAAATAAGTGGAATAAAAACGCTTTACTCCAGTGTTGTTTAGATGTTAGGAATGTGTGTGGTGTCCTGTGGAAACTTTGGGCAACTGCTCAGTTGAGATTGCTGCTATGTGGCATTCCCGACTCAAAGGATCACAATCATTTCATGCCTTGGATTGTCACTATTGCTTCCCTGAAGGGGATGTTATGCTCTCGTAGGTCCCTCGTGACTGCGTCCCTTCGGCACATATCTGGGCGACAGGTAACATGCCCCAGCCATGCTAACCTCTTTTGAACCGCTCAATCCTGTCCGTAGGGAGGCTGGAGCGAAGGTGCACATTCACGCACATCCTCATTACTCTGACTGATATTAAAACAAGAGCACTCCGAGTGCAAACCTCCACCAAGCCCAGATAAACCAAAATGTCAAAAGTCGTCCTCTCACACAATGTTAAAGAATTCTGCCTCTCGCTCCCTCTCGCTCTCACTCTCTCTCTCTATCTGTCTCTCAGACAGTAATATTTTACCACAGAGGAAAAGTTTGTTTACAACTTTTCTGCTGATGCGCCTCATCCCCCACCCCTCGTTCCCCCCACCCTCCTTGCTTTCAAACATCCATCTGCTCGTGGAAGGACATAGATAAGAGCTCTCGAAAAACCCCTGAGTTCAGGCGAGGATACAGAGGACGACCCTTTCGTTCTCTTTCTGGTCAACTCAATTAACTTTACCTCCGTACAGCAGACTCTCCTCTAATTCCCGCTTATTCCGAGTTCACATTACACAATTTTCTACAATCCGTCTCATTCGCTTGAAAAATATCTCACTAGTTAAATATCTGGACCCGTCAGCGAGTCCGAATCCTGGAGCGTGAAATGTGTTGTGTCGGATAATGAGTGCAGGGATGAGTTACAGCCATTGAGAGCTCAAAGTGAAGGAAACTAAGGAAAGGAGAATTACATAACATGAACAAGCATATGGCTACTGCAAGTGTAGCAGTGAAGTGCAGGTGTTGGGTTGCCGAGTCTGTACGTTTCCCTTTGAGTCAGACAGTAGATTCATGAGTCATTTCCGATTATTAACACAGTAATAAATTAAAAGGTGAAATTATGCGCAGTAGGAATAATATACTGTAATGGTAACGCTGTTAATGTGGAATGAGTTAAAGGGGAATGGCCATCGCAGCCCGAATTATCAAACAAGACGTAATCATTCATATAGAGGGATTTTAGGTAATGAAGGACATTAAATATGTCTTTGAAAGCTGTACGGTCCAAGATTCCAAAAAGTCCATCCGCTCCAGACTGGGCTCTTTAACAAATATAGACTCAATTTGGACATTTGTGACATATTTAGAATTTTCTTTTTGGCAACTAAATTTGGGTAAATACCATGACACAATTCCTTTAAAAACATTTGGACTACTTTCTGAATTGGTTTGAGAATTTTCTTAATAATATTTCCCTAATAGGACCTCGATGGAATATAGATAGAGATACAGAGTGATATATATACACACATGTATGTGTGTGTGTGTGTGTGTGTGTGTGTGTGTGTGTATCTATATGTGTGTATATATATATATATATGTATATGTGTGTGTGTGTGTGTGTATATATGTGTGTGTGTGTGTGTGTGTATATATATATATATATATATATAAAAGTGACGTCAGCATGTCAAGCAGCGAGGAATATCTACAATACTACAACATATCAACCCTGACATCCGGTTCCTTCAGGAAATCTTCTGTTTTTGTTTCAGCTAACAGACTACGGTCAGCACTACAGAGCTGGAGTTAGCTAGCTACTGGCTAGTTGTGCACTCTGTAATATCTGCTAGTGTACATTGTGTGTGTGTGTGTGTTGTGTGTTGTGTTGAAACACAGTTTTGGAATCAAGGTGGGGTTTTGTTGCACCAGCATGGCAATGCTACATTTCACTAAGCACAAAAGTCTGTGCAGCAATTCTATTTCTGCTGTTTATAACTTCCACGTTTAAACTTTTAAAGTGTGTAGTGAAAACAGCTTCAATGTATAAGATGATCATTTAAAGTGTGTGTGTGTGTGTGTGTGTGTGTGTCTTTAGTACAGGATTGGGCAGCTGTATATGATCAGTAAGCACAGCCATGAGCAGAGTGAGCGAGGAGAGGGAGTGGAGGTGGTGCAGAATGAGCCCTTTGATGACCCCACGCACGGCCACGGCCAGTTCACCGAAAAACGTGTCTACCTCAACAGGTGAGATGTCTGTTACTCACGTGCACACTCGCTCTCACGCGTACACACACATACATTTGCACACACACAAACACATGCACACACCCACACTTACTCACGCAAGCACATACGCACACTCGTGCACACATACACACACTCACTAACTCACACACACTCAGTCACATAAACACATACGCACACGCTCACACACGCACGCACACACTCACATTCACTTACACAAACACATTCAATCTCTCACACACTCACTCACACACACATACGCATACGCTCACACGCGCGCGCACACACACACATTCACTTACACTAACACATTCACTCTCTCACACACTCACAAACTCATGCACACACTCACTCACACACACATACGCATATGCTCACACACACTCACACTTACACTAACACATTCACTCTCTCACACACACATGCACACATACACACACTCAGTCACAAACACATACGCACACACATGCACACACTCACACACATACGCATACGCTCACACACATGCGCACACACTCGCATACACTTACACTAACACATTCACTCTCTCACACTCACTCACACACACACGCATACGCTCACACGCGCGCACACACACATTCACTTACACTAACACATTCACTCTCTCACACACTCACACAAACTCATGCACACACTCACTCACACACACATACACATATGCTCACACACACGCGCACACACTCACATACACTTACACTAACACATTTACTCTCTCACACAAACTCATGCACATACACTCTCGCACACTCATTTGTATGCACACACAAACATATACACAGGGTGGGAATTTATCTAAACTAAGCTACTGGCTAACAGGACTAGCGAAATTAGTGGTCCAACCAGCAGGATGACTTGCTAGCTAATTTCACTCGCACTACGGATTTTTGACTCGCCACAGGATAGCGGACTAGTGATGATTTCCACCCCTGCATGCACTCACTCACTCATTTGCATGCACACACACTTGTAACTGTCATTGCAGGTAATTAATACCTAAATCTAATCCAAACCTTAATCTCAATAAACAAAAGAAAGAAGGCACCCCGCCTCCAAAAAAAAGGTTAGTAGAAGACCTTTTATTACGTTGATGTTATACCCGGGCATTCGTATTTTTTCAGTCATTCAGTGAATTCCTCCCACTCGTACGCAGTGCGTTTACAGTAGCTAACCTCTTCTGAGTCAGCGACCAGTCAAGGATGCGACCCTGTCAGATAACACGCTTTTCAGTGTGTAAGAGGGAAAGAAAATGAATAAGAAGAAGAAAAAAGAGCAAATGGGAAGAAAGATAGAGGAAGACGGATTACGGGGCGGAAGGTGACCAGGCTGGAAGATTCATACGAGAAAGGACGAGTGAAAGCAACAAACAGGACGAAACGGTATAAGAAAGAGAGGGAGAGTTGAGGGTCAGGGCTTTCGATTAATTGAAGACGGAAACTGCCGTGTCAGCACAGTGACGGTATTTTGCTTACACGCCAGTTTTTAGAGTTGGCCGCCCTTTATGGATGAGGAGGGGCGTGGATGAGCGCCATGCTGATGCATACATCTGCAGAATGTGTTTATTAAAAGTCCTTGTTGACTACACGGAATAAAAATACCTGGGTTTTGTTCTCCATTTCAGCTGGAGAGAATCAAACACCCCAGTCTGTCGGTCTGTAATAGGTTCAGATTCTCACGTGGTCCACGTTAAATGGACTGTTGGATCAAGGAAGGGAAAACTCTACATTCTTAAATGCTTTCTGCTTTAAGAATATTTTTCCGTAGCTAAAATTCCTGCTTGCAAACATCCTTATACCAGAAAACGGTCCCATGTGTCGTCACCACACAGATATTTATTTAATTTCATTTTAAAAACTGCAATAAATCACGTCAGTGCTAGTATTAATATCGGCGTTTGATGGGTTGAAAATGACTTAAAGCGCCATCTGCTAGTAAAACTAAGCAAAACACACTCATTTGCTGAACCACTAAATGCTATCAGGGTTACGGGGAGGCTGGAGCCCATCTCAGCCAACAGTGGGTGAAGGCGAGGTACACCCTGAACAGCTCGCCAGACCATCGCATGGCTCACACACACACAACCATTTACATTCACACTCGCACCTAGAGGCAATTTTTGGAACAGCCAGTTCGCCTGAAGTGCATGTTTTTGTGCAGTGGGAGAAAACTGGAGTACCAGGAGGAAACCCACGCAAGCACGGGGAGAACATACAAACTCCACACAGAGACGCCTTCGCCAAGCCGGCTATCCACTGCGCCACCCATAAAATGAAAATCGCACCCACTTTAAAACTTGGAACCCACCAAGTTTCCAACTTCAGTTGCGCCATAAATTCTGCACTGGGCCAGCGTCTGGCCCAGGGTTCCTAAAAAAAAAAAAAAAAAAGGTTTAATTTAAGAAATGTGTGTGCAGGTATCCATCTATATGTGTATACTGGTATCCAACCTTGCAAGGATAATGTTGTAGTGTCGACAGTCTGGTAATTCTCAATGTCACTATGTTTTCATTTTTTATGCCTTCTAATCAGATTTTGGCAGCACACCTTATCAGCTCCCACCCTTCAGTGGGAGTCTGTGCTCATACGCTGATCGAAACTCACTGAGCAGCTCATGCCTCATACATCATAGACACACGCCCACTCCCCATGCCTTCCTCCCAGTTCGGTCCTCTGTCCACTTCTTGGTATTTTTAGAAAAAATATGCAGGGGGTGGAGTTAGGTGTGGATCTCTCTCTCTCTCTCTCACTCTCTCTCTCTCTCTCTCTCTCTCTCTTTCTCTCTTTCTGTCATTCTATGCTGTCTGTTTCTACTCATGCATTTGTTTAAATTGGTCAGAACAGGCTGTATAAAGCATTTGCAGCAGACAGTTTGATGTCTTTTGGTGCCTTGGCACGGACAGCAAAGCTAGACGAGCCTCACCAAGTGCCACAGATGCTTCTTGTTCCTAATTATCAGCGACTCTTAAGAGGGGGTAATTTTCCAGCAGATTTCCCAGCGTTCCTTACCACCAACTGGACACCAGTCTGATCAGCCTGTCTGTTGATATTGGTGTTGGTGTTAGCTAGCGAGTTATGGGTAGATGATTAATAAAGTTTAAAGGAGTTGTGATTATGGGGGAGTTCTTCCCCCTGTGAGCATGTGAGAAAAACGCAGCCAGGGCCAATAAAAGCGCTCTGGTGTGAAAAACCGTGGGTTTCAGAACCGCGCCGTTGCCCTCAGAAATTGTGTGCACTGCCAATTAAATGAGGGGGTTTTTTTTCTTTCTTTTTTTTTTTTTTAATAGAGGCTCGGCTCTCGGAGTGAGGCGCAGTTGCCTTCAAAGGGTGTTGCATTTAATTGCTTCTGACGTTGGCAGTATTTTCGGCTGAATTCATCCCCAGCCCACGCACACACTCTAAAGAAGCATGTACTGTTCTTGGCTTTAGTAGGCATGCGTCTGTTAAGGCAGGCAGGATTCCATTTACCCACATGAACGTATAGATATGGTGTGTCGTGACTGCGTGTATCAGGGACACGCTTCAGGCTATAAAGTCGCTCCGCAGCCTGGTTTGATCCCCATTCGGTTTTTTTTCTCTCTCTTTCTCTCTCTTCTATTGAAATGATAAGCTAAGTTTGTGAAGTCAGTAAAAAGACACTGTTCAAATTAGACAAGCCTTAAAGCGCTCAGGCTTTGTGCTCCTCAGTTCCAATTAAGGAGGCGTGACCTCTATCAGTGACGGTCAGTCAGCCTTTTTGTTGGCAGTCTAAGTCCCGATCCCCCAATTTTCCTGTGCAGTTGCCTGTGTTTCCTATCGTTTGGTCGCGTGTGTGATTCGAGGATAATGAACTAAGCAGCTGAGGATCAGAACACGACACAGGAGAGAGCAGTCTGTGTGTCCTGAGCTGAAGGCAGCAATTCATTTGAGATTATGAGCCTTATCAGTCAGGAAGCACAGCTCTTTCTGTAGGGGGGTGTGGGGGGTGCGTATGGGTTAAAAATGTAAATGAGAAGGCACGTGTGAGTGACTGTAAGTAAGAAAGAAGGGTCTGCGAAAGAGGAGACTGGAGTGCATATGTGCATGAGAGAGAAATGTTATTGCCCACCAGGCACTAAATTCCATTTTAAGAGAGCTACAGATCCTTTCGCTTTTGCATCATGCAGATAAAAGCCATTACGGAAATCAAGCCAGTGCTTTTGCCTTGCAGCCTTTCAGCTCGTCATGAAAGAGTCTATTATGTCCGGTTGGACCATATGCCTGTGCTTTTTTTTTTTTTTTTTTTTTTTTTTTTTTTTTCATGATGGTGAAGAAGAAATAGAGGTGGTGGCACAGTGGTGTAGTGGTTAGCACATCTGCCTCACAGCAAGAAGGTCCTGGGTTCGAGTGCCGGGCTTGGCACGGATGTTTCTGTTTGGAGTTTGCATGTTCTCGCAGTGCTTGCATGGGATTCCTCCAGGTACTCCGGTTTCCTCCCACGGTCCATAGACATGCACAGTAGGTTAACTGGCTGTTCCAAACTGCCCCTAGGTGTGAGTGTGTTTGCCCTGTGATGGTCTGGCAGGCTGTTCAGGGTGTGCCTCGCCATCGCCCAGTGTCGGCTGAGATGGGCTCCATCCTCCCCATTACCCTACATAATAGAAGCGGTTTGGAAATGTGAATGAAATGAGCCTCCAAAGACATGCACATTAGGCTTATTTGCTGTTCCAAATTGCTCCTGTGTGTATATGTGTTAATGGTTGTGTGTCAGCCCTGCAATGCGACACGACTGGGTCTATCCTGCTTTCCCTCACAGCCGGCTGAGATAGGCGCCAGCCTTCCTGCGATCCTTGTTTTACAGAGTTGTAGGTTGCATGGAAAAAGAGTCATTGTTGTCAGTTAGTTGTCTCAGCCAATAAAGCTGGGCCACCTGTGACCTACCAATTTCCACACGCCATCCTGTCATACAACGCTTTCTAACCGCGGAGGGTGAACATGTGTTTCCTCTAAGACATGTGAAGCTATCTCATCTTTTTAAACATGCTTCTCATGCTGTACTGCTGGGCAGCATGACACACTCCATAATAATGACCTCGTGGATGCTAACGGTTGGTTAGTAATCGACAGTTCAGAACGCACGGCCAGGTTTGCTCTCTTGGACTCTTCGCTATGGGTGGCTGTGAAGTTATGACGTCACTACTGGAATTTCCCAATGAAGTCTTATCTAAACATGGTGTAAAGCATAAATATGCTATTTTATCCCATATATATATATAAACACAATAGTTTTTTTCAAGGTGTGTAATGTAAATGTAATAATAAATACATCCTCTTTCTGTTAACAGCAAACTGCCCAGCTGGGCAAGAGCAGTGGTGCCCAGAATCTTCTATGTGACGGAGAAGGCCTGGAACTATTATCCTTACACCATCACAGGTAACTCTCAGAACTCCATGAAGGCTAACACCAACCCTAGATCTAATGTTTTTTTAATCATGAAAAAGTCTTCATGCTACTAACCCGGTGGTTAATCTACAGACTAGTGAGTCGCAAAAGTATTTGGGCATCCTGGAGGTGTCCTAAGTCCCTAATAGACCCGTGGCAGGCATAAAAAAATTAGTAGCCCAAAAGAAATAGACAGTGTCTTAATGTAGAACCATCGGTATAGTCGAAGAGTTAATAAAAAAAAAAGTGCTTTGTGCCCCGCCTTCTCCTCCTCACCGCCCACACACACTTCAGCCATTAACTTTACTGCCCGTAAATCTTATCACTTAGCAACAGTAAATAAAAGAAGTGGAAAAACTCACACTGAATTACAGAGGGTGGCACTGCACCAACTGTGCTTGCCAACCCAAAAGGGAGAAAAGAGGAGAAGTAAACTTAACAGTACAGAAAATCTTCTCTATAGATATGGCACAACCCGTTTATTGTACGTTCCCTTTCCTGTAAACACATCGTGATTAAAACGCTGTTTGTCCCATGGTTGCTGTTTATTCGTATCTGTCAGGCAGGGTGCGTTGAATTTTGGTAGCCTGATAGGAAAAGTTAATAGCCCCGGAACGTCAGGCTGCTAGGTTTGCGAGTAGAGGAAATACAGATATCAATATGCCCAAGGTATTGTCAGAAGATCTGTTAAAGAGGGTCGTAGAGAAGCATAAGGTGGGAAAAATCACAAGTCCGTCACCTTTATTTGGTTTTCTGTGGTGGTGTGAATACTTGTGCAACTCGGTGTATGTACTGTGTATTCACTCTGATTGGTAAAGCAGTGCTCCAGTTTCTAGCCCTAGTGGAGGTCAAATTTACTATGAGAAACCTTTAGTCTGAAAATTTAGTCTGGATCACATGACACCATTCAAAACGTTGTAATCAGGGTTTTGTGCGAAGACGACAAGGTGCCATGTGATATTTTTACTCTAATTCAACTTCTCCTGTCACGACTAGGGTGGGGCTTAGGAATAATTTCTCAGTCTTGGTATATCAAAATCGATTCTGCTCCAGACTGCAAGGTTGTCATGTGTGGTTGAGAGTCTAACCCTTCTCTCTTTGTTGTCCATACAGTCACGCTCATCTCTGAAAGTAGTCATAGCATGCATGTAATTAAGATGCTTGGTGCTCTTTGGCAGGTGTGATTCACATGTCTCAGAGGAAGCGCACTTTAGTTTTCGTCTTCCTAGACCGCTATCTGTAATGCTGTAGGGGAAACACCCAGATAATGGGGAGGGAATTGGCGGTGATGAAATCGATGTACTCCCCATGCTCAGGTATAGCATAATATCCCTCCCAACACTTACTGGCCTTGGAAACCCTGCGTGAACATCCCATGTCATTCGTTACTAATAACAGGTCAGATGTTTCACTGAATGGTGCCTCAGTGAAGCGATGAAGGAATCTCATCAACCGCCTTATTGCAAACAGGTTATAGCAATGAATGCATGTACTGAGGGCACATTAATAGCCAGAGTTAATTTCCCAATAAAGCACTGGGAGAGGATGCAGTGTTGTGATAAAAGTGGCGCTCCAGGAAAAAACAACCTTCTCAGGATACAAGGTTTCGGTATGAATTCGTTTTGATGACACCATCGATGACGTAATGTTATGTAACCATCACGTTATGACCACTCATAGCATGGCACATAAACTTCTGTTTACACTTTTAAAAATGTGTATTTTCATTCATTCATCTTCTTGCGCTCGATCCGGGGTCGGGTCACGGGGGCAGCAGCCTAAGCAGTGAGGTCCAGACGTCCCCCTCCCCAGCCACTTCCTCCAGCTCTTCCGGGGCCGAGAGACGTGGTCCCTCCAGCGTGTTCTGGGTCGGCCCTGAGGTCTCTTACCGCTTAATTAGGATTGAGCGGTTCAGAAAATGAATGAATGAAGGAGTGTATTTTATTTTATGGCTTGAAGCAGGTAACAGTTTGGAGGGGAAGACAGAGTAGAAGAAGTCACCATCACTCAGACATTCATTCCCTTTACCACGGTTATATACCGGCATGAGAAATATCACCTCCGGGTTCCTACGTATACGTGTTTGGATGAATGGACAGACACAAAGTTCGCGACACCAAAAATCTGATCGATGCTATACCAATTTCTGTGTGAGTATGGCGCATCGCTATAATTTCGGATTTCTCATACTCATTTGCCGAACCACTTAATGTCCGAGTGTTGCGGCGAGGCTGCTGCTGATCATATTTAGGCTGCTGGTTGAATCTATATAATATTATTAATCTAATCAGGTTTATTTGCACCATTCGGACCAGTTCGAGTCATACCATTCTCAACCACTGTGGAGTCATGACGAAACGCTAATCCCTCTGTGTTGCAATTTGAAAAACCACTCACAGCTTAACAACAGCTGGGACAAAACCAGAGATTTATAAGAGGAACTTTTTAGATGTACTGGTTCCTCAGTAATCTCAATATCTGTGAGTTATAAACTGTCTGCTGAAGCTGAAAGGGTGCCAGTCCAGTCGATATCACTGACAGCATGAAGTAGTGATGTGAATTACCCCCGTCTATCATTTGTCTTCTGTACATTCCACCGGGCACAGCCGAATGGGTTCATTCTAATGCAACTGCAGCAGCACCGAATGGCTCCACAACAGGCGGAAACTCTCTCTATCATATATATGTGTTTATAAAAATCTGAGGTACTTATGGATATCAGTGCAAATAGAAAAGACGAATGTTCCACTTGGGACACACTTGACATGTTTTCGCTACACACACACACACACACACACACACACCTCCCACTCCACATGACCCCGAGTTTCGTTCATGTCAAAGCAAAATTAGAATCCAGCCTTGGGTTTTTTTTCCATAACGGTGTAATCAGTACAGTGCCATTTTTAATAGGACAAAATATTCTTGGGCGGTTGTCAGTTTACTTGGGCACAATGCCCGAGTATCGTCCTGTGTGGGAAACGCTGCCGTTATTTTGAGTTGGTTATATAAGGGAACTTTTTCAGGTTCATTTTCGCCAGAAACTTTTCTCATGAAACTTTTCTCTTGTACGCACTCATTTGCCGAACCACTTAATCCCACTATTAGCCAACACTGAGTGCAGGCTGGGTACACTCTGAACAGCTCACCTGACCATTGCAGGGCCAGCACGTACCCAAACATTCACACTCACGTCCACACCCAGGGGCAATTTGAAACAGCCACTTAGTCTGATATGCATGTATTTGGACTGTGGGAGGAAACCGGAGTTTCCGGAGTAAACCCACGCAAGCAAAGTGCAAACTCCACACAGAAACATTCAAACCCGTGACTTGAAGCCAGGACCTTCTTGCTGTGAGGCGGACATGCTAACCGCTATGCCCCCGTGTGCCCCTTTTTAGGTCCCACCCATCGGGAGCTATAGGAATGGGTTCCGTTCTGTCCGTCCGTCTGTTCATCTGTTGGGCTGAAGCTGGAGCTTTCAAACTTGCTATGCTTGTTCTGTACTGGAATATTATAAAATGGTCCTTTTGGCGGGAGCATCTGGACCCCTGTGGCATATTTTCTGTTTTAGTTCCTGCTTAATGAACAACCCAAAAAAACTTCCTCCATGTTCACCAAGTCATGTAGTGACCTAAAGTACCCTTGACACTGTTTGTATCGAAACAGTGAGGGTCCTTGTATTGTGCTGGGACTCATCCAGCAACTCTACTATGTTTAGTTATCATTTAGAATAGTTTCTAAAGACCCTCTTACTCATTTGCCAAAACGCCTAATCTAATTTGGGTAACAAGGAGGCTGGAGTCTATCTCAGCCAACACTGAGTGAAGGTGGAGTGTATCCTTAATAGCTTGCAAGTCCATCACAGGGCAACACACTCAACCATTCACACTTGTATCCACACCTGCAAGCAGTTTGGAACAGCCAGTTAGCTTACTGTGCATGTCTTTGGACTGTGGGAGGAAACAGGAGTACCTGGAGGAAACCCACGCAAGCACCAGGAGAACACCACACATAAACACCCTGAGCCGAGCCCAGGAGTAAACCCAGGACCACTATTATCCACTCCTCCATCTTGCCGCTCATTGTTAAGATTTTGGTTTTGATTCTGTAAATTTTGTTGGAAATGTATGTTGATGACATGTTAGTTTTATAAAATGCTGATTTTTGATCTCTGTTTTCTCCTTTGCTTTCCTGGTGCTGAATTCCGGACCTCTCCTGGCTGCAGAATACACAGTAAGTTGTCTCCTCTGAACACACCTCCGGGTCACCAGGTGTTTTATCAACCCTGTGATATTAAATTATTGATGATTCCAGATCGTATTTTGACATATTTAATCATGGACTAACTATAATCTCGTATGAGCCGCCTCCGACATGTATTACTGTGCCTCAGTGCCTGCTGTCCATCGATACTTCATTCCTATTGAAGTCAAGGTCACTTATGATGGATGCATAATTGCAGCCTTGGAGACTTCATGAACAAGGTTCCTCTCTGTTTAAAGAGCAGCCGTACGTGAAGTCGGATCACGCGGGGTCAGAAAATAAATAGAAAATGCTTCGACTGCTTCGAGCTGTAGAGGAAGTCGACGAAATCACCACCCTTTAAACGTGGGGTGAGCAAAAAAAGCATTTCAGAACGCTTAACATGCCGAGGCAGATGGACTATCAGAACAGAAGAGGACATCGGGTTGCCCTCCTGATGCATACAACAATTTTACCATATGATTCCAAAATTTATTAACACGTAACAAAAACATCTTGCAGTATTACAGTATTATAGTGTTGAATTATTGTTATTATACAGTAGTAACAGTTAAAGTCCAGTGTTAGATTACAAGGAACACTCTCACCGCTATACACTGTAAACCTCTGGGGCAATTAATAACAAGTGGTTGATTTTGATGCTAATGATTGCCCTATAGAGTGGCAGTGTATAGACGTTCTGTGGATTGCCAGTCAGACAGCCGTTCTTATGATATTTTGAGGAATGATTCAAGCGTTTCTCCCACCGGCATCCTGTGATTCTGCTAAACGGGCTTGTATCATGCTAAATGTTTCCGTTTGTCTCCTGAAGTTGGAGTAAAAAGTCTTTCAAGTGAGTCACTATTATTTTTGTATAGCAGGGTGGGGGTGGCTGGGGCGGAGCCCTGAGGCCCGGACAAGAAGCAACAGTGACTCATAGAAGAGAAGAGAAGAGAAGAAATGGTCCCCACTTTCAACTCTGTTTTTCACTGTCGTTTATTAACTTGTATCATTCCTTCTCTCTCTCTCTCCCTCTCTCTACCTCTCTCTAACTCTCTCTCTCTCTCACATTCTCACTCCCCCCTTCTGGATTTTTTCACCCACGCTTCCTAAGGTGTCATTTGCAGCAACTTTCTTTGCCATAAAAGGGTTACCATGGAAATCTGTCTTCTTGTTCATGTGTTGTTAATAATAGCTTTAACGGGCATCTAGAGGAGATCACACACACACACACATATACACACACAGACACACACACACACACACACACACACACACACACACACACACACACACACACACACACACACACA
>JAOUQZ010000012.1:2557759-2572584 GCA_028564935.1 Neosilurus hyrtlii | reverse complement strand
AATCGTGATTGTCAAAAAAGTTTGCCAGAATTTATAACAATTAGTTGCCAGTCGTGAT
The DNA here is from genome assembly GCA_028564935.1 of Neosilurus hyrtlii. Classification (NCBI taxonomy): domain Eukaryota; kingdom Metazoa; phylum Chordata; class Actinopteri; order Siluriformes; family Plotosidae; genus Neosilurus; species Neosilurus hyrtlii. Next base: position 2,572,526 of record JAOUQZ010000012.1, on the reverse strand, counting down.
AAAAGGTGAGATTGTAGTACAGCACAACATACCTTCATTCGCATGAGCTACTCATGGCTTCAGCTTTGTCTGAGGCTGGTTGAACGGCTCAGACTCCTTACAAACGTAACCCCGCAATGCCATGTTGGTGTGCATGTCATGCAAAGCAATTTTATGCAACACGATATCATCTATGCTTTTAGGTAGCATCTAAAGTTTCTGTTATTCTTTTAATCGTTTGTGTTGTTTATTTAATGCATCCTGGAGCACTTTGAACACAGCATTAATCCCGCCGTCTTCGGACTGTTTGCAGGTATCTGATCAGAAGCCGTTGGGGAGCTGGGCAGTAAAACAGGGTCAGCGTGTGTCATGTCCTGCTGTATATAACACCCAGACGAACGAGTATGTGGCAGTTACAGATGAAAAGGTAAAGGAAGCTGAGTTAGTGGAACAGATCAGGAATTAATGGCGTAATCATAAACAGTCTCTCTTTTCTCTTTCTTGCTTTTCCTTTTGCCTTCTTTAGGTCATCAGAGTTTGGAAGGATGAAGAAATCAGTCTTGATAAAGCCTTCAAAGCAACAGTAAGTGTGTTTCGACGCTGTAATATCAGTTTGTGAAGCTCTAGAGTGGAAATATATTTAAGAAAACACTAAACCGGTGGTCTACTGCCTGCATGAGTTTATATAAAGTTGCATGATGTTCTGTTTCCTGTTCTAAGCAAGCCTCGTGTTCGTTTTAGGTGTCGGCCGCGATCTACAGAGTGCACTCGACCCCGGAGCACGAGCCGGTGGTGCTGTTTCGGCGCGGCGCTGTCCGACTCCTCGACTCGCTCCTCGCTGCTCCTCAGCAGCCCATAGAGGAGCTGCTGTCACAGGAGGAGGACATCAGGTGAGACGAGACACGGTGTGCAACGATCTGGTCGATCCTGTTTAGGGTCGCTGAGCGGCTACAGCCCATGACACTCTGGGTGAGGGCGGGATACACCCTGAACAGCTCGCCAGACCCTCGCAGGGCAACACGCACACACAACCGTTCATGGGGGAATTGGAACAGCCACTTAGCCTTATGTATGCGTGTTTTTCAAATGTCAGAGGAAACTGGAGTACCCAGAGGAAACCCATGCAAGTACAGGAAGACCATACAAACTCCAGACAGAAACACCCCTGCCAAAACCGAGACTCAAACTGGGGACCTTTTGGGTCCTTTTTTAATTTCATTAGAAAGAGTGATAGGGATACGTGACAGGCGCTGTTTGATTTGTGTGCAGGTGGAGTACAGCACTGACAGCGGAGCAGCGGCTCATCCTCCTTTTCAGCACAGAACAGGTACAGTACACATTGGGTGTGTAAAAAAACAAAAACCAAAAACATTTGATTTAAGATGAATTTTGTACCGCTTACACCTTGCGTACAGATCCTCTATCTTCTATTAACGCTCTTGATTGGCTGCAGCCAGAAGCGGAGACGTCGATCATATCTTGTGTATATAGAGTGAGCTTTGTTTATTTTTGTGTGGTTTAGAAAGGAGAACACTTCCTGTACGTCCAGAGGTTCAGCCCTAACACGCTGTCGAAGCACAGGTTGGACACGGCGCCCGGCGAGTCGGCTCCCCTCAGCTACACCGCCACCTTCAGAGACGGGAACGTACATCTGGTGTACCTGTGTAAGCTTCCGCCCATCCGTGTTCATTTCTCCTCCCGTTGTGAGGTCTGTTCTGTTTTCTTTCAGTGTAGAGCCCGTTCCAGCTGTAGTACGAACCCTACGCTCCTAGTTCTAATATTGTTGCCATAGTAACAGCTGATTACTGTACACTGGGACTTGCATGGCAGATCGTTTACAGAATCTAAGCATAATAAGTCTGGCTTAAAAAAAAGATAAAAAAAATAAAGTGCGTTGGGCTTTTTACACTCGAGCCTAGTGGCTCATCAGGGCGGCGCTTATCCCAGTTTCTGTAGCGTGAAGCATCTAGGAGTTCAACTCCTTCTGGATGGGACGCTACTGGTACCTAAGTCTCGCCAGACCACCTCAGGGCAAAACACACACACAACCATTCACACACATTCAGACATAGGGGCAATTTGTAACAGCCAGTTAACCTAATGTACATGTCTGTGGACTGAGGGAGGAAACCGGAAGTACCCCGAGGAAACCCATGCAATCATAGGGAGAAGTCGCCGATCGTCCGCAAGCATAAAATTCGCAGTATGTCCTCGCCCTGGGAGTTAATGTGAAAACCAAAATGGCTTCGTGTTCACTTGTACACCAGATATAGAGAGCGTAACATAATGGTGGTGTAGGAAGAGTGGTGCACATGTAACGGTGAATGACTGAGTCACAATAAGTGCAATATACAGAAATTCATATAATAAAGCAGTTCTCACTTACCGACTGATCCTGTCTCTTCAGTACGTACCGGTGGTGTGTATGAGAGCATCCTGCTGACTCGACCCGCAGTCTCTGCGTCTGCTGAAGGAACTCAGGCTCTGCCACGCTCTCTGCTCTTACAACTGCCCACTGGAGACGGAGAGCTGAGCTGCGCCTCGCTGCTGCCTCTTGACCAGGCTCATGTGGCTGTGGTGGGAGTTCCACATCCCTCAGCCGGAACTGGGAAAGGTACAACACTCGCGCTTAATGTTTAGGCAGATTGTGCTGTTACTCTACTTCATGTTATGTTCCGAGACTGATATTAGTTATTTGATGGGTTGTTTCTTGTAGATTTCCTGTGTCTGTGGAACACACACTTTCAGACCCTGCAGGCTGCCAGAGAGCTTCCAGGAAGGATATACGGCCAGGTCAGACACATGTAGTGTACACACTCCCTCACTCTCTCTCACACACACGCACATACATACAGAGTGTATATAGAGTGTGCACTGTGGAATATACAACTCTCTTCATACTCTGTTCAATTTATACTCTGGTCAGTACGATCATTACGCTAGGGCTCGACAAGGTGCGCCACTATTAACCTGGAGAACGCTTTGAATCCAGGTTGATACCGAAGGTGTCAAGGGATGGAATACACTCCCCTGTCACTCACAGTGACCTGTTGGTAGGCTGGAGCCTCCCATGTGACACTAGGAGAGAATGGGATACACCCTGAACAGCTCACCAGAATATTACAGGGCCAACACACACACCTAGATGCAATTTGAAACAGCCAAATAGCCTAATGTGCTTTTCTTCGGACTGTGGAAGGAAACCCACGCAAGCACGGGGAGAACATGCAAACGCCACATGTAAACGCCCTCGCCGAGCCCGGCACTCAAACCCATGACCTTTATCATCACCATAGGCAGAAGTCACTGTGGTTAAAGCCTGGCACAGTGACAGAAAGGCTAAACAGGGTATTGTTGGCTTTACACTAGAATGCCATGAAAACACACAAACGCTTTGTGTGAAACAGCGATTGACAGGCTAGAGGGGTGGTTAAGATATTGGAGCTTTCTTTTTATAGACTGCTGCAAAATAAAGAAAAGAGAAGTAAATGGAACTGTTTTATATTTATACCTGACTACAGCCTTCACAAATATGTTATTTGTAATGTATAATTTTTTATATATTTAATTAAAGGAATGATTTCGTTATATAGTAATAGGCTATTAAATTACATGAGCCTTTATAGATGTTTTTTGTTATTACAAATTAAAAAATTGCAGCTATCGGTGTAAGATTTTTCACTCAGACAGATTTTAGATTAACTTTCCACCTACACAGCTGTACGCTGGTTGATTGTTCTAACATGTAAGAGCAGTTAGTGTTGGTCAGAACACTTGTTCTCCAGGTCCATCCAGGCAGAACCAGCTGAATTTATGGGTCGTCTTGTACTTTAGTGTGATACAGTACGCACACCCTTAACTAAGGGTGCCTGCTCATGATGACGGATCTGTGTTTGCTGTCTTATCTGTGCAGATGTGGTGTTACTCCAGCAAGCTGTTTGTATGTCATGGGAAAACTCTCTCCGTGATTCCCTTCGAGTGTCAGAAGTCATCTCTGGCTACCGCAATGGGGAAGCTAAAACAGACCAGTGCTAACGGTATGATACTTTAATACTAACTCCTACTTATTGAACTATGGGTGGGTATGGGACTTGTAGTCTTTGTGAAATTGGCGGTCAATGCCGATGAGCGGTGACACAGCTGAGAATAATTTTGGACACGATCGTCATTTCCGCTAAGTGAAATGACGCATTTCCAGGTTAATGCTCGATTAGCGACGGTGCTACCTTGCAGAAATTCGTGCACCTCGCAGTCAAGTACACGGTTCACTCGACTGAAGTACACTTCGCCCTACATTTCCCAGACCGTTGGGAGGATAGGCTGTCCGGGAACCGCTAATGTCCGGGGTCCCTACCCTTTCCTGGGCATTTACCATAATCGGTCCGGCAATCACCATTATTCAGCAGCAGTCCCGGACTTTTATACACTTATCTGACACTCAATACACAATATTGTGTTTCCACAAACTTAAGGAGCGAATCTGTGCATTCTTTTATCACATTCATTTTAAATGTGGGTTCCGGCTCGTCGTCACTCTCCTCACTTTCACTTCTCTCTCCCTTCGCTGATGCCACTATCTGTTCATCGGATGTTATTTCGTGTCCCTCGGCTCATTCGTTTTCATCCATTCACTCGGATGGGAACGGCCCGAACAGGAGGGAAGTTTTAAAGTCATTACCGACCCGGACTTCCATCACTGATTCCCGGACTTGTCCGAGTATTTTTCCAGCAATACCAAATAATGTCCGGTGCCGGATTTTGTACGGGAAGTCCGGGAAATCGAGGGTGAAGTGTATACTAACAGAGTTATGCGAATTGAGACGTGACGTGTCTTTACCACCAGTTTCATAATGTAGCAGATGTAATCAGTAAAATCGATACTTAAGGGTCGGATTAGCGCTACGATACATTTCTGCTGTTATCCTTTGGACCCCAGCTGCTCCATGAAGCTGAAGTGACACGCCATCGAGGGTAAGTGCGATTTCAGCAAATGCTATAACCTTCCTTCTATTTGTCTTGAATTTAGACATCAAGGGACCGGTGATTGTGCCGTCCTGGAACGATCTGCTTCATGGCAGCGCGACGCAGACACAAGCACAGGCGAAGATCCGGAACACGAGGAGGACTGTAAGATATAGCGTAGAAATTGTCTGTACAGGTCGAATGATTCATTTCGAATGATCAAATCACAGGATTATAAGTTGATTTGTTTTATGCACCTTTGCTATGTTACATCCGCACAGCTAGACTCTCCATAGCAGCTAATATTCTATTGTGATGAAAAATGCTAAGTGACTATTGGAGCCGTCTGTAGTACATGGTTTAGATCCTCGTTATTTAGCACGGTGTATCGAATAATAAGTAATAAAAGTGCCGAAGTGAGGGTGGATGTCACTAAATCAGGGACTGTTCATTTTAGCAACATTCTCCAAGCCATGGAAACAGAAGCAAAATATTATATAATAATAATAATAATAATTACAATAACACTGGCAATAATCATGACTCCGCCCCTCCAAGTGACGAGAGGAAGATAAGACATCAGACCAATAGGATTGAGCCACCCAATTTTAGTGCGTACACTTATAAAGGATATACAGTGTGGTGGCACAGTGGCGTAGTGGTGAGCACTCGCAGCTTAAAGGTTCTGGGTTCGAGTCCCCAGCCTGGAAGTTTTTTTGCGAGGAGCTTGCATAGTCTCCCCTGCATGCATGGGCTTCCTATGGGTACTCCGGTTTCCTCCCGCACTCCAAAGCCATGCACGTTAGGCAAATTGGTTCTTCCAAATTAGGAGTTTTTGTGTTAGTTTATTCTGTCCATTATTTCATGTCCAAATTTTTATTACAACGGATAATGAAATGTATCTGTGGACTAGGATTTAATATTGGGATTAAGTGCTGATTGTGTACCCCCTCTATAGAAGGCGAGCTCAAAGAACCAGCCGTGCCCGACGGTCGACCAGCTGGCGGAGGGCATCAAGGTACTCAGTCATGTGTGTCTGATAGAGTTGCTAGTTAATGGTTAAGCCCGGTAACACTTTCTTATTGTGGGTATAAAGAATCCTCTTGGTTTTGAACCTAGTATCCTAGTAGATGGTGTCATGTTCTGTAGGTGGGCACCGTTCAGGAGGTGGAGACACGGGTGCAGGAGTTTCTGAGTGGAGTGGAGCAGGAAGCGCTACACCTCTCGGCCGGGAGACTGGCGTGTGAACTAGTGGCGCGGTGTCAGTCAGAACCAGGGTTCTACCCACACAGTGCGCTGCTACAGCTGGTCGACACACATTACCTGTGCCACAGGTGAGAGAGCATTAAAGGCACTCAGACATTTGAAATGCATCAGGTGCTTTGTTTTTGGTTTTGGATGTAACGCGCTGGGCTCATCACAATGACGATTTGGTTATGTTTTATGTAGTGTGTGTCCTGAGCTGCTGATGCTGGCTTTAGAAAAATGCGACTTCCGCCTTTGCCAGTTCTGCCTGCAGCTCTTTCCTGATATTCCTGAAGCTGTTACTTGCATCTGTCTCAAAACTATCCTTAGGTGAGTCACCATCCATGTGTTTTCCACAATAGAGTCGTTTGTATGGTTCGTTACTGCATATGAAGTGGTTTTCAGTCACATTAAAAACATCAGTTAAACTGTTCTTATCGATTCGTTTGTTGTCACGGTAACTAAAAAATGTTAGCTGATGTGATCTGTTTTCAATTCTGGGCCAGAACTTGGAGCAGCGGTATTGGTTGTCTTTACAACGTAATTTGTGTGTATGTAATTTTTAAGTGATACGGACACTTTTTTTTAACATAAATGACCATAAAAAGCACAAAACTGGGTAATTTAAAAAAAATCGTTTTTAAGAAGCAACTATGGCTAGCAGTTCGGAGAAAATGGGTGTAAATGGTTACCTGTTTGAATGAAAAGGGAGGAGTCTTGTAGAGATCGTGAGACGTCACATTCTAGTGACTCTGAGGACAAGACTGTTGCCAGAGATGTGCATGAAGGTAAATCAAATATTGCTTCCAGGGCTCCCAAGTGGCGCATCGACAAAGTGCACGACTATGAACCTGGAGATCGGAAGTTCGAAACCAGGTTGATTCCGCAGCCATTCGTGACCGGGAGTCCATGGGAGCTAATTGGCTGAGCTCTCATGGGAGGGAAGGATGGCATGCACTCACTTCCCTGTCACTCACAGCAATCATTAGCCAATCAGGCGTCTGTGAGCTCATTCGTACGAGGGGGCCGATAGCATTTTTCCTCCGAGTGTGTTAGTTCGCCCCCAAATACGCATTCGCAGTCACAACATTGCATGTCGCGGCGGCGGTACATGCATGCTTATCCCCCTCCCTTGTTGATGGTGGTTGTGTGATAGGGAGAGCAATACTTGAAGGGTGGGAAAATCGAGAAACTCCTAAAATTCTGCGATTTTTGCTCTAGTTGTTTGTGCAACTCAGAACTGGCTGATAACGTGTTATGATGCTTGGGGTCAGTGATGTAGCCTCTGATGTTATACGTGATTGTTTTAAAGAGTATTAGAGTAACTCTAATTCAACACAGGGCCCCTTTAAACTTGAATGGGCACTAGCTAGATTTTATTACATTCCAGTGAAGCATGGTGGTAGTAGCATCACATTAGCCACAGCCTCTTGGTTGCTATGCATTGGTTGGACGTGCAGGTGTTTCTGTATCTATCCATCAGAACCATTATTTTTATTTTATTTATTTTTTTAACACCACATCCAATTCATTATTGCTTTTATTATATTCCTGTATTAAAACTGTTGCGAATCAGAATGGAAAAACTCAAAAATACTCAGCCCTTATTGTGTAATGTCCCATGACCCCTTAGCGGTACATTCAGCAGCCAGACCCTGTGTCGTCGTCGTCGTCGCCCCCCCCCCCCTTCTCTCTGTCTGTCTGTCTGTCTGTCTGTCTGTGTCTTAATGTCCTGCTGTGACCTTTGTGAACTTACCACTTATGACCAGGTTGTATGAAAGGTTTTTACACAGGCTTTTAGAAAAAGTAGATTCTGTTGCTGTGCATCTCTACATCACGTATGAAGACAGAGAATTGACGTTTGTATCATATGAAAGACATTTCTACAGACTTTCAAGCAGAGTGGATTTATATTTTGTGCTTTGCCACAACATTTTATTTATTTATTTACTACAGCCCTGGGCCCTCCCACTCCCAGAGCGTTATGCAGTTTGCATATTGTCCCTTTTTGTCATTGTTGCGTATCTCTCTCTCTCTCTCTTTTATTTTTGACATTTTAAATCTCTCTCCATCCCCCCTCCCTCCCCCAGTGTTCCAGACCCAGAATTGGAGCGCATGGATCTGGAGGCAGACAGTCTACTCTTCATGAAGGCTCTCACTCAGAGCCCCGACTCCGACGCTGACCAGCTTAACGGCGTCTGTCCACCACCTGCAGACGAGGAAAGCTGCGACGTTCCCTCGGAAACCCAGTCAGTCGGACCCAAACCCCCCAGAGACCCGTTAGCTCTGGATATGAGCTGTCCTGTGGGACTACACAAAGGAGCGCTCCTGTATCCTTAAAAACGGCTCACCAGCAGCAGCTTTGTTGCACTTCATTCAGTTTTTAAAGTGATTTTGGATTTCAGCTGAGTATGTTATGAGATATTTTTATGGATATGCTGACAGAAGATGGCTGTGTGTTACTCGAATCCTCGAAAATGAAATGGAGCCAACATAGCACAGACTTCAAGTCATCCATGAGTGAAGTGTTTCCTTAATCTAGGGTTCACTAGTAATGAGATTCTCCAGACGCCGTACACCGACAATCTTCTACTTCCCCATCTTAAGGACCTCGGCATCTCGCAGGTTATAGTAAGTACACCAACGTGCTAATGCAGTGTTTTAATTCCAACCCTGGTATATTTTCAATCCCAAATACCCGGAGAGAAAGTTGAAAGTTTATATTTGGACATATTGTAGGAACACAAAAAGAAATTAAATAAAATTCGCCATCTGTCCAAGGTTGCATTCTGCCCACTAACTCAAAAACTCCATCACCGATCATCCCCATTTTCGGTGTGGATGCTTGGACAGGGTAACTACACAAGCCTCCCAATTGTAGTCCTGGTCCTGTATCCAATATGGCTGCCACGGCCTGAGGGTTTGGCAGCTTTGCAGAGCTATTTTTTAAAAATATGTATATATTTATCGACACCGATGTTCTTCCCCTGCCTTGTTTTTATGTTTTAATAGTGTGTATTGCAACAAGTGTTTTTGAAGTGCATGCAATTTCGTTGTATTTAAACAATGACAGTAAAGACCCTTGTCTTCTAGTTTACCTCAAAACAAAGTCTGGATCTACATTATATTTTTTGCACGCAGTAACATTAGAAGCCATCTTGGTGAGACCACTTTTGTGTTGAAAGTTGTTCTCAAACTCAAATTAAAACAGATATCAGTGACAAAACGTAGACGTTCTATCTTACCTGTTCCTTACCTGTCCTGTAAGCTGGATTCTTTTAGCATTAGCGTTAGCTTTGCGACAGAAATGTGTAAATTATTGCATTGGTTTTCACTTCTGTCTGCCTTATTTTCCCCCTGATTCTTTTCCCTCAGTAAAATTTTGCCTCTTGAGTTAATCAGAGACTCCAGCTGAATTGTGGGATACAATGATAGTGTATTCTGGTCGTCATCTTCAGATTGTAAAATGATTTTTGTTTAGCGGAGCTCCTGAGTGCAGCATCATAGGCGTGGAAGATAACTTGGATGGCTGTCCTGTGTCCATGCCGCCACAAAAAACCCAATAAATCCGTGGTGTTACCAATTAATTCTAGGTTTATTGTTGATAATAAAACTGAAATCCAAGAAAAGAGGCTCATACACGTCTGCTCAGACTCGCACAGAATAAAAAAAAAAAAACCACTCCATCTAACTCTAAGTTGACAAACTTTCTCTTAGCAAAACAATATCAAACTTTAACAGGAAACGAGGGACGGGAAGTGGTTCAAAGGTGCGAATGTACTCTAAGGCAAATCTTTTCTTCTATATGTGTTCAGCTCCTTCTGCAGTACCTGAGGTTCCTGTACCTGAAGTACTCTCAAGATGCCCACGCTCAGATCCGCACCTTACGTATGCCAGCCATTAATCAGGTCTGTTTATTTGAATTCTTGATATGTTTTTATAACTTGTGTACCACAAATTACTGATCATTTATTTACAATATCATAAATGAGAGTCGCTCATTATTATTGTAAATTCAGTGTGGTTCAGATATGTTGTGTAGATATTCGTTTGCGAATATCAGATGCACAATTCTGTGGCTTGTATGTACATTAAAGGTAAAATTCAGTGCCCAGTAGAACCGAACACCCCACGCCAGGTCTTTTATAACCATACAGGGCTTTTATTTCTTTATTAATTCTTTTTCTACACATTTACAGTAACAGACTGATGTTAAGCAAGGGTGCCCAAACTTATGCACATCACTGTAGAGAGATAAAATAAGCAGCACAAACTCACTCGATCTTCTGCCGAACCGCTTAATCCTTTTATGGTGATGGGGTAGGCTGGAGCCCATCTCTGACAATACTGAGCGAAGGCTGGGTACACCCTGAACAGATTACCAGAGCTGGTGCAACAAGCACAGCTGTTCACACTCACACCTAGGGTTTTGGAATAGCCAGCCAATGTTTAACGTGCATGTCTTTTGGGCTGAGGGAGGAAACCGGAGTACCCAGAGGTAACCGGCGCAATTACACACAGAAACGCCGAGCCCGGGACTCGGACCCAGTACTTTTTTGCTGTGCTCACTGCTACGCCACCATGCCGCCCACAGCACGAAATATTGTCACTAAGTTTATGTTGGCGTTGAGGTCAGTCGTCGGTTCTGTGTGTAGAATTTATTTTTTATTCAGTCATCTGAGCTCGTTGTTTGTGCAGGATCTGAATCAAACAGCAAGAGTTTAATATTCACATGTGTGGCCTTTTTTTTTTTTCTTTCTTCTTTTTTTTAAATCTTGTAGATTTTAGACTGGGTTTGCTTGTTGCTCGATGCTCACTTCACAGTCCTGGCTTTGGCTCCGGAAGCGAAGAGTTTGCTCTCCGGCCTTCATAAGTTTGTGAGATCACAGGTCAGTCCGTGTCATTTTCAGTACTTTTTAAGAAACTGCTTTTGTTTTGCGGTTTTATCAACATGCGCTCACACCGATATACTAACAAGCTCAAGTATATTTGTATCTTAGAAAAGAGGGTCCCAACCCTGGTCCTGGAGGAAACCCCAATGCCCCCCCCCCAATGCCATCCTGCATAGTTTACTCATTATTTTAGTCACACCAACTTCAAATCATGAAGAGCTGCTGAATAGCTAATTAGTAAAATCAGGTGTGTTGAGAACAATGAAAACATTAACCCATGCACGGCAGGGGTCCTCCAGGACCAGAGTTGGAACAGTTGGTCTATCGGGATACACACACAAAAGGAAGTCTCGTCTCGTTTCCTGTTTGACCTTTGAACTGCCAGTCGCACAACATTCACTGATAACAATACTTAGTGTTCAGTGTTTTAATTCCCTACTTCTTTTTACCTCTTTAGGTGAAGTTGTACTCTGAACTGGGGAAGATCGAAGGAAGCCTGGACGCACTCAAACAAGCCAAGCAGTCCCAAGAGATGGGCCAGTATTCAATAGAGGTGGTCGAGCTCTTCTAGTCGACCTGCTGTACAGATGCTTTTTAATAAAAACCCTGGAATTACCTACAGTGAGCTTGGTGGTGTTTTTTTTTTTTTAATTAGAGAAAGTTAACGCGATTTAATGCTGTACAAGAATATTTAAGGGTGTCTTAAAAAAAAAACATCTTATACACAACCAGACTGATAATCTATGACTATGCAGTGTTACTCGGTCGATATTTATGAATAGTTTGTTCTTTTTGTACAATACAAATTTATAATTGATGAAAATAATTCGACACGTGAATGGAGGCGTGTAAATTCCCATGCGTTTAGAAAGTCCAGCTTTGCGCATTAGCGAGTCCTAGTGGACATTTTGGCGCATAACCAACACCCACCATTAACAACATGAACTCTTTGGGGCTGAACAGGTTTCAAAAATTACAATACCGCAGCAAAGTCCCAGTAAATCGGTTGCATGAACAAAATGTATTCCTGTTAGCCTTTGTAAACCAAATTAGCATTTATATAAACTGCTACATTTGTTTGCTACCACCATTAATGTTATTGGGCTACTTTGCTCAAACAATGATACAGCCCCTTTAAAGCAGTGCATGCCTGTAATAAATAAAACGGTAAGTATTATTAAATATGAAAGGTCAAGTCTGCTGGGCTTTTACCCCTGAGTCTAGGGGCTCATCAGACTGGAGCTGAACTGTTCCTTGATGGGACGCTAGTCCGTCCCTGGTTACCCTATCTGTATTTTTACTGGTACCCATTCATGCTGCTGTGTGGACAGAGGCAGGGGTCTTAGCATGGACAGGGTCTAACCGGAATTCAAACCCACAGCTTTGCGAATAGGAGACAGGCGCCCTGTTCATTACACCACTGGTATACATTAAATACACAGATCTGTTAAAAAACAACAAAGAAAACATTTAATTTTTTTAAAATAGTGCTTCATAAAAAACGAGGTGGAGGATTAAATGACCACATCCTTCGCCCAGAGCCGGCTGTGTTAGGCTCCAGTCTCCCTGCGACCCTAGCAGGAGTAGGCGTTTCACCAGATGAATGAATGAGGGCAGTGTAGTGGTTAGCACGTCCGCCTTACAGTAAGAAGTTCTGGGCTTGGGTGGTGCTGTGTGGAGTTCGCATGTTCTTCCTGTGCTGGTGTGGGTTTCCTCTGGGTACTCAGGTTTCCTCCTACAGTCCAAAGACATGTGCTGACGGTTCCAAATTGCCCCTAGATGTGAGCACGAATGGTTGGTAGCCATGCAACACCGCCAACTTCGCCCAGGGCTTGGCTGAGGTAGGCTCCAGGCACCCCGCGACCCTAATAGAGGGAATAACTGGACTCGAATAATGAGTGAATGAGCACGACAATGTTTAAAATAGTTTAATTAATGAAATATTACGCTATAATGGTGGTGTTTTAACTCTGAATGATGAGATAACAGGCTTGTATGTTATCATGCAGTGTTTATTGTAATAATAAATCGTTCGTATCGAAGATTTATTTTGGAATTTGATGTACTTGTAAATACCATTGCAAAGGTCTTCATAAAGTGAGGAGTGTTTTTTCTTTGTATCATTTATACTCTATCAAGAGTGAACGCTTAAACATGTTAAACACATCTTTAAACAAATATTTTAAATGTTTTTAAACCTAATTTAACCTTTTTGTATCACCCTCAAAACCATTGTTTTAATCAGGATCATTTATCCTGTGACCTTGACAGTACTTGGCCTAGTGACCTTGAAACATAAACGTGGTTATCTACTCTCCTACCGCATTTCTAATATTAATCGTGTAATTATCAAATAGTTCTGCGACAGTATGATGACCCCAGATTTTACAGAATACCGTGTTGGGATGCAGCATGAAAACGATCAGCATGTTTTATAAAGCAAAACTGGACGTCCACTTCAGTGTTACACTCCAGAAAATGTGGCCAGCTTTCATTTGTTTTAAATAAAGTGCACAGATTACCAGGACAGAGGACACATAACGTTTATCGTCACATTTACAACCATCAAAATACCAACTGAACACTAATATATATGTAAATAAATTACAGTCCAGGCTGTCCATGACCTGTAGCTACACTTTCTACCGTGCTGGCTGAAATTTTCTCAACACTAAATTTCTCTCGTTCTTTTGATTCTTCTATCATTTCTTTTTTTTTTTCTTACAAATTAACTGAAAAAAATTCTACATCGAAGGCAAGTGTATAGGATTTATATTTAAACATGGAGGAATTCTCTCTATTATAAAAATCTCTAGTATAATATTGCAGACACATGGATGTGAATCACAGAGTATCAGTACATCACTACTGTAAAACCTTCTGTCCCATATTAAACAGAAATTTACCCCCCAAATGAATCAAACATGACACTTGATATGGTATCATTGTTTTTTTTTTTAATTATTTGTGATCATTTTGTTTGATGAGAGTTAAATCAGCTCCTTTATCGAGTTTTCTGTTCTGTGCAGTGACTGTAATGACGCCATTGCGCCGGTAGGGGCTCCGAAAACGTACAGGAAGTGTTCGGACCCGGTTAGGACTCGGTTAGGACTCGGTTGGATGTAGTTAGAAAACGGTACTGTTGGTATTGGATTGTGAGGAATTTGATGTGCCACCGAATGTAATATATTTATCAACATCATAATGTTTTTGGCGAAAAAAACGTTGTTCGTTGTCGGCAGGATTCGAACCTGCGCGGGGAGACCCCAATGGATTTCTAGTCCATCGCCTTAACCACTCGGCCACGACAACCTGAACATCACCGAAGCTGGAGATTTACAAAAGGAAAAATTCTTCTTCTTCATCATCATCATCATCATCATCATCATCACTAATATTTTTATATTATTATATTCATCATCATTATTATAATGATGATGATGTTTATGATGATGATAATAATAATAATAATAATAATAATAATAATGATGATTCCTAATCAGGGTCGCGGGGAGGCTGGCGCCCATCTCAGCCGGTTCTGGGCGAGGGCAGAGTACACCCCGGACAACTCGCCAGAACATGCTGACGGCTATGCAGCTACTCTTGACAAAAAACAATGGTTCTTTTACATGCCTCCCACCACAGACAGTGAGAGACATGGCCGGCATTTGATAACCCAGTTAGCTGCA
>JAOUQZ010000012.1:2522477-2544734 GCA_028564935.1 Neosilurus hyrtlii | reverse complement strand
TACAATATATTTAGCTCTACTCCGACGTATCGAGCACTGTTTTACGGAAAATCGACTCAAGATCTTATATATATATACATATATATATATATTAATTTCCCAGATGTCGGAACACATCAAGTTCCTGCCCATCAGCATCGCAAGGTGTGCGACAGCCAACCAGCAGCATCGCGAGATGCCAAACAGCCAATCGGTTTTCCATGCATAACAGCCAATCAGCATCGCTGTGAAGTGGCATTTTGTTGACTTTTCAGAATCTGTGATCGTGGCAAACTGAGATTTTTATTTTTTATTTTTTTGCCCCCCCATTATGTATAAACACACACACACATGTATAAACATGCATAAACACCAATATATATATATGATATGCAACGACTCATGCAAGAGGTCACAAAAGACCCCACAACAACATCCAAAGAACTGCAGGCCTCACTTGCGTCAGTTAAGGTCAGTGTTCATGACTCCACCGTAAGAAAGAGACTGGGCAAGAATGGCCTGCATGGCATGGTTTCAATTCGAAAACCACTGCTGAGCAAAAAGAACATTAAGGCTCGTCTCAATTTTGTAAGAAAACATCTTGATGATCCCCAAGTCTTTTCTGAAAATTCTCTGTGGACTGACGAGACAAAAGTTGAACTTTTTCGGAAGGTGTGTGTCCCATTACATCTGGTGTAAAAGTAACACCGCATTTCAGAAAAAGAACGTCATACCGACAGTAAAATGTGGTGGTGGTAGTCTGATGGTCTGGGGCTGGTTTGCTGCTTCAGGACCTGAAAGACTTGCAGTGATGAATGGAACCATGAATTCTGCTGTCTTCCAAAAAATCCTGAAGGAGAAGGTCCGGCTATCTGTTCGCGACCTCAAGCTGAAGCGAACTCGGGTTCTGCAGCAGGACGCTGATCCAAAACACACCAGCAAGTCCACCTCTGAACGACTTTGGAGTGGCCCAACCTGAATCCTATTGAGATGCTGTGGCATGACCTTAAAAAGGCGGTTCATGCTCAAACTCTCCAATGTGGCTGAATTACACCAATTCTGCAGAGATGAATGGGCCAAAATTCCTCCACAGCGCTGTAAAAGACTCGATTGTACAACAAGCCACAAACGCTATTTTAAAAATCATGTGGCAGTTTCATACATTGAAAATGTCATGTTCTCACAACCACTATGAAAGTAAATGTGAAAAATGCAGCATTTTCACGCGCAGTTTTCGAGTCAGTAATGCTAATCAGCTAATTTGACTGCTGATTAATGATGCACGCTCTAGTTTGGAAAGGAAGTGTATCAACTCATCTGACTGACTTTGGCGAGTTTGACTTTCTACTTGGTGTTGCTCAGCTGAGTGTCGGCCTGTGACTGACAGGCCTGCAGCCGCGCCTCACACGAGACTAACTAGAGAAGAATAGAAATGGTTGGTGTTTGTGGCGCTGGTGGTGTAGGAGAGGGCTGGGTTGGCAGTCGGCAGGAATGTACTCATACTGGAATATTGATGTGAAGCGTTCTAAACATCAAGTTGATAATGATGTGCCAGGAGTCTTACTGCCTGCTCAGGGTTTGTGTCTGAAATACATCTGGTCATGTGACCTCTGAGGGCGGTAGACCGTATTTCCTTTAGCGATCAGGATTCGATAGTTACACTTGGCCTTCATTTATTTTTATTTGTCACCCTGTCAGTCTGTGGATCCACATATCTGTCTGTCTGATCCGTCTCATCTTCACCTCATTCTGTCCTGTCTATATGAATGTTCATGTCATCTATCTGTTCATCCATGTCTGTCTGTCACCCTGCCTTTTGTTGTGTCTCTTATATTTGTGTCTACTTTTCTGGTCTCTCTGTTGTCTGTCCTGGTTCTATCTTTGTTTCTGCCTGTCTGTCTGTGTTTCTGTGTGTTTCAGTCTGTCTGTGTCTCCATTTCTGTTTTAGTCTGTCTGTATGTTTCTGTCTGTCTGTGTTTCCATTTCTGTTTCTGTCTGTCTGTCTGTTTCCATCTCTTTGTTTTTGTTTGTGTCTGTTTATCTGTTTTATATTTGTCTTTCTCTCTCTATGAAGACTTATGCTACAGTTTTATCAGTCTACTTTTCTTTTCTATTTTTCATTTAATTTCATTTCTGTTCCTTTTCTATTCCTCCAGGCCGCAGGCGAACTCGCGTGCATCGTCCATGTCCGCCTGTCTATGAGGATAAGGACATCCCCCCACTGGAGCTCCCCAAGTCATCTGATGATGTGCTGGTGCCAGCAAAGCACCTCCTCACCGCATCCTCCATCTATGAGGTGCTGCGAAATTTCAGCACGGTGCTGCGACTCTCTCCGTTCCGCTTCGAGGACTTCTGCGCCGCTCTGTCGGGACAGGACCAGTGCACGCTGCTGGCCGAGACGCAGATCTCGCTGATGAAGGCCATTCTACGCGAAGAGGACACGTCTAACACCAGCTTCGGCCCTGCAGATCTGAAGGACAGCGTGAACTCCACGCTCTATTTCATGGACGGCATGACGTGGGCCGAGGTGGTGCGGGCCTACTGCGAGAGCGACCCTGAGTACCAGCATGTCCTGAGTGTCCAGAACCAAGACGACTTCCCCTATGAGCCTCTGGAGAGCAAGCTGAAAGGTTGGTGGGTTTTGTTTGAGAAGGTTATGAATATTTTTTCATGGACGGTATTGCATGCATTGATCCTTACACCACAGCACTCGTGAATACTCGATTCTGATTGGTCAGAATGTTACCTGATCAGCCGCATGTTTTCCATATCTGCTGTGTCACGCAGTCCTGCAGTTCTTGGTGGATCAATACTTGACGACTAACGTGGCACGGGAAGAGCTGTTGTCGGAGGGCGTGGTCACATACGACGATCACTGTCGCGTGTGCCATCACCTTGGCGACCTGCTGTGCTGCGAGACCTGCTCTGCCGTCTATCACCTGGAGTGTGTGAAGCCGCCGCTGCTGCAGGTGCCCGAGGAGGAATGGCAGTGTGAGGTGTGTGTGGCTCACCGGTTGCCAGGTGTGGGCGACAGCATCCCAGAGAGCCAGAAGACCCGCCCCTATATCAGACACGAGCCTATCGGATTCGACCGTCACCAGAGGAAATACTGGTTCCTAAATCGAAGGATCATAGTGTGAGTGTGAAGTTTAATTCAATTGCTCCTTTAATAGTAGTACTTCCTCCTACATTCATATAGCTGTACAGTGTCTTTCACTAATGTCTTTAGTTCAGAGTAGTGCTAGTCCGCTGGGTCTATTTCAGTTAGAGTTATTAGCAGAACTCCTGAGCGTAGCACCATAGTCATAGAATATGGCATGGATGGTTGCCCCGTGTCCTCTTCAGAGTCAAGTGTGTTCCCACTACAGGAAACCAGTAAGGCTGCCGTGTCACTGAGTGGATGCTGATTGTTGGGCAGCAATAAAAACAAACAGATTTATAAACAATAATAAAACTCTCATCATTGACTAATTTTCCGAACCGCTTAATCTCACTAGGGTCGTGGGAAGGCCGGTGCCTATCTCAGCCGACGCATGCTGAAGGTGGGAACACCCCGAACAGCTCACAAGAGCATAGCAGCGCAACACGCACAACCTTTCAATCACACATCCACCCTTGGGGGCAATCTGGAACTGCCAGTCACCGTAATATGCATGTCTTTGGACTGTAGGAGGAAACCCACAGAAGCAGAGGGAGAACATGCAAACTCCACACTGAAATGCCCGTGCCCGGGACTCGAATCCAGGACCTTCATGCAGTGAGGTGTACATTTAAGCACTACGCTACTGTGATGCCCTAATTACGCAATTGAATCCCAAAAAATAGGTTCATACACCACTGCTCAGACTCGCACAGAATAAAAAACATACAGTCTAATAGGCAGGCAGACTTGCAGGTAAATAAATTTTGATGGGGCGAACACAGACATCAGAAGCGTGACAGAACATGAACTTGTTAAACGGATAATTAAACTAAAAAGACGGGATTTAAACCGATATATTACAGTGTGTACGGTTTTGTCCTTGTCCAACTATGGGATGTGAAGTGAATTTGGGGTTGATATAGTGTCTTTGTGACTGCTCAAAAGTGTGAGCGCTGCTATGATGCTTGTTTAAAAGACAAAAATAGGTCGACGGCATGACATTCCACCAAAGGAAGGCCACAGATACAAAAAAAGACAATTTAGAAGATAAAGAAACACATGAATGATCAGGAAAATTATCCCGATTACCTCAAACTGACTTTTTAGAAAGACTTGTTTATGCTAGCTGTGTTTCTGTGCAGTCCTGGATCACAGGGAGGATAGGTATAGGGATGAGTATTAATCTCTGTTTTAGTGTTTGTGTTGAATTCTTTAAAGTATTATTTAGATTTGTTAATAGTGTTAACTATAATACCGTTTTCAGTGAGGAGGACGGCGAGCAGGAGAACAAGGCGATCTGGTACTACAGCACCAAGGTGCAGCTGGCGGAGCTATTAGACATACTGGATAAGACGTACTGGGAGAAACAGCTGTGCGTCACCCTGGAGGAGCTGCGAGACGAGATCCACACACACATGGACATCACGGAGGAGCTCACTAACAAAGCCAGAGGGATAAGCAAGTCGTACCTGACCGCAGCTAACGGTAAGGATCAGCTAGCATGAGGCGAGTTAGCTATGATCAAGCCCTGGTGCGTTTTCCTGTTACACTCGTGTGGATAAAATGGTAGATGAATAGGGCGGGTCCTGTCCCAAGTGCAGTTACACGTCTCCTACCTGTTTACATTTACGGAATTTTGCAGACGCCCTTATATAGAACGACTTGCACAGAGCTGGGTTCTGCTCGGAGCACCTTACGCGCCCCCCGTCATGGTTAAAATAAACTAAAATTATTCAGCCCAGCCATGGCGAATGTCACTCATTTGCCGAACCAATTAATCCCCTTTTGACGTGTGTAGGCTGGAGCCTAACTCAGCCGACACTGGGCGAATGGCTAGCCAGACCAGCGCAGGGCCAACACACACCCACACTCACATCCACACTGAGGGGTAATTTGGAACAGCCACTTAGCCTTATGTGCATGTCTTTGGACTGTGGGAGGAAACCGGAGCACCTGGAGGAAACCCATGCAAGCACAGGGCGAGCATGCAAACTTCACACAAACATCCTAACCGAGCCCGGGACTGGAAACATACAGTGAGGTGGTCGTTCTAGCCGCTACCCCTCCGTTCCACCCTTGATGGATGAAACCTTGAGAGATTGAATTCGTCTTTGGTATTTTTTTTAAATATATATTCTGTGCATCATTTGTTAAATATAAATCATTTCTCTTTACACTTACATCATCAGTGAGAAAGCGAGAGCAGAATGCTGCCATTTACCGCACGTGTTGGTGTAGAGGTGATCTTATCTCTGTGCTTACGAAGTCTTCTCAGATCTGTATCAGGGTTAACGGAAGCATTGAGACACAACTGGCATTTAAAAAAAAATAAACAAAGGATAGAGCTGCATGCCTGAAGTATGCGTTAGACTCCGAGGAAATTTTTTTAAATACTAAAATACTTTGAGTTTCCTTCTACTTTTTTTACTTACTACAGCATTGTTGGATTCTGTGAAGAGGGCATCTCACCACGTACACTCTGTCAATGTGCGCGATTATCAACCTGGAGATCGCAGGTTCGAATCCAGGTTGTTGCCGCAGCTATCCGGAGAGCTCCTTGAGGAGTCCCTGTGAGCTTATTGGCTGAGCTCTCACCGAAAGGTGGGATGGCCGGTCATGGGCCTCTGTGAGCTCAATACCTTTCGTGTGAATAACGCGGAAGGTACTGTGACACGCCGATTTTCACAGTCCACGAGTGCACTCTCTCTCGTAAAGTTATTATGTTTCGGGTAAGCTAAGTGTTGTTCATGTTAATCATTACTAGACATTTGTGAGCTTACATAAATTGTACTAAAGTAATGTAATATTAGGATCATCGTTACATTTACATAGACTGGAACTTTCCAGTAGGTCTAAAGCCGGGATCTATTTAGGTTTAATAGAAGACTTCATCTTCAAGTCAGACAAGGCGTACGTGTGTCTGAAGACTCGGAAGAGGGTTTTTTTTTTTCTTTTTTCTTTTCCTCTAATGACATAGTAATTAATGTCATGACTGTAGTAATGCTATTAGTAGTGTTAGCATAAACACACCGTTCAGGGAAATGCTTGTATTCGCGTGTAATATTAAAAATCTAAACATTTCCGTGCAGTTGTGTGTCCAACTTGATAACTTTTTAAAGTGTGAGGCAAAGTAATAGTAAAGACAATTTGAGTGTTACAAAACGCCGCCGCTTTTGTTTTTGACTTTATTCATACTACAATTGCAGGTTTTCCGGTATGAAAGTCGGACATATCTGGTCAAGTATATATTAATAAATCTGACAAATTCGTACTACTGTTTTTGATTACCAAAAAAAATCATTTTTGAGTGTGAAAAGGATGCTTAATGTGTGGTTTTGCTGATTTTGTTATTTTGACACAAATAAAATCTTTTTAATGAGATGGGCCTCTGAACGTAACGTTTGTCAAGATCCATAAATTTGACATCTTGGTATTTGTCATGTACATCCCGACAAATATCTGTACTTGGTTTTAGTAAACTGGGTAGAAGGTAGCATTGGTTGCACTCAATTAAAAAAAAAAAACTGTCCTTAAGAAATCCATACAGGTTGTTCTGTCAACATGAATCAAACACAGGAGAAAGGTCCGTTAAACCAATTACACGTTACATTCATTTATAAACTGGAGGGGGATCTAGTCTCATGAATATTTATTACTTCTGGACATTCTCAGTGGACACTTCCTTGAGTTTAGCCTCAGGTGACGTGATGTGTCTGTCAATGTTACGTGACGTAAATTTAAAGTGCTTTTAGAATTTATTTAGTGGATAATATCCTTTAGTAAAAATTATTGTTTTCTTTAGAGTCCTAACTTTGTAAATTGAGAAGAATTTTGATTGTTTTTATGGTTTAAAAAATTGTAATTAATATAAATGTCCCCCCCAGGATGTACCCAAGACCAAACAATAAGCTACTTAGTCTACACTATTTTAAAATTAGGGATGGGACAAATACAAGGGATAAAATGTAATGATTTTTGATGTTGTGTATTTTGCGTGGGGCGTCCTCTCTAGGAGGAGTTGAACTCCTAGTCGCTTCCTGATATAGAAACCGGGATAAGCGCCGGCCTGATGAGCCTCTTGGCTCAGGTGTCAAAGCACTCCAGCAGTTTAAGAGCGAGTCCTAGTAGAAAAGGGGGGAAAGCAGAGAAAAGAGGAAAAGTGTAATGGTGTGAAGTGTGAGAGAAACTGGGAAAAAAATGCCTGCTTCCATTTTGTGTCTTGTCTCGGAGCTACTTTTGGAAGCATGTGACAGGGTAACATCCTGGGCAGTATGATGCACCACATCGCTATTTCATGATGGCCCCTCTGATGATGTGGCAGTGGTGGCTCTGTGGATAAGGTTCTGGGTTACTGATCTGAAGGTTGGCGGTTCAAGCCCGGGTAACACCAAGCAGCCAGTGTTGGGTCCCGGAACAAGGCCCTTAATGCTCGGTTGTATAAAAATGATGAATGAAAGTCACATTTACATTTATGGCGTTTTATAGCCAAATGCCATAAATGTAAATGTGTATTGACATGCAAACTATTGTTAACCTGCATTGGGTAAAACTGGATCTTTCACCCTCTGTTTCTTTTAGAGGAGATCCTGGAGCGAGTCAGAGCTAGGCAGGAGATGGAGATGGAGGAGGTGAAGAGGAAAGCCTCAGAGGAGCTGCAGAAATCCAGGAGGGACGAATCGCTGGAGCAGCTGGTGTCCGCTGAGCACGACGAGCCCGAGACCCCTGAAGACAAATCCCTAAAGGTCCAAACAGGCACCGAGGGGGCCAAGTGTACAGGTAGGAAGGGGTCACTTTCCCTTCACACTTCATCTTCACTTAAGAGAGGAGTAACTGCAGCCGATATTGAAGACAGATGTACTCGAATCCGAACGTGCCACAGATATCCCTCCTGGGCTAAGATGTTCCCATGTCTTGAAACCTGACTTGCAAAGTCCTGGTACTGGAGTCTCCTTCCATGGGTTTTATGAAGATGAAACTTCACCATATTAACTTTTGATGTAGTTTTAAATCTGATTATGTGGCAAGTCTGCCATACAAATTAAGCTCTGGGTTAGTGATCTGAAGGTTGCGGGTTCAATCCCCAGTACCACCATGCCACTGTTTGACCCTTGAACAAAGCCCTAAACTCTCAATTGCTCAACAGTGTAAAAATGGTAAACGTAAGCCTCTAGAAGAGCCTCTACAAATGCTGTAAATGTAGAGCCCCGGTCCCATTTGGGCGATAGCACCTGATAACACCAACGGTTCAACCAATTTTTAGGTCCAGAGCGAGCATGAGGGGTCTGTGACCGATATCGTGGACCATATCGCTGTGGACAATCGTCCCGTTATTTTATTTTAACCTGCTTCCAAAAGATGGACGATTACACATGATAATCCACTAACCGGCGCCTTTTGCCAACTATCCGCGATTATATTGCTGACAGTCTGAGACCGTTGTGGTTGGTCACAGACAGTCGCAGATAGTTGGGGACTTGCTGCAGACAGTCTCAGACCTAGTTGCCAATCTTCAATGATTTTCATCTGACCATTTACTGCCTTAAAAAAAAAAAAAGAGTAAACCCAGGCTGAAAAAAGAGTGAAGTGGTAAAAGACACCCTAGAAAGAAATAATAAAAAAGAAAGGAAAAAAACAGATCCTCCCACACAGACGTCTTATTCTCCCTCTTATCTATTTCTCTTTAATTTATTCGATAAATACCTTGTTTGTTTGTTTCTTTACTTGTTATTTACAGTTTGCACTTTAAAAGTTTGATTGAGGTACCTCCAGCTTCCATCCTTGGACCAATAACTATGTTCACAGATATTTTCAGCTTAGTCCGCACGTTAGCTACAGTCGCTGATTGTAGCCAACAAAGTCTCAGACAGTCTGTGACCATCTGCGACCATAGTTAGGGATCCTTAGCGATATGGTCGCCAACTACAAAGTCAAAAATGGATGTCAACCACTTCCGGATCGCAGATCATCACTGACAGTCGCCAACTCAAAAAAGCACGGCCAGTCGCCAGAGAATCGCCCAAACGAGATCAGGCCTTAAATGACGGCGTGTTCCTGTAGCCGCGATCCGGATGAGAATAATTAACCAGTTTCCTGCGGAAAGGAAAATCGCTGGCACGTGCGTTCGTGTAGTAACACCGTAGATGCTGGTGTAATTTCCACATCCTGTCGATGCTGATATTCGTACACACTTTGATCAGGATAGGATTGTCCTAATAAACCTAATCTAAATCTGTCTGAGGGATATAAAATAGAAAAGGGCTCATCACCCGACCCCATGTATCAAATCTTGCGCTCCTGGTTTGCGGTCGAGTACGTCATTGATGCATCAGTGTGTGTTCTTGTTTAGCCGAAGAGTCCCCGGGGCCTCTTATGTCCTCCGTCGTCCCCCAGTTGCCGAGGCATTCTGATGCGCCAGGCGAGTTCACTGACCCTCAGAAAGGGAGCGGTCTGGAGGAGACGGCAGGTACGCCGCACGAAGACGCGCTTCCGCTGCTTGTTTTGTTTCATTGTTCTTGGGTCACCTGCTCATCCTTCTGCACCTTTTTTCATCTATTCATGCGAATCCTCATTCTGTCAGTTGCACGTTTGATTCTTTTTTTCCTCCTTGCTTGTCCATTTGGGCACCAGCTGTAAGCATGAATGTTGTGTCCTTTATCCAGGCTATGCATTTGAGCAGCAGCGGTTGTGTACTCCTCAGTGCCTGCCCTGTTACCCCGTTTTACAATGATATACGCTCTATTTTTTTAACCTTTAACCTTAAAGCTCTGATTCTCTCTCAAATTTTTCCTTTATCAAGTGATTCTTGCTTGTTGATACCCCTCATGTTTTCTACTCATGGTTTTGTCTATAGATATAACCTCAGGCTCAGGTGGCAGTGTGGAAGGAGGGTGCCTGTCTCCCCAAACTGCCGACGAGACCAGTAGGAGCAGTCTGAAAGGAGGAGACGAGCCAGATGCTGTGGAAAAAAGTTGCATCTCCAGTCAGGATGATAAAGGTGAGGAAGCAAGACTGAACTCATTAGTCATTACCTCAGCCAAGAAGGTCACGTTTCTGTGATAATTTATTATGAATGGGTATTGATGGCCGTTTTTTTTTTTTTTTTGGGGGGGGGGTCCAGATCCGGATTCGGATCAAATTCTGCATCCGGGAATTAGAAAAATCAACTTTACTTTTTGATGTTAGGCCCTGAAGTGTGGCATTACAGAAAGTCCAGCAGGGGGTGCTGTGTCTTCTCTCACTCACTCACTTTCTCACTCTCACACATTTTCCAAGCCGATTAATCCTATTAGGGTCGCAGGGAGGCTGCCACCCATCTCAGCCGCACACACACACCCCCCATTCTCACTCATACCTAGGGGCAGTTTGAAACAGCCATTTAGCCTAATGTGCACGTCTTTGGACAGTGTGGATTTTGGAAAACAGAAAACGCAACAACGCCCTTACTGAACCCGGGAGTCAAACACAGAACCTTCTTGCCGTGAGGTGGGCGTGCCTGTGCTGTGTACTTTCTGCTGTCTTTTTGAAAAAATGATCCAAACAAAACATCAAGTGTGTCGTCTTGTTTTTAGGGTTGTGTTTGGGTTGCGCTATTTTATAAACGTGTGTAGTGTTCGGAACTCATCCATGACTGTAGTACATTATTCTCTACAGCACTGTGGATACTACTGACGGCTTTTATCTGTCTGTTTTATTAATTCGTGTCTATTATAATATTGTTCATTAAGATTGTTTTAGGCTCAGCGAGGGCGTTTGCGTGCTCTCCCCATGCTTGAGTGGGTTTGCTCCTGGATACTCCAGTTTCCTCCTGCAATCCAAAGACATGCATATAAGGCTAAAAGGCTGTTGCCCTTAGGTGTGAGTGTGTATGTGTTGGCCGTGCGATTGCATGGACTGGCGAGCTGTTCTGAGTGTACCCAGCCTTCACCTAGTGTCGGGTGAGACAGGCTCCAGCCTTCTTGTGACCAGCGGATGCATTATTTTAGAACGGTAAACATGGAGAGCGAATTTAAGTGTTCTGATGTCTGTTGGGATTTTTCCCCATTTTAGTCGTATCCAATTCCCACCCATCAACTGTTTGCCTTCTCTATCACACGACCACCACCGACCAGGGAGGGGCGTAAGCGAGCACACGCCCCCTCCGTGACACGCGTTGCTGCTGCCACCCACCTCTTTTCGAACTGTTGTGCATGCGTATTTGGGGGCGGCCTAACACACACGGAGGGAAAGCGCCACCCCCCGTACGAATGAGCTCACAGACGCCCGTGATTGGCTGGTGATCGATGTGAGTGACAGGGAAGTGAGAGTATGCCATTGCTCCCTCCCGTGTGAGCTCGGCCAATTAGCTCCCATGGAATCAACCCGGATTCGAAGTTGTGATCTCCGGGTTGATATTGAATCTGTTCTCCCCTGGAACATGGTCTAGACGGTGAAGCATGCTGATGGGAGCATTTTAGAAAGTGGTCTCTTGATTTGTTGAAACTGATATATGAATGAAATCACTTTTTTTTTTTTCACCCGTCCTTTAATTGGATTGGACAGAAGAGAATGCCTGCGATCTTTAATTTATGCACATCTGTATCCAACATCTATGTGGGTTTCAGGTGAAGGGAAGGATAAAGGAAGTGGTGAGACGCCGCTAATAGGAGTACACGGGACATTGGCAGCCACACGCATGGTGACACGTCTGCGCAACCCAGACAGCAAACTGAGTCAGCAGAAGAGCCAACAGGTGGCAGCAGGGCTCCATGACTCCTTTAGAGGCTCGAAGGAAGGAAAAGATGTGAGTGTTTTTCATATTCATGACATGGATTTGCTCTGATTTGGAATAAATACAAAATTATTTACCCTCCTAGTGCCTGTTATACTCGCTAGCTCTCAAACTACCTACTAATCCTGTTCGCATCTTCTAGCTTCAGGCCCTGTTGGTCAGCCAGCAAGCAGAGATCGGCCGTCTCAACTCGCGCGGCACCAGAGACCTGGCGGCGAAGGGTTCCTATTTCCGACTGGGACAAGAAGGCAAGTACCGCGTCTACCAGAACCAGTACAGCACCAACACGCTGGCGCTCAATAAGCACCAGCACCGAGAGGACCACGACAAGCGCAGACACCTCTCGCACAAGTTCTGCCTGACCCCTGCTGGAGACTTCAAATGGAACGGCTCGGTTTTCGGCTCCAGGGTGCTCACCATGTGCACCCTGAGGCTCACCATCATCCAGCTGGAGAACAACATCCCGGCGCCGTTTCTTCACCCTAACTGGGATTCGCATAGGTACCTCGAACCTAGAAATGACACGTGTCGCCTTTTCTATGGGACATGCTGCAAAAGTGTGTACATAACCGCCCCTGTACTCAGAGGTGTGTGTGTGTGTGTGTGTGTGTGTGTGTGTGTGTGTGTATGTGTGTTCTCTCAGGGCAAACTGGAGCAAGGCTGTGCAGATTTGCAACAAGGCGCGGGAGTTTGCTTTGGCTTTAGCCATTCTTGAGTGTTCCATCAAACCAGTGGCTATGCTGCCTGTGTGGAAGGATTCATTGGGGCACACTCGGTAAACACACACACACACACACACACACACACACACACACTCCTGATGCTTCAATACCCTTTGAAACCTCCAGAAATCTGAGTTATAACTGTGTTATTAACATTATACATCATTTATCTCCTGAATTTCTGTAAAGCTGATGAGCTAAATGCTTACACACTATACAATCTTACACTCTTTCACCCCCAGGATTCAGAAAAAAAGTCGAATCCGATAGGACGTGCTGCGGAAAACCATAAAGAAAAATGACAGGAAATTTCAGTTCCAGTGTATGTCAGTGTCGCCGGTCGTGATTCACTGATGCTGCCAGCGTAGTATGACTTGTTAGGTGTCTCCTGTGTGTACGGGTTTCTCTTATTTACTTTTTCCGCAGCTGCTTTAAGTCAAACGGAGCAGAACCCCGTTTAATCACGTCGCGCTGGACATCTTCCTCAAAGTCGCCTGTGCCGTGCCGCACACGAATCACGCTAGGGTGTTTGCCAAGCATCAAAGGCACAGTTTGTGGTGTAAACCAATATTTGCACGGGGTGCTTGTTTCCCGGGCACAGCCCACTTAAAGCCAGGCTCGGAGCGCGCACGTTTCCAGCCCTGATCCTTTGGCCCCAGGGTTAACGGCTACACGAGCCCGCGTGTTTTCCTCCGCAGGCCCACCATGAGCTCTTTAAAGTAGTGTTGGGACTGGCTGTGTTCCAGAGAAAACCCGGGAGTCGCTCTAATGGCTCTTTCATCAAACTGTAAGGGTGTGTGTGTGTGTGTTTGAGAGAGAAAGTGGGTTGGTGGGCTGAGTTCATTTGAATGTGCATGTGTGTGTTCATGTGGCCGGTTTGTAGAGCGTGTGTGTGTGTGTGTGTGTGTGTGTGTGTGTGTGTGTGTGCAGGCTTCACCGTATGACGTCCCTCGAGCGGGAGGAGAAGGAGAAGGTGAGGAAGAGAGAGAAGAAGCAGGAGGAAGAGGAGACCATGCAGCAGGCCACTTGGGTCAAATACACCTTCCGTATTAAACATCAGGTCAGACCCCATCGGACCAGATACACTACAGCTACATTTGACTCAGTGAACTGATTCGTTTGGATTGATTCACTGAATTAGTTTATTTAATTATTGATCCTCTGAAATGTTTTTTCTGATGTCACATTAAAACTTTACTGAGAATAAATACGCTGTAATATCCTGTTACTAGTCATCCTGAATATTCTGTTATGAGGAGACTGTCGGGTGGAATGTGCGTATGAATTGAGACCTGATGGCGTTTTGGTTTCTCCCTTGTTCGCTGGGGTCTCAGTTCATTAGCATGTTGTTTTCATGGGATTCGTATCATTGTACAGCATGGGGGCGTAATGGTTAGCCTCACAACAAGAAGGTCCCGGGTTTGAGTGCCGGACTCAGTGAGGGTGTCTTTGTGTGGAGTTCACATGTTCTTCCTGTGCTTGCATGGGTTTCCTCCGGGTACTCTGGTTTCCTCCCCCAGTTCAAAAACATGCACGTTAGGCTAATAGTGTGCGTTGGCTTGATTAAATGGCTGGGTTCATTATATTGACCAGTTTTTTGGAGTTTTTTTTGGAATTTTTTAAAAAAAATT
Organism: Neosilurus hyrtlii; assembly: GCA_028564935.1. Lineage (NCBI taxonomy): Eukaryota > Metazoa > Chordata > Actinopteri > Siluriformes > Plotosidae > Neosilurus > Neosilurus hyrtlii. The sequence goes on along the minus strand of JAOUQZ010000012.1, from coordinate 2,530,493 downwards.
TTCTTTTAGAATAAAAATTTCCCTTTTTTCTCCCCTAATTTTAGTCGTTTCCATTTCCCACCCGTCAGTTATTGCCTTACCTATCACACGGACACCACCAACCAGGACATGCAATGTTGGCCACCAACCTCTTTTCGAACTGATGTGTGTTTAGGGGCGTCCTAATACACGTCAGAGAGAAAGCGTTATCCGCCCCCTCGTACAAATGAGCTCACAGACGTACATGACTGGCTGGTGATCGCTGTGAGTGACAGGGAAGTGAGCGTATGCCATCCCTCCCAGGAGAACTTGGCCAGTTAGCCCCCATGGACTCCCGGTCACGGATGGCTGGATTCCAGCTTGCGATCTCCGGGTTGATCGTTACGCACCTTGTCGATGCGCCACTTGGGAGCCCAGTCTTTGGTCTTTTGACATGAAACTTGCCGAAGTCATGATAAAAAAAATCATTGTTTCAATGGACTGCTTGCTCTCATCACTGCTTGTAGAAGTGTTATTTGTAAGCCTTTGATATCATGATGCAGTGAAAGAGTTTGCATTAAAGCGGAAAAAAAGTAGAATAAATAATATACATTATACATAATTACAAACTGACTGGAAGCAGTTGATGTTAAAGTCTAAACATTTTCGTTTGTTTATTTATTTTCTCCTCTTTAGTGTTTTAGGTGATGTTTTCAAAATATACAAAAAGTAAAAAGATATCCTTAGACGTTATTTAAACTTTTTAACACAGTGAGAATTTTGTAAGTTCGTGAGTAAACGGTGTTCATATCGTGTCTTGTTTTTTCACCGGCAAGTAATAGATAACTAACTTTATTTGAAGCGTCATGTGTGTTTTAGCATTTCAGTATCTGTTCACTGAAGCCATATTCACACAGGAAGCGACGAACGACAAGTGAATCACCTTGCTCGCTAATCTCCTGGCGTGTGAAGCAACTCGCTTCACTGCTCAGCTCTTGTTGCCTAGGTAACCCCCTCGCATGTTTCCCGCTTAAGCTAATATCTCACGGAGCAGCGAATGCTGGCGAAGGTTGTGATTTTTTTTGGATTCGCCAGCTTTTCTGATGAATGTTGGTGAAAAGCAGGGTTTAATATAATAATAATAATTGTTATTATCTTTTTATAAGGATAATGAGCCACGCCCACTATGTCGATGTGGGAGGATTCGTTGTTTCTCCGCGGAAATGTTTTGGCGGACTCCGTGTCTGGCACTATCTGTCTTTTAAGCTCTGATTGGGAATCACCTCGAGTTAAAGTTCAGCTCAGTTGAACGGCCACTTAGCATTGCTTGAGACTTTTGCTCATCGCTTAATACATGAATGTGGATCCATGCATGAAGTTTGTTGATGTTTGGGTTTGTAATTTTTACAGCAATTTATCATTTATTATTTAAAGTTAAATATTATTTAAAATTTTACTTGGAGTGCATCTTTTAACTTTGAAATTTTTTCTTGTGTAGCTTGACTGTTCCTGCGCACCAGCAAATGCCCCTCAGAAAATGTAATAAAATCATGATATGATGATTACGATGTATCTGTTTGGTGTGTAGGTCTGGAAACAGAAAGGAGAGGAGTACAGGGTGACTGGTTATGGGGGCTGGTACTGGATCAGTAAAACTCGCATCCATCGGTTTGTTCCCAGACTTCCCGGGAGCACCAACGCCAACTACCGGCAGGAGATGGAGGGTAATTATGGCATTATTTGACGACTCGGGAAGGCTGTTCTCAATTAATTTGTCTTGGCTGCCTGAAATAAGTATTAAGTTTCACTTGTTCCATTTACTTTTCATTTCATTCCCCTTTAATTGATTCTTTCCTTCCCTTAGTCATTTTTACTCACCGATCAGATCAACGATTCATTAATTCTAAATGTTTCCGCTTTTTTTTTTCACTCTCTGATAAGCTGGCAAGAGCGCCAAAATCCATGAAGATTCTCTCACCGCAAGAAGTCCTGAAATGTCCGCAGGCAGCAGAGCAGAGGAAGATGATGAAAGGCGGACAGAGGAAAAGAAAGAAGACGTGGACATTGATGAGAAAACACCCGGTGCTCAGCTGCATGATGGAAAAGGTCAGTTTATAGCTCCCGTCATCAGTGAAAGGGAGGAGAGCAGTAGCTGTAGAAATGGGGCTGTCCGTCCTTCTTACTTGTTAGTTTGATAACTTCAGGAGGAAATGATATAGGATCACCAAATTTGGTGGATGTGTTTCGATCAGGAAGGTCTCAGTGGGTATTGTATATTGGTCACCTTGACCTTATTTCAAGGTCACCTTTACTATAGCCGGTTTGTCAAGGCTTGTTAGTAGGGTAATGTTGGAAGGAAATGATATTGAATCACTGAATCTGATGTATGGGTCCCCCTCAGTGGTGAATGATTGACATACAATAACATTGTATAGGGGTCACCTTGACCTTGTTTTAAGCTCACAAGGTCACTTTTTTCTATATCTGGCTTGTTAAGGCTTTCTAGTGTGATAACATTTTTGAAGGAAATGACATAGGATCATCAAATGTGGTGGATGGGTTGTAAAGGTCTCCCAGTAGTGCAGCAGTGGACTTTTTTCTTTATTGGGGTATTATGAAATGGTCCTTTTGGTGGGAGCATCTGGATCCCTGTGGTCTATTTTTGTTTTTTTTAATATTGAGGTTTGTTTTTATGACTGAAAACTCTTATTAACTTCCACAGAAGCTGTTTCTTGTATTTGTTATATTTTGTAAGGGTTTAATGCTGTAATAATAATAATAATAATAATAATAATTATTGTTGTTGTTGTTGTTGTTGTTATAAATCAGTTAATTTGATGTCTTACACTCTTGTAGTGTTTGCTGCGGATGTGGGCCGTGCAGGTCCAGGTGATGCTTCTCTTAAGCAGGAAGAGGAAGAACCCAAACCGTTTTTCTCTGACGTGGTCAACGTGAGCGAGGGCTTCCTCCTACGCACCACGTACAAGAAGAAGGTCAGTGCATCAAGACTGGATGAGCTGCTTGAGCACCGGGTCAAACAGCAGGCCATCGAGGAACGACAGAAGAAATCGGCTATACGTGCCAATCCTAAGGTTGTGATCCAGAGGCTTAAGTTTAAAATGGAGCCACATGGCGCGGTAGCGTGTATTGAGCCCGAGCTTAAATCGGAGGTCAAGAAGGGGATTGCGGACAAGCAGGAATCAACAAAAGAGCCCGTTTTGTCATTGCAGTGTCCTGTTAGCCAGGAAGCCGGGGCAAATGGGTCAGCGGGTGAGTCCGTGAGGCAAGTAGAGCCTGGTGAAGGTGGTGCCACACCTGACCCGAACCAGACCCCATCTGGTGTTCAAAAGCCTACACCAGTTTTCTCAGGGGACACCCGTAAACAATGTGTTACTGTGTATGACACGAGCCGCGGGGAAAGCGGTACTGTGCCCCAAGCCACTGCAGGAAGCACGGAGCAAAAATTAATTTTTACAGAGAACCAGCAGACAAGCAAAGGTACACCTGTACAGGTGAATGATGTGTCCTTATTAGGAGAGAATAGAGATGGGCCCAGGAAACAGGAGAGCAGAGGAAATAGTCCTCTTTTCTTGCAAATGAATGGACAGACTGTTAAGGATTCAGGTACTGAAGAGCCTCTAACCAACAGCGCAGTGAACAAGACGAATGACCGAAGGATAGAGGACGATAAGAAGGCACTGCCGCTCAAGGATCCCCTGAAACCTGTAGTGAATGGGGGTAGTGTTCTGTCTGGGGATCTTGAGAGAATCGGTCGGAACGAAGCAGCAGGGCAAGACCCCGAGTACCTCCCTCCACAGAAAGTGCCCCGTCTCGGCGTCACCGTCGAGGATCTAGCACTATCCTCTCCAACCATCCCTAAATCGGAGCCTGCGTTGGATAGCAAAGAGCACAACTGCATGGAAGCCAGGTTGGATGGGGATGAAAAGATGTCCCAGAGGACAATCGTTCCGTCTCCGGTTCTCTCGGCGGAGGAATCGAGTCTCAGCAACGATTTTGTTGAGAATAGCCAGGACCGTCCGACAACAACGGTGACCGCACAGGTTACTCCTATCGTAACGACCAGCACTGAGTCTCCGACGATTAGCAGTAGTACAACGAAGGCGGGCAACAACGTTTCTACCCTCGCAACCACCGTGACCCAGGAATCTAAAACCACCACGGCACCATCATCAACGGAAATCTCATCCCCGGTAGTGTCCAAGGCAATTACACGCCTGCAGTCCACCCGAGAACGGGTGCAGCTTATTCGCTTTTCTCGTGCCAAGAAGGTGCGATCTGAAACGGCTCTTCCTACTTATCGCAAGTTTGTCACCAAGTGCTGCAAGAAGAGCATCTTCATTCTTCCAACTGAAGAGCTTAAGAGGTTAGCCCGGAAGGGTAGTTTTAGAGAGGTGTCACTTTTCAGCTACAGCGCCAAACCAGCTCCAGACATCTGGCCGTACCCGTCTCCCAGACCCACGTTTGGTGTTACCTGGAGGTGAGTTGGCATGTCCTTGGAAGAAGGGTTGGGGTAAGGTACTTTTCTAAGACTGTGTCTGGGTATCCATTCTATAAACTACATAATCCTAATTAGAGTTGTGGGCAGGCAGGCGCCCATCACAGCTGACTCTGGGCGAGGGCAGGGTACATTCAGAACAGCTCGCCAGGCCATTGCAGGACCAACACACGTACAACCATTCACACTCACTCTCACACCTAGGGGCGATTTGATACGGCCAATCAGCCTGTTGTGCATGTTTCTGGGCTGTGGGAGGAAACCGGAGTACCTAGAGGAAACCCACGCAAGCAGGTGCAAACTCCACACAGAAACGCCCCCTCCTGCCTTTAATAAAGTGCAGGGTCCTATCTGTTCATTGGCTCGGTGCTATTATTAGATCCAGGGTACATTGTTATAAATTAAGCCCTTGGAGAGTAGCAGTATTCATCCTTACAGCATAATTAGTGCGTAATGTATTCCGTTAAAGCGATGCAGGCGCTTATTTTAATGTAAATGACCATAAATAGCTCTATACTGGGTAATTTTATTCCATGGTTTTATCCCTAGCTGGAGCTGAAGCAATGTGGAGTAACCGTTTTTTTCCTGGAAGTGATGTGAACTCGTTGGGCCGGGTTATCTAGCGCAAGTAAACATTTTAGGTTCTAAACTCCTCGCATACTAAAGGCTCTTAGTTTTTACCGGTTCCTTTTGGCGAGGTGCTGCTCCCGTCCGTTGTCATCCTTTGACTTTTTATGAAGGTTTTAGATGCAAAGGCTCGGGCTTCGTGCCAAGTAGTTCTGCCAAGAGGTCACGCCGATAGCAGGTCGGGTTGAGGCGGTCTTCGCAGAACACTGAATTGCATCTGAAAGAAAACGTTTTCGGAGTACGGCCTGTCCCGCTGTTAAGTCCTGTTTCCAGCTAATTCTGAGCTTGTTTGTGCAGCCGTATGCTTTGCACGCCACCATTTTCCCGGCGACACAGCTCAGCACCGGCCGACTGCACGCAGCCCAGCCCAGCAAATTCACGCCGCTACGTGGGCTGGAACGCCCAGTGATGTCGCTGTGCATGCCTAGTAGTGTGGCGGCACTCGTGCGTACTCGACAAGAAGCAGGGACTGACGATGCCTGATGGATGTCCTCTAATGTTATACCTGATCGTTTTAAAGAGCTAGTAATACCAATTTACCACATGTGCCCTTTAAATCTGGTCAATGGGCAACAAAATACTTCTTACTGCTGTTTTATTTTCAGTTTTGTTTACTTACTTTCATATTCAGCGTCGTCAGGACTCTGTCCTGTCAGTCTGATAACGACTTGAAATGGTTGTGGTTGGGCCTTAGGTATCGTCTTCAGACCGTGAATTCATTAGCCGGGGTGAGTCTGCTGTTGCGGCTTCTTTGGGCATGTCTTCGCTGGGACGACATGGCTGTAAAACCCTCCGCTAATGCTGGGACAACACGGACAGGTAACCCTCTGTTTATATTGTTCATTTCTCTTCAGTGTCTTTTCCGTTAATCTGTGTTAATGCCCTCTCAGAGCGGCACTCAACTTTGGTATACAGTCCTCCCACGTCCTGTCTTTGTGTGATGCAGAAACATCCGACACCGAGATCATCACCACGGAGATCATCAAGCGCAGAGACGTCGGATCTTACGGCGTCCGGTCCGAATACTGCATACGGAAGATCATCTGTCCTCTTGGAGTCCCTGAAACGCCTAGAGGTGAGCGAGGGTCCACTTTCTTTTGATATGAGCAATTAAAAGGTGATTATTCAAAGAAATATTCATGGGAATGACCTGATCTGATTGGCTCGCTATCTTTGGACTGAGAAACATTATCCCGAGTTGATAATTCTTAATGGGCGGCACGGTGGCGTAGTTTTACATGTCAGTCTGCATGTTCTTCCGGTGGGGTTACTCCGGGTACTCTGGTTTCCACCCACAGTCCAAAGACATGGATATAAAGCTAACTGGCTGTTCTAAATTGCCCCTGGTTGTGGACCTTCAGTGAATAATTGTTAACACATTTCTAAATATTTGGTTAAATACATCAGGCTAAATTAAATACAAGGAAATACTTAATTAAATAGGTCACTGAGAACATTACAGGCAGTCTGTCACTGCAGGAGGATATTTTTAGTTGCTTTAGTTACTTTTATATTTTTGGGTCCGCCATCAGTCTGAGACACTAATTAGTGGCTTATGATGTATTTTAGTATATTTTTTTAATGTAGCCAGCATATGAATAGGGTCAAGGTCAAATGTGTCGAAATTTGGTAGAAATTTGATCTCAGACCGTAAGGTTTGGGGTTTTGGGGAAATATATTTTATATTGAATCCAACAACCAGATGTTGACTGAATCGAACACCTGAAGTTGTGTCTGCTTTTGTTTGCAGCAGAGACGTGCACGCCGCAGAGGAAAGGCCTGCGTTCCAGCGCTCTGCGCCCCAAACGTCCCGAGCCCGGCAAGCAGGATGGCCCGATCGTCATCGAAACCTGGGTGCCTGAAGAAGAACTCCACTTGTGGGAAATCCGAGCATTTGCAGACAGGTGTGTGCGACATACATACAAACAAACACGCGATTACCAGTCGAATGTTTAATCCTGGTGTATTTTGGGTATTTTTACTCCATTACATCACTCTGATCAGTGTTTATTTCCATATATGGCCGTTCCTGTCAGGATGTTACCGTTTTTGTTTTTGTGTGCTGATTTTAAAATCGCATGCTGTGGCTTTCCAAGAGTTTCTTTGGTTAATGTGTTGTTTTTTTTCTTAGGCCTATTAGGCCTAGGAGCCAGATGGGCTATTCTAACGCTGCAGATATCCAGTGCGCTGTAGTCTGTCTATTACAGCTGGGGTTTTTTTTATCAGACTCTTCTGCCTGCAGTTCCTTTTAGATCGTTACGATAATGCGCACATTCCTTCTATGTAGTCTTCTCCAGGGATATGTTGATTTTCAAGTTTCCAGGTCGATCCCCCTGGTCACACAGATCCAAAATAGCACAAAAATGTCACTCCCTTTGAGGGTGTCTCGTTGCTAGATGCAATTTGGGTTTTTTTTTTTTCTGCAGGGGGAGGTTGTACTCCTGGAACGGCCATACTGCTAGCGCAAACGTAATCATTTTACATGCTTTACTAAAAGCCACGTTTCTGGGCATCCGGATGAAAGTCCGGTTTAGGTTGGGAAGCTTTTTTCCGAAACTTTGTGGTGGCTATTTTTTTTAGAGAAACGATAAAATATTTAAAAATCTTTCCATTTGGTATGACGCACGCCGTTGCGGACTGTTTATATTTTTACATACAGCCTTGTGACCGTCCACAAACAAAAAAAGATGTGGCGCCATGGCTTTTGGGAACAGAATGATCACTTGCGTGCTTCCACACCTTTCCACCGATACACCATTTATTATCGTGGGTGACTTTACCTGTGATCTTTCAGAAGAACAAAGCCAATACATGAACTTGATGGATTTCCTTTTTAACTATATGTGACCCGATCTGGCAAAATGAGTCGGAAGTCGCAGGTAGTGATTTCGAGATATTGGCCCTTTAAGTGAAAC
>JAOUQZ010000012.1:2464243-2499032 GCA_028564935.1 Neosilurus hyrtlii | reverse complement strand
ACACACACACGCACACACGCGCACACACACACACACACACACACACACACACACACACACACACACACACACACACAGCAGTAAATCAGAGCACAAATCCATCCATGCTGGAGTCGAGTCTCTTTGGACGATGTTTCTTCACATCTGGATGAAGTTCTTGCTAACTCCTATTTCATCCAGCGTTAGCACGAACGCTAATCTCCATGCCACATCGCTCCGTCTCACGATCATAAAATTATTATTAAAAATTACTTTGCTGTCTGAGAATCTCAAACTGTTAAAAAATGCTTGTTTATGTTTGGATGTGCCTCTCAGTCAATATATAGACCGTCTGTGGGCCACTGTAGGTCCTGGGGTGGGGCGGGGCTTCATGAACATGGGTGGGAATAGAGAAATGGGTGCAAGGGTGATCTATAAAAAAAAAAGACTAATCTTGCTTAACACTCATTTAAATATTTTTTCATCTGTGTGTGTGTGCGTGCGTGTGTGTGTGTGTGTGCGTGCATTTCTTGTCTTTGACAAGTGTTGAAGCTCGGTGTTGGCTCCAGGTCGTGTTTAAGAGGAAGGTTGAGCTCAGGGGTCATTTGAAGGGGAAGTTATGGAGGGGATGTTAAACATCGTTGGAACACAGCCGTGCGGTAGAAGACAGAGGCTGAAGCGTGCATGGCGCAGGGCTAACTGTCCTGATTTAAATAAATGGAGAACAGACATGAGATGAAAAATGTTTTAACACATCAGGGAGATTTTTTGCGGTTCGGATCACAGCTGTACGTTCCCTCTCCTGTCTGATTGGCTGTCATATCTGTCTTGTGGTTACAGTGTCTCCACATCACTGTGTCACTGTGATATGATTATTACATGTGTATTACTGATTAGACCCATCAGACAGGCATGAGTGGGCATGGAGGTGATTTTAACTTGATTGGAGGTGCTTTTGTGTGTGTGTGTGTGTGTGTGTGTGTGTGTGTGTGTGTGTGTGTGCGTGAGAGAGAGAAACAGTGAGGGAGAGACATGAATTCTACTCGGAGACGTGATCAGGTTCCGCGCTGTGGCCGCGAGTCTGTATTTTATCCAGTGCGAGTCTGGAGGACGTGTCAGTCCCTTTGAAGTGTTTTTTTTATTCCGTGTTAATCAGATCCGTTTCCAGTTCAAACACGTCTGCTTTTATTCACTGTGTTTTTTTATTCCCCCTCAGTGGATGATCACACGGTGGAGATCAAACTCACTTCATTAATGTTTACCCTGCGCTTATTATATATTAATGTTAATACATCATTTATAAACGTTTATATAGCTCTCCATATAATACAGATGTGTTCAGCTGTGAACATGTAAGTTGTTAAATATGTAATAAGCAATAAATTCAGCATGTTTTTCTTCATAATTGGATAAAAGATGCTGTAAGCTCCACCCCTGCTGTTTTCATTCGCTACTGAAAATAAATATGGTAATTTCTAACTGTAAATAAATTTCTATTATAATAACACTAAACTTTCTCTCTCTCTCTCTCTCTCTCTCTTTCTCTCAGTGATCGTCATCACGTCTCCAGTTCCATTCCTGTTCCTGTTAGATCCCACCTGAGCGTCTCGCAGGTTGATTTTCCCGTTTCTCCTGAAGCAGACAAAAAGAAACGCAGGTCACATAAACTGTACGATACGGTCGTCGCTCCTGTCTCTGCTGCTACGGCGATCCAGGAAGCCTCGCCCGACTGCCTGGAAGTCAGCGTGGAGCTGGAGAACCCGCTGGAGACAGACAGGCGAGCTGAAGCCGTGGGAACGTCGACGCCAGAGCCGAAAAGCGAACAGTATGATCCGGAAACCGAGAACATTCCAGAGAGCGATCCGGAACTGGCTGCAGAACTGAGAGAGTCAGGACACTCTCAGCACCAGGGCACCATGAACGGTTCGGCGGGAGTGCCGGGCGGTGCCGAGGTGTGCTGCTCCGTGGAACAGGCGGAGGAGATCATGGGCACTGAGGCGACGGGATTAGGGGTCGGGTCACGGATGGAGGATTTCCCATGTATCCCTGTGGAGCATGCAGTGGCCGTGGAGAGCGACGATCAGGTTCTCGGAGAACTGGAGAACTTTGAGGAGTTCTCAAAACGCATCTACGCTCTGAGCAAGAACCCGTCGTGCTTCAGACGGCCACGCAAAAACTCTGAGAAATAACCAGAGGTCAAAGGTCTCCAGGTAGACCTTTATCTTTACACCTGACTGCAGTGAACAGACATTACATACAGAGAGATATTATTATTATTATTATTATTATTATTATTATTATTATTAGGAAATATCTGGAATATTTGCACTCTAACGCTTTCAAATAAAATAAAGAGAATGTGGTTTAAATTATTAGTGGGTTTTTCCGTGTGTGTGTGGGGGGGGGGTTAATCGGATTTAAATTTCAGATTTATTTATAGAATTTTTTACAGAACAAATTCAGTCTGCTGGAGGGGGGATTTATCTCTCTTCCTTTCTCTTTTTCTTTTTTTTCCCCTCCCACCCTCTCTCTTTCTCCCTCATACTCTCTCTGTCTTCTCTTTCTGTCTCGCTCTCTGTCTCTCTCCTTTCTGTCTCTCGCTCTGTCTCTTTGTCTCTCCTTTCTGTCTCTCCTTTCTGTGTCTCTCAGTCTTTCTCGCTCTCTGTCTTTTTCCTTCTGTCTCTGTCTCTCTCTCTCTCTTTCTCTCTCTCTCATGCTTTGTTTTTCAGCAGTAACATTTATTTGAAAGTCCTCTGATTCTCCAGATCTTGATCTCAGTGATTATGTGAACACTGCCGGCGAGCTTGAGGAGAAAGTGTGTGTGTGTGTGTGTGTGTGTGTGTGTGTGTGTGTGTGGGATTTAAAGGATTTAGTGTCTTCACTTCCCATCTGATTATCTGAGGACTATACACAGAGCGATGATGTAATTAGCTTATCTCTGTGTGCTTATCTCCAACGACACATGTTATTAAGAGCTCAGTTTATCTCCTGCGCACTCACTGCTGTCTCACTCCACACACATGCGCCGTGTGTGTGTGTGTGTGTTCATGGAGGGTGATGTGGATATTAAAACAGATGAGACACTGCAGCAATAAATAAATAAATAAATAAATACAAATTCTTATATTGCGTTTGATCTACAACTTGAGGAGCGGTTTAGAAGCTGGTTCTGGTGCGGTGTTTCATCCACTTTATCACTAATCTATTAAACGATTCTATATCAGGAAACCATTTTAGGAAATTTTGCATGTCATGTGATCATTGCTTAGTCGTGATCAGTGTGAGGTGTGTGGAGTTAAATGAAAAACAAAACTGAAGTATTTAAAAAACTAATGACATTTTCAGAAGTGTGTGTGAGAGACTGTGTGAGAGAGTATGATGAGAGAGAGAGAGAGTAAGGCTACATTCACACTGCCAGCCCAAGTGGCCTGAATCTGAGTTTCCCCCCTAATGTGGCCCATATCTGATGTTTCATGCCAGTGTGAACACTAAAACACATCAAATCCGATCTTTTCAAACTGGGTCTGGGCCACTTTCATACGTGATACTAAATCAGATACATAATGGATTCTTTGAAATGCGACCTCAGTCTGAACAGTAATGCGACCTGTATCGGGATTCAATGCGTGAGAGAGAATAATAGCGAGAGAGTGAGAGAATGTGACAGAGTATGAGGGAGGAAAAGAGTGAGAGAGAATGAGTGGGGGAGTATGAGAGTATGATGGACAGAGAGTGGGAGAGTATGATGGGGAGAGTGAGTGGGAGAGTATGATGGGGAGAGAGAGTGGGAGAGTATGATGGAGAGAGAGTGGGAGAGTATGATGGAGAGAGAGTGGGAGAGTATGATGGAAAGAGAGAGTGGGAGAGTATGATGGGAGAGAGTGTGAGAGTATGATGTAAGAGAGAGTGGGGGAGTATGATGGAGAGAGAGAGAGGGAGAGTATGATGTAAGAGAGAGTGGGGGAGTATGATGGAGAGAGAGTGGGAGAGTATGATGGAGAGAGAGTGGGAGAGTATGATGAAAAGAGAAAGTGGGAGAGTATGTTGGAGAGAGAGAGTGGGAGAGTATAATGGGGAGAGAGTGGGAGAGTATGATGGAAAGAGAGTGGGAGAGTATGATGGGGAGAGAGAGTGGGAGAGTATGTTGGAGAGAGAGAGAGAGTGCGAGAGTATGATGGGGAGAGAGAGTGTGAGTATAATGGAGAGAAAGAGTGGAAGAGTATGATGAAAAGAGAGAGTGGGGTAGTATGATGGAGAGAGAGAGAGAGTGGGAGTATGATGGAGAGAAAGAGTGGGAGAGTATGATGAAAAGAGAGAGTGGGAGAGTATGAGAGTATGATGGGGAGTGAGTGTGGGAGAGTATGACTGGGAAAGTATGATGGAGAGAGAGTATGATGGGGAGAGAGGGAGAGTATGAGTGGGGGAGTATGAGAGTATGATGGGGAGTAATAGTGGGAGAGTATGAGAGTGAGAGACTGTGATGGGGAAAAAGAGTATGAGTGAGAGAGTATGATGGGGAGAAAGAGTAAGAGAGTATGATGGAGAGAAAGTATGAGTGGGAGAGTATGAGAAAGAGTATGATGGGAGAGAGAGTATGAGTGAGAGAGAGTGAGAGAGTATGAGTGGGAGAGAGAGTATGAGTGAGAGACTATGATGGGGGGAGAGAGAATAAGTGTGTGAGTATGAGAGAGAGTATGATGGTAAGAGAGTATGAAAGAGAGTATGATGGTAAGAGAGAGTATGAGCGAGAGAGTATGATGGTAAGAGAGTATGATGGTAAGAGAGAGAGAGCGAGAGAGATGGTGTGCGAGAGAGATGGTGTGCGAGAGAGAGAGCGAGAGATGGTGTGCGAGAGAGATGGTGTGCGAGAGAGAGCGAGAGAGATGGTGTGCGAGAGAAAGAGTGAGAAAGAGATTGTGTGTGTGAGAGAGAGATTGTGTGTGTGAGAGAGAGAGATCGTGTGAGAGAGAGATATTGTGTGTGTGTGAAAGAGAGAGAGATTGTGTGTGTGTGCGAGAGAGTGTTCTCGCGAGTTAGAGAGAGAGGTTGTGCACGCGAGTGAGAGAGAGATTGTGTGAGTGTGTGTGAGTGAGAGAGATTGTGTGAGTGTGTGTGTGAGTGAGAGAGAGATGGTGTGTGTGTGTGTGTGTGTGTGTGAGAGAGAGATTGTGTGTGTGTGAGAGAGAGAGAGAGAGAGAGAGTGTGTGTGTGTATATGTGAGAGAGATTGTGTGTGTGAGGAATTGGGGGTTTAGAAGGCGGCCAAGGAACAAGTGAGGTTCCATCTGGGAACAAATGAATCAAAGATGATTTCTTAAATTCGGGGGTTGGTTAGCGCGGTAGTGTTTACACTCGTGATTGGATTCTGAAGACCAACAATAACCAGTGAGAGCGAGCGCTGACACTCCCTGCTTCCTCCATAACACCACTGTATGGTTTTCAACCTTTAAGAAAAGCGCTATCCGCCCTCTTCCACATACATGAACTCTCAGGGGTATACGATTATGGCAAATCTCTTATCCAGGAAGCGAAACCGAATTACTTCCTATGGCTTTCGGCCTCGGATGATGATAATAATTTCATTGTTTTTAAATCAGTCTGAGGGTGGCACGGTGTCACATAGCAGCTAGCACATCCACCACATCCACCAACCGGTACTCCGGTTTGCTCCTACAGTCCAAAGACATGCACATTAGGCTAACTGGCTGTTCCCAGTTGCCCCTAGGTGTAAGTGTGAGAGTGAAGGGTTGTGTGTGTGTGTAATGCCATGCAATTAATGTTCTGGCGAGCTGTTCACGCCCCACCCCCTGTGGTTTGTGTCTGATTTCTGATGCTGTATCGACTCTAACCTCTCTGGTTGTTGCCAGGTTTTACATCGGCTGTGACCGTTGCCAGAACTGGTACCACGGCCGCTGCGTAGGGATCCTGCAGAGCGAGGCGACCTACATCGACGAGTACATCTGCCCTCAGTGCCAGTCCACGGAAGACGCCATGACCGTCCTCACTCCGCTCACAGAGAAAGACTACGAGGGATTACGAAGGATACTCCGCTCTCTTCAGGTCGGCTTACACGTCCCGTTCTCCCTCGCTTCCTTCTCTTTATCTCTCACTCCTGTCTTCCTGAAACAAATCTGGTACTCAGTGTTTTTTTTTTTTTTTTGTTTTTTCTTCTTCTCTACACCTTATCTGATCAGCCTGAACTTTGGAAGGCTTCCCAGGAGCGGGTGTTGTCTTTCTTCCCTGCTTTCTTCATCCCTTCCCTCTTCCCTCTTCGTTTTCTTTCTTTCTCACTCCCATGCCCTCCTGTCGAGGAATGAATTTTCTTCAATGTTGAAGCAGCTGCTTCCAATACGCCGCTCTGACCGGGTGCGTGCTCTTGTTTATATTTTTCTCTAGGCTCACAAAATGGCGTGGCCCTTCCTGGAACCAGTGGACCCTGAAGATGCCCCTGATTATTATGGAGTAATAAAGGAGCCGATGGGTAAGAAGCGAGAAGAGACGAGTTATCTATTCAATCAGCTAAAACATGCCAGGATCCAAAAGTTTGGGCACCCAAGCTTCACATCACTCACTCGCCGAGCTGCTTAATCTTACTAGGGTCGTGTGGAAGCTGGGGCCTATCTCAGCCGACACGTTGCGAAGGCAGGGTGCACCCTGAACAGCTCGCCAGACCATCACAGGGGAACTATTCACCTCCACATTCACACCCATGACCACCTTCTTTCTGTGAGGCAGACGTGCGAACCACTACGCTACCGTGCCACCCAGTCCCTGTAGAGAAAGAACTAAATAACTCCGAACATTCTGGGTTTTTTTGCCTGCCTCTGGATAAAGGAAACTTTCCCAGTGGGTTTAAATCCGCTGCCGTCGCTCTAAAATTATTATTATTAATATTTAAGCTATAGTGGAGGAAACATTCGGCCTTGTTTGGGTCACGGATGAAAGCTTCTCATCTTGAATGAGTTAAAATCAGGCCATCTGTGTCGATCAGTGACCTGTGCTGACTCGCCAAGTGCAAACCGACCAACAAACAGATGCCTAATGACTCAGCAACACACGGGGAAAAAACCACCATCAACTTCAGAGATGCACCAAAGCTCTGCGTCTTAATCCTGATGCCGCTAAAGATTCCCTTTAATGCGACGGGGTTTAGAGAAGGAATGGAAATAGTTATTATTGTCATTACACTTGCACCCTATACCCAGTTTCTCATCATTGCACTAGTAAACGGGTGTATATATATATATATATATATATATATATGGTTGTCACACACTCTCACGCCCACTCACTCATTTGCCGATCCCCTTAATTCCACTAGGGCCGTGGGGAGGCTAGTGCCTATCTTAGCCAACACCGGGTGAAGCCGAGGTCCACCCTGAACAGCACGCCAGACCATCACACACCATCGCTCTCACACCTAGTGGCTATAGAACACAGCCAGCTAGCCCAATGTGCATGCATGTCTTTATACTGTGAGAGGAAACTGGAGTACCCAGAGGAAACCCACTCAAGCACAGCGAAAGAACATGCAATCTCCGCACAGAGACGCCCTCGCCGAGCACGGCAATCGAACCCACGACGCCAGGTGGATGTGTTAACCAGTACGCCACCATGCCACTCTGGTTATCAGACAGACCAGTGTGTTTTAACATTGTTGGAATGAATAAGCCCCGCCCCCTCTGCATTAGTGCCGGGTTCAGTCTTTGGTTCAAAATTAATTTTAATACCAGACAACACCCTCTTTAATGTTTATTACTCAGTTTAATATAGGTGACGGGATATGTGCTCCAGAAAGTACATGGGTTTTGTGTGTTCACGCCTTGTTTCAGACCTCTCGACGATGGAGGAGCGCCTGCTGAAGCGTCACTACTGTAAGCTGACGGAGTACGTCGCAGACATGACCAAAATCTTCGATAACTGTCGGTACTACAACCCCAGTGACTCGTCCTTCTATCAGTGCGCTGAGGTGCTCGAGACCTTCTTCGTCCAAAAGCTTAAAGCCTTCAAAGCAAGCAGGTAACACACACACACACACACACACAGTCTCTCTTCCTCGTCTATCTTCTTTGTAATTTTTACTTTTCACGTTCACATTTTCTGTCTTGCGCTTAATTTCCTCTTTCGTTCCTCTCCTCTGCACTTCGAATGCCGGACTCGAAGCGTCTTTATTTAATAACGAATCCTTTAACTTTAAAGCTGTTTTATTTTTGGCTGCTGGTGAAGAGAACAAACCAGAGAACACTTTATTTTTTATTTTTTAAACTGGTTTTCTTTCCTTCATTCTGGATTTCCTTCCTTTCTCCTTTACTTCCTACTTTACTTCATTTATTTCCTCCCTACTTTTCTACCCTATTTAGTTCCTTCTTTAATTTCCTTCCTTCCTTATTTCCTGTCTTCCTTTGATTCTCCTTTACTTCCTTTTTTCCTTTTATTCTTTCTTTCATGTATTCTTTACTTCCTTTTTTCTTTCTAATTTCCTTCATTTATTTTCTTCCTACTGTCCTTCCTTTTTTATTTTCTCTTTGTTACTCACATCCTTCCTACTTTACTTCCTTCTTTCCTTATTTCCTCTCTTCCTTTGATTCTCCTTTACTTTGTACTTTCCTTTAATTTCCTTCCTTCCTTATTTCCTCTTTCTCACTTACATCTTTCTTCCTTTCCTTCCTACTTATTTCCTTTTATTCTTCTTTACTTCCTTCTTTCATTTTGTTTTTCTTTCTTCTTTCCTCTCTTCCTTCCTTTCATTCTCCCGTACTGCCCACATTACTTCCTAATTTCCTTCCTTCTCTCCTCTGCCTTACTCACACCCTTCCTCCTCTCCATCCTATTTTACTTCCTTCTTTCTGCCTTTCTTTCTCCCATTTCTTCCTTATTTTCAACCTTCTTTTACTTGTTACCTCTTTCCATCAAACCACTCCCTCATCTTTCTTGGGTTGCAACCCTTCCACCGTTCTTTTCTTTCTCCTTTCCTTTTTAATTTCCTTACTTTCTCTTTTCCTTCCTACTTAATTTCCTTTTGTCTTTTTTCCTTCTTTCTTACTTTCACCCTCCCTTCTTTCCTTTCTCTCTACCTTCCTTCTTTCCATAAAACCACTCCCTCATTATTCCCCTCCTTCCCACATGTCTTTCATTTCCTCTCCTTTTCTCTGCTTTCCTTCCCTTTCTGTATTTTCTCTTTTTTCCTCTCCCCTTCCTTCCATCACCATTTCTCTCATGTCTGCTCCTTCCCTTCCCTCTGTGCTCCTGACCTCTTCTCTGGAGTCCAATCCTTTTCTTCCCACTCCTCTCTTTCCAGTCCTTCACTCTTCCAGGAACATCCATCAGGTTTTGTTTTCCTCATCTGTCTGATGATCAGTCTCTCTTTTTTTTTTTGCAGTTCCTCCTTTTATTATTAGTGTTTTTTGTTGGTCAGTTCCATGTTCAGACGAATCTTATACTTCATGCTGTTGACATCATTGTTAGCATCATCTCCACTTGTGCTCTGCATGTAATTCACTTACACCACCCTCCCTCTCTCTCTCTCTCTCTCTCGATCTCTCTCTCTCTCTCTCTCTCTCTCTCTCTCTCTCTCTCTCTCTCTCTCGCTCTCTCTCTCTCTCTCTCTCTCTCTCTCTCTCTCTCTCTCTCATATTCCCAGGTTATGATGGCATAGGTCTTCAGAGCTGACCTCCTGTCTCACTGTAAACTAGTCTTTCATGGATCACCGCTGTGTATTTTTTTCTTTAACACAACGAGAAAACATCATAAACTCCTTTTTTTTTTTTTTTTTTTTTTAATACAGAAGAACCAAGTCATTCATACGGACGATGGGACTGCTGAATAGCTGTGTTTGAATCTCAATCCGGGGGGAAACAAAAGCTACTTTTTCTAGTGTAAAGTCTCACTTTTGGAAAAAAATTCCCCTTATTAGTTAAGTTAGATGAGCAGTGCGTTTCATGCATCTGTAAAGGAAGTGCGGTCTATATTTGATATAGTTGCACCATTTAGAAGCGATGCTGAATAAGCTTTTGTTATTTTTTAAACCTTCTGCGCGAGGTGAGAACCAGCTGACCTCATTCATACTGTAATATCACTGACTTTATGTAGATATTTGGGATTGTTACCTTACTAATTGTGTTAGTTTTTTATTTTAGTCTGGAGGCATATATATATATATATATGTGTGTGTGTGTGTGTGTGTGTGTGTGTATAAATATATATATATATATGCATTTAATGTATATATATATATATATATATATATATATATATGCATTTTATGCATTCAAATCCTTTTGTAAAGGAGCATTACAGAACTGTAGACTGGTTCAAAAGGAGGGTGGATGTCACAGATGCTGCCTGTGTGGCCAATCTTACTCATCTTCTGATAAACACCATCCTCATGTGGGTTACAGCAATAGGAATTATTGCCTATAAGTGAACAGATGAACTCGAACCAGTATGGCTGCTATCTTTTTTATTTTCTTACCTTTTATTAAAAAAATAAATAAAAGAAAATGACTTACTGGCATTTTTTATTTATTATTTATTTATTTATTTATTCATTTATTTGCTGTGATTTTAATAATCAAATAAGTTATCTACCCATTTCTCCTTTCTGCATCCTGCAGGTCTCATAACAACAGACTGCAGTCTACAGCTTCCTAAACTACGTTGCCTACATTATAATTTCTTTGGTAACTCTAACCAGGAATTTGGTTCCTGCTTCCTGTGTTGCCGGTGGCAACCAATGACTGGAGCGCCTGCTTTTACAGGAAGTCTTACACTGGAGCAGGACCCAGACCGGGCCGTTTCACAGCAGAGTCGGGAAGAACAGACCGCTGATTATGGAGAGAGAACAGAATCTGAGAAGCAGATGTGGAGGATGGAGGGCTTTTCAAGCACAGGATGAACCGTCACCTGGGAACGAACCAAAGTACCCACTCAGTGTGTTAAAGCAGAGCTGGGGATATTATGCAGTGTTTCATTGTACTCGAAATTGGGATTGTTTTATTTACAATAGAAATGGGTTTCAAAATGCCATTCGTCATCCTGGGTATTGATGAATACAGAAAGGTTTTTTCAACTGGCACTCGGTGCGCAAACCTCCGCCAAGCCAAAAGGTAACAGAACATTTAAAGCACCCCCTGCTGGGTCTTCTGTAATATGACATTTCCAAAAAGGGATTAATACAGGATAGCATCATCAAAAAACAAGTCTCATAATGTCAAAATCCTTTTCCCCAATCCAGAATTTGATCCAGATCATAGCCAAAATCTAATGGAGTGTTACTTGGGTGTGACTTACTATACTCCACCCCACTGACCCAACCAACCACCCTACCCTTCCCTTCCAAAAAAATAAAAAAATCATTAAAATATGTTCATAACCTTTGTAAGGTTTGACATCTGTGCAAAAAGGTTCCTGTTAATATATAGATTTAGGCACCGCCTGAAAGCGGAGCTCCTGATAGACGTATCTGTTGATGGGTGTCCGAGGCTGGTGTTATAAGAGTAGCACAGCTCCTTTTAGGGCTCAGTCACCTTTAGCCTTTGAGGAAATAAATGAATAAATCTCCCGTTTCCCAGCTGTGGTCCAACATGAAAGTAGAAAAGATTAGCATTCTTAATTTTCTTTTCCCTGCCTTTCACTCGGTGATTTCCGCCTTCATTTATATCGCCTGTCTCGTTAGTTTAATTATCCGTTTAACGAGTTCCTGTTCCGTGCTCCTGGTAATGTTTGGTGGTGTTTTGCTCTGAGAAAGTTTGGCTGGCTACCTGAATTTTTTTTATCATGTGCAAGTCTGAACGGTGGTGTATTTTTTTGGGTCCCAGTTTTATGACTGTCGTGATGCAAATCAGCGATACATGACAGCCAATCAGCATCAGCAAAGGTGCGGACACAGGACAACCATCAAAGACATGTTCTATGCCTATGGGGGTCCACTTAGGATCTCTGCTGTTGAAGTAATCTCTGTGCTTAAATTCTGACAGTGGAGACTCGTTCACTAAATGTTACGTAAACACTTTTTGACCAATCACATTTGAGATGCTGAACATGCTGTATATACACAACCATACACTGTTCAGCCGTAACGTTACAGAAACAATGTGTGATGTGAATAAAACTGATTATTTCATTACAGTGGCACGTGATGAGGGATGGGATGTGTTAGGCAGCACGTGAACAGTTAGTTCTGAAAAGCATTGAATTAATATGTGACAAATTGTGATGGCCAGACCACTGGGTCAAAGTCTATAAAACGACAGGTCTCGTGGGTGTTCCTGGTGTGCAGTAACCACAGTGAAGGACAACCAGTGAACTGGCGACAGGGTCATAAGCATTTAATGCTGGTTAATGCGTGTGGGGAGGGAGCACCGGGCTGATCCCACAGAAGCACTACTACAACACAAATTGCTGAAGATAATTACTGTGATAAATGGTAAATTATAGAAAAGTGTCCGAACAAACAGTGCATTGTGGCATGTAGGGATTCATGGCTCCAGCCCAGTCAGTACCCATACTGACCCCTTTCTACTGCCAAAAGCACCTACAATGGGAACAATGGAAGAAAGTGGACTGGTCTGAAGAATCAGGTTTTCTTTTCTGAGGAAGACGTGGCACCAGGATGCACAATGAGAAAAAGGCAAGCCAGTGGCAGCAGTCTGATAGTAGCACAGGGCAGTATTCTGTTGGGAAACTTTGCCTCCTGGCTTTTGAGGAACATGACAAAGAGTTGACTTGACCTTCAGGTTTCCCAGATCTCAAGCTAATCATGTTTCAGTGGGAAGTTGGGTGTTGGCCATACAGTTCCACGCAGGAACCACTGCAAACATCATAGTGGATCACAGCATACCTTCAGAGGTGTTGTAAAGTCTGTGACTTGATGGCTCTGAGCTGTTTTGGTAGTAAGGTAGGGGTACTGTTTACATCCATTAGGTTTCTGTAGCATGAAGCGACTAGGAGTTCTCCTGGATGGGATGCTAGTCCATCGCAGGTTGCCTTTCCAGTGTTTTTTACTGGTACCCATTTATTCTGCTGGGCGGACAGAGGCTCACTTGTAGGGACCTTGCCCAGCGTTCTTAGACTGGTGAGGGTCTAATGGGGATTTGGCCCCACAATCTCTTGATCATGAGCCCGGCACCCTAACTTTGACACCACCAACCCCTAATGAGACAGACGCAGCTACAAAATATTTGGCAGGTGGTTATAATTATCTGGCTGATCACTATGTGGTATAATGAAATTGATAGTGCGTGCCTCGGTGGAACCTTTTATAATTGCGGTGACGTTAGTATGAGGAGTAAGATAGCAGTGTAAGTCTTAGTATCCTTTTGCAGGAAAAGTACCAGTGCTTTGTGCAATGGAAAAAAGGAAAAAGCCATTTCATTCCCGTATCAAGTGCCTCAAGTCATTTAGTTACTCAGCCACACCCAAAGAACTTCTCTAATAAAGAGAGGAGTAGTTGGGCATATCGTGGAAGGTGAAATACTTCTGTTTACTTGTACTGGTACACGTTTCCTATTATTTTGCCCATGTGAATCAAACCCATTGTTAAATCATATTTTTGTTTGTGAGATCATGTGAACCAGGTCGCTTGAATCTTGCACAGTTTGGAGTACAGTGGAGCGCTGCAATATTTTAAGATTCCTATTGTTCTTATATGTGACCGGCATCGTTTATACAAAACCTTTAAACCTGTGTGTCTACTTGTTCCCACCTTTGTTCAGCCAGTTAAACACCGTCTCCGTAATTAGTGGTTGAGGTCAGTGGTAGTTATTTTCCTCTCAGTAGGTGGACATTTGCATTCACCATTACGTTCTGCGAGACAGCGCCTGGACCTGACAAGCCTGGAAAACAACCCTGCTGAAGGGTCACTGACAAAAACCCTCTTGTTACAGGCCAGAAAAAAGACACACACACAAACATTTTTAATATACATGTATATTAAGAGTCTATTTTTAAGGATGTATTATTTTTTTGGAGCGAAGCAATTTATTCAGATTTCTAACTGGAGATGTTTTGCCTAGTGAAAGGAAAGGTGGTTCGTTTTTGGGAACTTTTGGGGCATTTCGTAAGACTCACCATTTGAAGAGTCCGCATGTATCTGACTGTAGCTCTGTCAGTTTTACTGCTGTTTATTTTTGTCCTCTTATTCCCATATTCCTAAGCGCCCCAACCAGGCACTTTGGTAGAATTTATTCCAAAGGAATATTTCAGCAGCAAGTCAGATTAACCTCGTGCGCCTCGCACTTCTCTTCAGTGTAATCAATCTTTCTGCAAGGCTAATGTTCAATTTTTGGCAGGTAAAATAGTTTTACACTGACACTTAAAAATTGGCAAATTTTTGTTCATCATTTTTTAGTTTAAAAAAAATTATTCTTAAAGAAGATTAGCAGTGAACATAAGCTAGAAGTAATATTTTTAGTTACCTAGTTAGTTTTCTTCTCTCCACTTTCACTTGTTCTCTTAATTATCCAGCCGAAATTCTTTGTTCTTTATGCCCTTATAAGATGTTTGATTAAATACAAATCCTGTGCGCGTTTCTGTTTGTCGGGGTTTTCTGTTGCATTAAAATGCTGCATGTTGTGGGAGTAATGAAGGGACTACATTAAGTTTACTATGGTGTTTTTGTAAATGCAACCAGAGCCAGAGTTCTTATGTTATAGCTACTGTATAGATTATTTATCGTTCTCTTGGATGCTTCCTTTATAGTAAGTCAAAGAAAAGCTTGGGGGGGGGGGGGTGTTAATGGAGTGCATCAACTGAGAGAGCTTTTGTACTTTATAGAACCTTTTCTCCTAGATAATAAAATGATCACAGCAAATTTCTTGTGGTGTTTGTCATGGTGACTCTGTGTGGCCTGCTTTGAGTATATTGTATTTGCTGAACCACTTGGTCCTATTATTTGCAATAGGCAAAATATACCCTGAACAGCTCACTAATCCATTGCAGGACATCAGCACATGCACATCCTTTCACTCTCACACCTAGGGGCAATTTGGAACAGCAAATTAGTCGATTGTGCATGTCTCTGGACTGTGGGAGGAAACCGGAGAACCCAGAGGAAACCCACACAACGCCCTGGCCATTTTTTAAGTGTCTCCAGAGTATCAAAGCCAAAACTTTACTAAAAAATGTTCTATTGTCATTCTGTTGATGTAATCATGGTTTATTTACTCAGCCATCTTTATCTAGCAATATAGTACATATGTCCAGCATCTAGAACAGCATCTTGGGGGCAGCGGTAGCTAACGGTTAGAGAAGCGGCTTTGGGACCGAGAGGTTGCTGGTTCGATTCCCAAACCAGCAGTGAAGGAGTGAGCTGCACCTTCCCATCCTGCACCTTCATGGCTAAAATGCCCTTGAATAAGGCACCTAACCCCCATCTGTTCTCCGGGCGCCCCAATTTGCCCGAGTGCGTGTGCAGCAAAGTGATTTGCACGTCCGCCTCACAGCAAGAATCTCCTGGGTTCAAGTCCTGGACTCGGCGAGGGAGTTTCTGTGTGGAGATTGTATGTTCTCAATGTGCGCGGGTTTCCCTGCATCTCCCTATGCCAATCTGGTGTTGTTCAGAGTGTGTCTCATTTTGCCCCATGTTGGCTGAGATAGGCTCCAGCCTCCTCGCGACCATAATGGGAGTAAGCAGTTTGGCAAATGAGTGAGTGAGAGTGTACAATTTCTATAAAGATGGCGTTTCCTCTTGTCTTGTTGTTCCATGACGTTTCAGAAGACGCGATTCAGACCTGGTGCGTTCACTGTAGGCCAAAACAAGACGGCAAGGAGGCTTACTGATCCCTGTCTGTTTCTGTGGCTCTCAAGGCTGTATCAGTGTCACACAGCAAGAGGTTCTCATGATTTCCTCGAAACCCTCACCACCGCTCTCCGTGAGGAATGTCCCCCTGCTGTGAGGAGTCACTGGCTGAACCCCAAGTTGCTTCTTTCTTGCTGTTTAGATCTAAACAGAGTATGAGATAATAACTTGAGCACCCTATGTGCAACTATATGTCCTAGGGAGCCATTTGGGACCAAGCCTCTGCTTCCTGCTCGCCTCAGCATGGGAACTGAGCTCCGGATATGTGTATAATAGGCGGTATCAGACTGAAATGAATTTAATTGTTATGATCTGTGCGTATTTTATCATACTGATCTGTGTTTGGACGTTGTGGACTGTATTCTTATAGATGATACACTGTGAACTTTCCACCTACTTCTTTATCACTGGTAACAATCAGTAAAGTAGCCCAAGTGTAAGAAATATCACTTTTCTTGTGGTTAACTTCTCTTGGATGGTTGCGTTTGATTGCATAGTTTTAGTTAATGTGGCATTGCATGATTTTTTTTTTTTCTTTTGAATAGTAAGACTCACTATTTCTGTAAATAATAATGAATCAGAGAGTTACGTTTGAAGTCAATTACGATGGTCCAAACTCGAATCTAAACCTTTTAAATCATTTTTACTATCCTGGCTGTGAGGGGAATGATGTAGCAGGTTAGCATACAACCGGTGTTGGTGAGAAACAGAACTGTGGTCGTCTTTCGTCTTCCAGAGAGTGGAAAGACTATAAATGGGAGGAGGAAGCCAAACAAGCCATCCGGCATGTGCATTTTATATCAGTGGGGTTTTTTTCTTTTTTGGAGGGGAAAGGTATGAGGATGCAACTTCATGAAGATTTCTAGAGGTTTTTGGATTACATACATTGGTGCTCCACTGGTGTCCAGGATAAAAAAAAAATAAAGGTCTGTAAAGGGGTATAGTATCTGATCTTTATAGAATAGTGTGTAGTGTGCTTTATTGATAATGAATTATGAAGAATTTTAAAGAGCAGATGTTTGATGAACCTTTATTCTGTACAACAGGCAGGTTTTTAAAAACATAAAATAAATTAGGAATAAGTGAAATACACAATTAGAAAAAAATACTTAAATTTATTTTATACGACTTTTCAGAATGACAAAATCCGCAGTGCATATGAAAGTGTTCCCTGTTTACTCCCCGTTTCCACCCACTGTACACTTTTGACTCATGGAAATGGAGACTGAAGGAATTCATTTCTTTCAATTTTTCCTTCTCTTTCACCCAACATGCCCATAAAGCTCCTCTTCTTTCCTCCCTGTGCCTCTCCCTTCCAGCTTCCTTTGACCTTGAGCCAAATGCCTGTGTGTATGTGTGCGGGCAAACATTCACCATAGGTGGCGTTCAATTATGGCTTCTGGAGCGCCTGTTCCCCGAGGCCCTGGCCCATGTTTTCACTCACAGGACCCTAAACAGAACCGCCCTCTTTCATGTAACCAGGTGCTCTGAGGATCAGATTACTATCCGATTAGGGCTCAACACGGACGCGTACACACCGGCCTTCTCTTTCTGCAGTCTCGCTCACATGCAGACTCGAAGTGTCCTGAAGTACAGAAAATAGCCTTGTCTTAAGAAAGGGAATGCCCCACCACCTCCACCCCCACCTTCCAAATTCTTTGCTCCTTCTCTTGAGCATAACGGCACATTTCCGGCATTCTGATATCATTTAAAGTAGAAACACAAAGTACGGGCAGTGTAAATAGGAGCTTTGTTTGTTTGTGCTTTTATTCTGTGCAGCTGAAACAGTGTGAACGGGAAAATAAACAGACCTTGAACTGAGATAATGACGCATGATGTTTCAGACTGGAAAAAAAAAAAATATATATATATATATACAGGAAAAATACCAAAACTGCATACAGGACACTGAATGCTGGGAAGACACAGCACCTAACATTAATAAAAAAAACACTGCAGTTACTCCCATAAGGGATACAGGAAGGCTGGAGCCTATCTCAGCCAACACTGGGCAAAGGCAGGGTACACCCTGATGCTCACCAGACCATCGCAGGGCAACACATACAACCAACATTCACGCTCACACTCATACCTAGGGTCAATTTGGAACAGCCGATTAGCCTTATATACATTACATGTTTTTGGATAATGGGAGGAAACCGGAGTACCTGGAGGAAACCCATGCATGCGCGATGAGAAGATGCAAACTACACACAGAAACGCCCTTGTCGAGACACGGACTCGACTCGCTAACCACCATGCCGCCCATAAAAAAAACAAAAGGTGCACCCTATAAGGTATTTTTTTTTTTTTAATTGGCCTGTAGGGTCTGAAAATTTATTATTTTAAAGAAAGTGCACTTATAGAGTATAAAATATTAACGAGAAGCGTAGTGCACTACATCTTCAATGTCGTTCATTCATTCATTCTCAAAGCCACTTAATTCTAATTAGGCTGGAGTCTATCTCAGCCCACTCTGGGTGAAGGCGGAGTACACCCATCGCAGGGCCAACCCACACACCAAGGGGCATTTTTTTGAACAGCCAATTAACCTACTGTGCATGTTCTCGGACTGTAGGAGGAAACCGGAGTACCCGGAGGAAACCCACGCAAGCACAAGAAGAACATGCAAACTCCACACAGAAACACCCGAGCCGGGAATCAAACCCAGGGCTTCTTCCTGTGAGGCGGGCGTGCTAACCACTGCGCCACCGTGCCACCACGTTCAATGTCACATGGCATATTACATGTTTTGCCATAGATGTGCATGGGTTACAGAATATACAACCACACGACATGACTGAAAGACGTCGACGCCATGATGCAAGGGCTCCACGTGCACTTATAAACTTATAAAGGTAAAATATTTTGTAATATCTCAGCCATTTCTGAACTTTTGTCGTGTTTGAGTTTAAGTGTCGACTGGAAACATGACATGGTACTTGTGTGTATTTCAGAAAAAGACGGTGTGTATCGGGTATATAAACAGGTTTAAAAATGATTACTGATCTCTGAATATTTCACGGAGGAAATATTTATCCGGTTCATGTTTCAGACATGAATCAGATCCTCCGCCGGTGGATGGAATCCAGCGGATTTCCCAGGAGTCTTCTGCGAAAGAGGACAGGCAGAAAGGCAAGCATTGTACAGCAAGCAAAATATCCCCACTTGGAGTGGATTGATCTATTACACATGGACGCTTGGGCAGGGTGGACAGAGACGCCTTTGTCTTCCTGTCTATCTCCTCCAATAATACTGCAAGATTATGAGGTTGTTCTTTTTATATATATATATATAAATATATTACATAAGACTGCAGTAAGTCCTCCTGTGCAGCAGGTGTCGATAGCAAGCTGGGGGGGGTTGGGGTTCCCATTCACCTGCACCTTGAGCGTGTGGCCTCTTGAACTTTCTGGTGCCTTCTCTTGTTGTAGCGCTTCACGTAGTTGTTGCTGCGAAGGACCCCGTCTCCGGGTTTCACTTTGCCCCCAAGCAGCGTGAGGAGACTGGAAGGAAGGTGGCGTCTTCGGTGGTAGATATGACCCATGACTATGTATCTGCTACCTGTGAAACATAATGTTGATGCAATCAGTCGGTTTGGTACGCATAAGAAATCAATGAACTAGTATTTACAGTATGCTGGATTACAACATCACTCCATACCCTCTGTTCATACTGATTAGTCACTTGCCAAACCGCTGAATCCTACTGGGGTTGCAAGGAAGCTGGAGCCTATCTCAGCCGACACTGGGCATAGGGGTACACCCTGAACAGATCGCCAGACCATCACAGGGCCAACACACGCACACAACCATTCACACTCACACTTAGGGGCAATTTGGAACAGCCACTTAGCCTAATGTGCATGTCTTTGGACTGCAGGAGGAAACCGGAGTACCCAGAGGAAACCCACACAAGCACAGGGAACACATTTAGAGCTGGGCGCACGGTAGAGAAGTGGTTAGCACGTCCACCTAACAGCAAGAAGGCCTGTGTCCGATTCCCGGGCTCGGGACATTTTTGTGTGGAGTTTGCATGTCCTCCCTGTGCTTGCGTAGGTTTCCTCCAGGTACTCCGGTTTCCTTGCACAGTCCAAGAACATGCACAGTGGGCTAATTGGCTGTTCCAAATTGCCCCTGGGTGAGTGTGAGTGTGAATGGTTGTGTGTGTTGGCCTTGCGATGACCTAGCAAGCTGTCCAGGACGTACCCTGCCCTCGCCCAGAGTCGGCCTCCAAGCGACCCTAATTAGGATTAAGCGGTTTGGAAATCGAATGAATGATTTAGAGCTGGATTGTTGTGTTATGATGTGAATTTTAAAACTATGAGGACACGCCCCGGCTCAGATAGTCAAACTGCTAAGCCATCTTTGGGATTACAACCCACTGGTCCAGCAGCCCTAACCCTAACCCAACTGACCTGAGTAGGCTACCCAAATGATTTAGGCAAGGGGGTCCACTTTATACGAGTAGGGCTGTTCGGAACCCTAAGCCATTCCCCATCTGGAAAACAATATTTTCCAGATCTGTTTCTAGCTGTTGTGATGTTTTTGTAAAAATAACATGTCTATGATGTAGCAGTCCAAGCAGCAGTGGTTTCGTTTCTACCGGAGCTTACTAGCTGGCTAGTTATGTTAAAAGGCTAGCTCGGGCTGTATGGTAGCTGCTGGTAGCTGGTAGCTAGTAGATAGTTATGTTTCCTATCTGGTGCAAGCACAGTAGCCACTCATTTTATCACCAGTACACTATTATAATAAAAAAAGCTGAGCTTGTAGTGGGGCAGGTTAGCGTATCCACCTCTGAGCAACAAGG
Source organism: Neosilurus hyrtlii (assembly GCA_028564935.1). Classification (NCBI taxonomy): domain Eukaryota; kingdom Metazoa; phylum Chordata; class Actinopteri; order Siluriformes; family Plotosidae; genus Neosilurus; species Neosilurus hyrtlii. The sequence continues at coordinate 2,478,449 of JAOUQZ010000012.1, read as the reverse complement.
TCCTGGGTTCGAGTCTTAGGTTCCATGATGTATGTTCTTATGTTTGCATGGATTTATTCCTACAATCCAAAGACATGCACATTGGGCTAACTGGCTGTTCCAAGATGTAAGCGTGAGTGTGAATGGTTGTGTGTCTGTTGGCCCTGCAATGGACTGGCGAGCTGTCCAGGGTGTACCCTGCCTTCACCCAGAGTCGACTGAGATAGGATCAACCCCAGTAGGATTAAGTGATTTGGCGAATGAATGCATGAATGAGGTTGTACTATCAGAATTAACCAATAAATTGGTGACCTGACTGTTTTTACTCTACTAGCTTATTTTGGTGCAACTAAATTTCTGTTTCAATCCTCAAGACTTCCACTTTTTCAAGGAAACGTCTTAAGCAAAAATGACGTCTGTTTGTTTGAAAGCTGTCACAGATGCCTGCAGATCAAGCCTACACGCCACCAGTTGCAGAAATATTGCTGTACATACAGGAAGCTGAAAATATCGCCAGGAGCCCTGAGTAGCAAGGGGGGGTTAATCCACGGAAGTCCAAGCAAATGTTAAAATGTGAGAATCCTACTAAAGCCTCTGGTGAACATCCTGGAATGAGGATTTAACTTTTTAATTTTATTTTTATTTTTTTTCTTGTAGTGTGTCTGTGCTTTGCAAGTTTGTTTTGAATGAATGTCTGCATGTCCTAATACACAGAGGGAGCGGAGAGCTCACCAAGTTTGAGGTCGGGACAGGGTTTGGTGCACTTGTAGGTATCCAAAACCAAGATGTTCAGCTTGAAGAAAAAGGTATCAGGAGTGATGAAGAGGCGGCTCATCCTGTAAAAGCCGTCGCTGCTCACCAACAGAGTGACCAGCCTGATGCCTCGCCGAATCACATCAATGTCGTGAACGATGCCGTTGATGGCTGGAAATAACAGAAAACAATTGTGTTAGTACAATCTGATTGTCATCCAATTTTGATTCGAAGCAGCCAAAGTCTCCTGAGAAAATGTGTAGATATCTCCACATTTAAAAAAAAAAAAAAAAAAAAAAAAAAAAAAAAAACCCAGATGTTCATTTTTTTAACTAATAGAACACAGTGGTGTAGTGGTTAGCACATCTGCTCACAGCAAGAAGGTTCTGGGTTTGAATCCCGGTCTTGGCGCGGGCATTCCTGTCTGGAGCATGCATATTCTGCTTGTGTGGGTTTTCTCTGGGTAATCCGGTTTCCTCCCGCAGTCCAAAGACATGCACATAAGGCTAACTGGCTGTTCAAAATTGCTCCTAGCTGTGAGCGTGAATGGCTGTGTGTGTTGCCCTGCGATGGTCTTGCGAGCTGTTTAGGGTGTACCCTGTTTTGATAGCTCCAGCCTCCCCGTGACCTTAGTTGGATTAAGCAGTTCAGCAAATGAGTGAATGTTTTTCTAGTGCACATTCCTAAACAAGAACTGGCCCAAATGTGAGTGAACACAGTATGAGGCTTTAGTTTAATTTCCGCTAATTTTAAAAGACATCTGGAAAAAGTAAATCTATCATCATTTCCATATTTTCTCCTAATATCTAATATGCTATTAAAAAAACGTACAAAAAAAAAAAAAAAACACTGTTGCTAATTCATTTAGATCACAGCTGTCAAACTCAAGACTTGCGGGCCTAATCAGTGGAGTGGCTGATTGCCTCAGATTACAGGGTTCCCTCATATCTGTCTTTTTCCTGGTTCTCTCTTTAGTTATGATGTCATAGTTGGTCATACCGGAGTCCCTGCTTGGACTGAGCACTGATAAAATCTCTTCTTTAACCATTACACTGTTATGAGCATACCAACAACCTCTCTCTCTCTCTCTCTCTCTCTCTCTCTCTGTGTATTTTGTTGAGATACACATGCTACTTCTAAGATACTGGTGATCCTGATCCTTCTGCTAAATATACACTCACAGACTGTGAAGATGACTTTTAACAGCTGGTGATATAAATCCTTTTGCTGGAGTTATTCAGGACTACAATTACTCTAAGAGTTATAAGTCCAACTAGACTTCATGGTAAACTAAAGTGAAGTTTCGGCTACATGGTTTGTATTTTTATCTGGTTCCACCCAAATGAGGATGGGTTTCCCTTTTGAGCCTGGTTCCTCTCAAGGTTTCTTCCTCATGTCAACTGAGGGAGTTTTTCCTTGCCACCGTTGCTGAGGACTTGCTCAGTGGGGATATGTAGGGTTTGTGGAAGAAATGTAGTGCCATTAAAAAAAAACCCGAATTGAATTGAATGAACCCACTGCGATGGCCTGGCGAGCTGTCCAGGGTGTACTCTGCCCTCACCTGGAGTTGGCTGAGATGGGCGGCAGCAGCCTCCCCGCTACCCTAATTAGGATTAAGCGGCTCAGAAAATGAATGAATGAATCTGGCTCCTCAGCTCATTTTATGTGGCCCATGAGAACTTTTAAAGAATATGATAATCGTAGATTCTGTGCATTAATCATTACCATGAAAGGTAATTCATGTTGAATGATGTTCAGGAATTATTTGGCCCTCAATGACCTATAAATGTAGCGATTAAAGTGAAAATGAGTTTGACACCCCTGATTAAGAAAAAAATAAAACAAAACTGTCCAAATCATTGCCAGGCTCGCTTCGTAGCGCATAGAATTTATTTATTACCACTGATGGCGCTGTTGTTCTTCTGGTTAAACTATTTACTTTTATCTTATTTATATACTTTAATCTTTTGGCATTTGTTAATTTACACTCATTATTAAAAAACCAACAATGGTATATTGAACAAGGTTGGGCTGAAAAGTTCATAGGCTGATCATGAAGCAATGGTCGAATTTGATCAGATGAGGTTTATTTTTTAACATAGTCTCCCTTGTGGCCTGCACACTTCTTCCATTGGATGCTCTTGCTATAGAAGCTCTCATGCAGATGGAGAAAAGGATTCCTATTAACTTTTCAGCCTACCCTTGTAGTTGATTTGATACGAGTACCTTTGGAAATTGTGTTTTTGTAATTACAATTTCTAAATTTCTTCTGAAAACTGCAACTGAACACGTTTGAGTTAACTCTTATGTTACTTAAGTGCCTTTAGTCAAATTCGACTCTTGACGACTCTATTCTCATAGAGTTTTCTTTGCAGTTTTTCTTTTACAGGGTAGGTTGCCAGCTCTTTTCCCTAACCCTGCACAGCACCTGGTATTCCCTGGTGGTCTCCCATCCAAGTACTGACCAGGCCCGACCCTGCGTAACTTCCGAGATCAGAAGGGATATAACCTCCGCAGAGTGAATGAAGGGTGACTTTAATAGTCGAGCCTTATATCCACAGCCTCTTAAAGACCCTGATGATGTCATGGGATGTGTTAGCCTTGGAGGTCAAGCTAAACCTTGCTGATCAACAGATTTCCAGGAGCTGGGTTGGAGATACACAAATAAACAAGCGCAACTCAAAAGGACAATCTTTCAATCTTTCTTCCATGAACATGAAGCGCTTGAGGGAACCTGGGCATGCTCAATTTCTCTTGTTTCTCTTTGTAGTTCCTCCTGTAATTCTGCTTTGTATTATATTCTAAAGAGAAATGATTCAAGAGGGGTTTTGTTTCCATTGTAAACATGGGACGTTATTCCCGTGCTGGCTCCAAGGAATGAATAAAAACAATTAAGGAGGCACGCATTGTATGACGAGGTAAAACAGACTTTAACCTATTATTATTATTATTATTATTATTATTATTATTATTATTATTATTATTTACGTCCAACTTGATTGTGCTTCGGGGCAGCATGGTGGCGTAGTTGTTAGCACATCAGCAAGAAGGCCCTCGGTTTGATTCCGGGGCTTAGTGAGAGAATCTTTGTGTGGAGTTTGCATGCTCTCTCCGTGTTTGCATGGGTTTCCTCCGGGTACTCCGCTTTCCTCCCACAGCCCAAAGACATGCCCATTAGGCTAACTGGCTGTTCTAAATTGCTGCTAGATGCGAGTTTGTATGTGAATGATTGTGTGTGTGTTACACTGCGATGTGTAGGCTGAGATAGACTCCAGCATCGACACGAAAAGGAATGAGTGAGTGAGTTAGTGATTGTGGTTGTCCTCACCGAATTCACTGTAGCAGAAGTGCTCCGTCTCGTCCTTGTCCTTCCTGCATTCACTCAGACACACTGCATCATGGCTGAAATCCGACTCTGGAGAGGAAGGATGAAGGGGATGAGCTCAACGAAGAAACATGAAAGGACGCTATCAGTCACTTTGTTTTATTGTGTGGCACTTGTATTTCCTGATTTCACCGGAGTCCAATTGAGGCAGGTCAGGCCCTTAATCACAGTGTAATTAAGGACTTGAGAATCCTTTTGAATCTACATTTAGACTTATCTCTCTCCTGAAAAGACGATCTAAATCATCCTAAAGTGGTGGATAATTAAGGGGACTATTTTAAAAAAGAAATAAATAAGTGGCGCCAAACAATGAACACAACTGCCTGGGATCGTGAGTGCCACTTTGAAACCACAGAGCTTCATTCCACCGCCCAAGCTGTCACTGCCACGCCATTAACCCAGCATTCCAGCCTGTGTGGGACAGTACAGGGCTATCGTTTTGATATCTGTAGTTCAATCACCGCGTCGTAGCTCATTTCGCTTAGGCATATTTCAGATTCTTTTTTTCCCCCCCTCACTAATCTTATGGCTCAGAGATCTTCGGCACAAAGAGAGCATTCAATGTGTGCGAGCTAAGCAGTAATTTGCGGCTTGGGGGAAAGAGTAATTAGAATAACCATCCACCCTCAAAGATTTTCTCTCTCTCTCTCTTTCTCTTTCTCTTTCTTTTCCCTTCCCTTTCCAACATGGAATACACTCGTATTTCCTTCCAGTGATGGGATTTGAAGACTGTAACGCAGTATTTCCTGGTCCTGGCTCTGTACTGCACTGCATTTTGCCATGTTTACTTATTCGTAATCCAAACGTTTTCAGGTTAGATCAATTTGAAACATCAATTTACGCCTTGCTTGCAGTAACACATTTCTACCAGAGGGGTCACCGAAAGTCACATAGTGCAGCCCTTCGTGCAAGCCCCCCAACACACACACACACACACACACACAACACACTTCTATGGAGAAATCACAACTGTAACAACAACAACTCTGACAAAACTTTTTGTCTTGGCCCTGAAAGACCCCAGAAAACAAGAGCTTTCTGAAAACTCCCTATGCCTCATGAGGTTTTAGAGATTTTCGCAAAACGTGCCAGAGTTGGGGTGGCACCGTGACATAGAATGTGGTGTGTGTATGTGTGTGTGTGTGTGTGTGTGTGTTAATCTAATAATATTGTGAATGACATTTTTAACAAATTATTTTTGCAGTTATGTGAATATACTGAGTGTAGAAACATTTCATCACGACTTAATTATCACACAAAGAGCCAGAGCTTTGAGTCATGTTTTAAAGAAGGGTCTCTCACCTTTCTTGTGGATGTCGAAGTGGTAGAGCAGACTGGAAGCGCGCCGGTTGTACTGGCCGAATGGACGGCTGTTGTTCAGGCTTGATTTGCCTGCTCTGTTGTCCTCTGGATCCATCCGACCATTCGCACTCTCTCTGTGCGTGTTAGACGTTGGCTGCTGTGAACGTGTTCGTGACCTGGAGTTGTGATTCAGCTCCGACTCACTGAATGGAGGGTTATTAGACTGTATCGGGATTTCAGGTGTAGCTTTCTGGGTCTGTGTGCGGTTCGATGTCCCGACCCCAGTAGCAGGGGCGGCTTTATTAGGATGCCCATCATTACGCAGCTTTTCGTTATGCTCAATGGGAAGCCGCTCGTCCCTCGAACCCTTCTTGCCTTTGCTGTGTGGGCCTGGTCGTGGATGGGGGGATAGCGGGTCCGGATGCTTGGGCCACATCCCTGGCGGCAGCGCCAGCTTTGGGTCTGCAGATTTTTTGCCTTGCTCCAGAAGCTCATTGGCTGGTAGTGAAGGATCTTTTGTTCCAGTTTTGGTTTGGTTGCTAGGGGAGTCAGACGTTCCACTTTGCACCGGTGGCGCGCCGATCAGGGAAAACAACTCTGTGAATAGAGCCACAGTTAACAAGCACTGCTTATTAAATAAGATTTAAATCATGACGAGGCATGCTGTTAGGGCAAAATCAAAAACAATGAAGCAGAGGTACTGTCACCGCTCAGAAGGGGATTATTTTCCAATCGCAGCATGTCACAAAGCATTTCATTCCTCTTAAACAACAACATTTTCCCACTGATTACATTCACTCATTCGCCAAACTGCTTATTCCTACTATTAGGGTCGTGGGGTGACACTGGGGCGACGGCGAGGTACCCCTTGAACAGCTCACCAGACCTTTACAGAGCAACACACAGAGAACCATTCACACTCACACTCACACCAAGAGATACTTTAGAACAGCTAATTAGCTCCATGTGCATGTCTGTGGACTGTAGGAGGAAACCAGAGTACCCAGAGGAAACCCATGCAATCACAGACAGAACCACAAAAGCTCTCAGGACGGTCTTTGCAAGAACGTCCTGGGTTCAAGTCCCGGGCCTGGCGAGGGTGTTTCTGTGTGGAGCGTGCATGTTCTCCCTGGGCTTGGATGGGTTTCCTCCCACAGTCATAAGACGTGCACAGAAGGCTTAACTGGCTGTTCCAAATTGTCCCTAGGTGTGAGTGTAACTGTCAATGGGTTTGTGTGTGTGTGGGTGTTGCCCTGCGATGGTCTGGTGAGCTGTTCAGGGTGTACCCTGCCTTTGCCCAGAGTTGGCTAAGACAGGCTCCAGCCAGCCCTAGTAGGATTAAGCGTTTTGGCAGATGAATGATTGAATTTTAGTGCATGATTTTTAGTGGTACAGAAATATTGATAAAAAAACTGTTAGTTTTAAGTACAAAATAAAAAAGCAAGTGTCAGACGCCACTCTTGTGTGAAGTGTCTGTGATATTTCTAAATCCTAATAAAAATGATGGGCGGCACGGTGGCAGAGTGGTTAGCACGTCTACCTCACTGCAAGTAGGTCCTGGGTTCGATTTTTGAACTGGGGTGTTTCTATGTGGAGCTCTCCCCATGCTTGCATGGGTTTTCTCTGAGTACTCTGGTTTCCTCCCACAATCCAAATCATGCACATTTAAGCTTACTGGCTGTTCCAAACTGCTGCTAGGTCTGAGCGTGAGCGTGAATGCTTGTATGTGGGTTGGACCTGCGATGGTGAGCTGTTCAGGGTGTCCCCTGCCTTTGCAAAGTGATGGCTGAGCTCCAGCCTCCCTGTGATCCTAATGATAAGATTAAGCAGTTCGGTTACAGTAAGTGGTTTATAATGAAAATGACCCTGGACGGACTTCAGGTATTTATTGTCTGGTATCGTATAGACTTTCTGGTAAGTTCGTATCATGTAAACATGTAAAGGTCCAGATGCCTTAAAGAGAGTTTAGAAACCTCTAAAGTACTCTTTCATCTGGAAGCGCCCTCTCACCGAACCGCTTAATTCTATCTGGATCGCGGGGAGGCTATCTTAGCCGCCACTGGTCTATGACGGGGTACACCCTGAACAGCGCGCCAGACCATCACAGGGCAACACATACACTCAACTGTTTTCCCTCACACCTAGGGGCAATTGAAACAGCCATGTAACCTAATGTGCATGTTTTTGGACTGTGGGAGGAAACTGGAATATCCGGAGGAAACCCACGCAAGCACAGCGAGATCATGCAAACCTAAGACAGTAACTCCCTTGCCGAGCCTGAGACTCGAACCCAGGACCTTCTTGCTGTGAGGTGGACGTGCTAACCACTACTCCCTCGCGCCGCCCCCATCTAAAAGCAATTGATAAATATTTCCTTAAACTAGTGCATTCCATTGGCTACATGTATAGCATATACATACATATAACACATTCCTTTATGGATAATATTAATAATAATAATAATATAATGATAATAATAAAAAAAAATAATGCAGTAATAATAATACAGTAATAATACAGTAATAATAATAATAATATAATTATAATAATAATATTGCAGTAATAATAATACAATAATAATAATAATAATAATAATATAATGATAAAAATAATATTGCAGTAATAATAATAATAATAATAATATGATGATGATGATGATGATGATAATTTTATATATATATATATATATATATATATATATCAAAAATATCTCAAAAGTACATTCATGGAAGTAAGCTTCTCCTTCCATGCATCACACTATCCATTTCACTGGCGCTTAAATTCAATGCTATAATATTAACCATAATAATAAAAAAGTTAGAAAATAATGAAATATATGATTATCATTATATATATATATAATACCAGTCTTACCGTTAACAGCATGTTCTTCAGCATCAGAGCAGGCGAGAGCGACCGAGAGGAGAAGCAAGATGCCGGACATGTTATTGATGAACATGTGCAGCTTCCTTATAGAGAGAAAGTCTTATTGAGACGCTGGAACTCAGAGTGGTGGCAGCTTTTTATCCTCACTGTGAAGTCTTAGAGTAAAGGGGCGGGATGGAGTGATGATCAGCTGACCAGTGTGGGTTTACATCTCAGAAAGAGAGAGAGAGAGACTCATGCAGCCTGTATTCTTAGTGTATTATCTCCCTGTTTAATTCACATTAATTAACTATAAATACCACACTTATTACTGTTGTTATTATTATATTATTATATATCATATCATATGTTATTTATTATATTATGATGTTTAATGTTATTTTTATTGCTGGCGGTATTGACAATGGAAGCATATATAACACTAATAATAATAATAACTATTTATTTTCAGGCTACTTATTAATAATGATTGTTAGGATGATGGTGATATTTACTCATATCACTCGCTTATCTCAGCCGACATTGGGTGAAGAGAGGGTACACCCTGAACAGCTCGTCAACCACCCACACACACACCTAGGGGTAATTCGGAACAGTCAGTAAGCATAAGGTGCCTGTCTTTGGACTGTGGGTGGAAACTAGAGTTGGCCCATGCATGCTGCACAGAGGAACATCCTCGCCACGCCCTCGACTCGAACCCGGGACCTTCCTGCTGTGTGGCGGACATGCTAACCGCTACACCACCATGCTGCCAATGATAATATTTAAGAAGTTATTATTATTACTATAATTTCATTTATTCGTTCATTCACTCAAACTCAAACCACTTAATCCTATTAGGGTCACGGCGAGGCTGGAGCCTATCTCAGCCGACTCTGGGAGAAGTAGGGGTACACCCTGAACAGCTTGCAGGTACACTGCAGGCCCAACACACACAACTATTCACACTCACATCCACACCTAGGGGCAAATTAGAACAGACAGTTTGCCTAATGTGCATGTGTTTGGATTGTGGGAGGAAACCAGAGTACCCGGAGGAAACCCACGCAAGCACAGGCACCACATGTGAACTCCACACAGAAACACTCTTGCCAAGCACAGGATTTAAACCCAGGGCCTTCCTGATGTGACGAGGACGTGCTCACTACTACGCCACCGTGCCGCTCTGGTATTTTCCAGAAGTGTCCCAATCTTAAAAATTGTGTATCTCCCCTTTCAGTAGTTTATTTTTCATTTTAATCACATTTTATTGATTTAATTTAGGAATATTTTGAAATATTAAGACACGCTGTGATTGCATTTTATTTTTGAATGTCAGGAGCATGTGAGGAGTAAATGATCCAGCCGTGTAGATTCACTGCTCCCTACTGGACACTTAAGAGATTTTCTTTACTGGTCTGTAATCGGTAATTGTTGAATGCCCCCCATGTAATCGGGGAGACCACTTAACAATGCTGATTTTGGTGGGGGGGTCTCCATCTGTCCCTCTGTCCAGTATTTATGTTCCTGTTTTATATTATACTATGTTATCTGGATTTATCATCAGTAATCAACATGTATATTAACATCAGTCCAGTTGTCTCATAAAAGGTTTTAGAATTAAGAAATCCATAGTAATTATGTAGTATATGTATGTATTTATAGTCAGTGTGGTCATTCACAACCTTTCAAAACTTCATAAATATTTTTTATGAATTAAACAACAGCTTAACCTTAACAGCATGGTCTCAGTTTAACCCACATAAACTTTGTATTATCAGACCACACCATAGGGACATTTTAAGACTCATTGCGCATGGCTTGTGATGGTGGAACAGTGGTTTGCACGTACGCCTCACAACAATAAAGGTCATGGGTTCGAGTCCCAGGCAGTAAAACATGCCAGTGTCAGACACCAGGTATGTCTTGGACAATCAACTACATCTTGAGTAAAGACGAAGCCCAAACTGTGAAGCGTTTATGATATTCATTCGTTCATTTCCTAAGTCTCCTGATTAGTGTCACGGTGAGGCTGGCGCCCATATTAGCGGACTCTGAGTGAATGCAGGGAACACCCTGAATGGCTCAACAGGCCATCGCAGGTGCCAACACATATACAACCATTCACGCTCACAGCAAGGCGTGATTTAAAGCAGCCAGTTGGTCCACAGTGCATGTTTTTGGACTGTAGGAGGGAATTAGAGGACCCGGAGGAAACCCAGACGAGCACGGCCAGAGCACGCAAACTCCACGCAGATTTGCCCGAGCTAGGGACTCAAGCCCAGACCTTCTTGCTATGAGGTGGACACGTTAACCACTACACCACTGTGCTGCCCATCCATCATGGACGCCACACTGTCAGTTTCCTGACAAACACGTGGAGAACATGCAAACCCACCCAGAAACCCAAAACCTTTTGCTGTGAGGAGGATGAGGTATCTAAAAAAGTACTAAAAGTAGTAATCATGCAGTTATTACAGTGTAATTACCCATTACTAGTAATACTGTGAACTGGTTCCTCTGGGTCTGAGAGGATTAAGGCGTTATTAAATGGGTATTTTTTATTTATTTTTGGAAGGGATGTTTTTGTTTTCTCTGCGAGCTCAAAATATTGACCAGTGAACTTGCCGACCCAGATGGGACTCGAACCCACAATCCCCAGCTCCGGAGGCTGATGCCTTATCCATTAGGCCACTGGGTCATCACGATCCGCATGGAGGAAACAACGCTTTTTAAACAATTGTAAGCACTTTATTCTAATAGCTTTCTTATTGAAAAAGAAAAAAAACACCAACTCTCTTTTTTAATTCCTGCAAAAATTCCAGTGTTAAATTCTTTACATTTTTGCCTTCGTCACTTTATGCGTATAAAATTAAAGAAACGTAAAGTCTCGCGACAACACGTCGTGCTCACGCATTGTGGGATTTTTTTGTTTTGTTTTGTTTTTTTGTACATTTTTTTTAAAAAATCCAGGCTAACCAATGAGCGCCTTCCTTGTTTCAGACTATCCAATCATCTTTAGGTATCCACCTACGGAGTCCCGCCTTTCTGGTGTCGTCACAGTCAAACATCCAGAACCCGGAAACCAGGCGCGAGACAGACAAGCTGTTGTCCAGGAACCATGACACAGTAAATAAATGGTTGGATTGGTAGCGAATTTATGGCTTTTTAATCATTTTTATGTTCATGAATTGTATTTTAATAAGACCGCATGATAACAGAGTGAGTAAAATGTGTCTGGTTTTCTTTTAAATGCAACCAAAATAACTTATTACCTCACAGTCCCCTCTGTAGGGTGTATAAACAGATACCTGTGTCTCTCTGAAACATTGTCCCACCGGTATGTCACATGACCTACCTACTCTGTAATTATGTCACAGAGCAATAGCCCCTCTTTATGGCCTCATCACCTGCTGTCTGACCAACATAATCTGCCATGATTCACAGAGGGGGTGCTTTCACCCTGGTATAGGTTTGCACTGGCTAAACTCCTTCCTACACTGTGACAACCAGGGCTCTGTCGTTATTACACTGTTATAACATCTCAATAACACTGTATCTGTTGTGTATCTTGTACAAGAGGAAATGTCGGCATGCGGAGATGGCAGCGGGTCTCGTCTGAACCTGTTCAAGAATAAAGGAAAGGATGCAAATGTAGGTGAAGTGCTAACCCCCCCCCCCCCCAACATTATTACCAGGCAAAACTGAAGTGAATATTGTTTTTTTCTTTTTTTTTGCCACCTTCAGGAGTTGAGGAGAAGGAGGGTGGAGGTCAACGTGGAGCTCCGAAAAGCCAAGAAAGATGAGCAGATTTTAAAGAAAAGAAATGTGAGCTGTGTAGAGGATTTAGATCATGAGGATCCAACCGACACCTCAAAGGTAACAAGGAAATTATCTTGTTACATACTGGAATCATCATTATATTATATACGGAGGAGTAGAGTTCTTTATTGTCTTGCTTTTTTGGGGGGGGGGGGGGGATCACACTAGAGGGGTATTTTGCGGCCGTCGCTTTTCATTCTCAAATCTGTCACGCCACCTTCACGGCATTGCATTTTGGTCACCCGGTCCGGGAAGACATTATAAAACATTTCCTAGCATGTTTTGAATTTTTGCGAATGTTGCGAAGCGTGGCTCTGACGCGGAATTGTGTCAAACTCTCCTGAAGCAGTCCGCACATTTTGCTGAAAAGGTCGCAAGTTATTTGTTTTTTCGTTTGCAGGGAAAAGCGACAAGTTTGAGACTTGCTGGTATCTGCCATGTTCTTTATACTTTGTCATCATTCGTGTTTTAATCGCATTTTGTTTGTGCAAATAAAAAGCGAATGGTTTGAGAACAAGTTGTGACTGTTTTACGACAGGAGATTCACTCTTTTTTTCCAACCAATTGCAAATGACTCACAAACCAGTCTCAAAAATTGTTATATGACCATCACATCTTATTCGAATTTTATGAACAGTGTATCTTTTACACGCCACTTACTTAGCTGGCTGGCCTTTGACAACCCAATTAGCTGCTCTGGGAGGGCCGCAGTGACAGCCCGGTAACAGCGGGGCTTGAACCCACGACCTCCAGATCAGTAAGCCAGCACCTTACCCACTGAGCCTCCACCGCCCCGAGTTGTAAAGTATCTTGATGTGAATTTAAAAATTCACCAAAAAAGTCACAAAACAATTCGCATCACTGTTTGATCCATGCCACATGATCCGGTACATTTGCTCAAAACAAGGGTTGAAAGATGTTGCTCAATCATATCGGTGCTGGGATTTGATCTCCTAACATTCACAGCACCTGGATAACTGAGTCACCATAACCCTGCTGCACTGATTCAGTGCCGTCTTTTAAGGCTAGCTAATTCAGTAGTGGCAGTTCGGGAATCAACACTAGCTAGCGCCCAGGTTAGCTCTGTCGTCTCACAGCCTAAAGGTTCTGGATTGGGCATGTAGGGGGATTAGTGACAACAGTTTTCTCAGATTTCCTAAAATCTTTTAAATCATGAATCAGATGTAACGTCTGACACAGAACTGAACCCACTGCTGCTAAGTACCTCACCTCTTGTTCTCTACTGCTGTCGGTATATTAGCAAGGCTCCTCCCCCTATATACCTTGACTTCACAATGAAGCATTGTTGTTAGTTTTCAGAGAATTTTGAAATAAAGTTTGAAGAAATTTCTACTCTTTTTCTTGTAACGCCGTTTTGTTTGTCTCAGTGTTAGCCTTGCGAAAGATTGGTGACCCGTTGATGGTGTATGGTGTAAGAATGGTGTATGGTGTACGCAGGTTTTGCGTAAAGTTAGCTGGGATTGGTTCCAGCTTCAGTTGCAACTCTGATGATGCTAAAATGCAAATTTAAATTTTGTCACATATAAATTATACACAGTACAATATGTAGTGAAATGCTTAGTACGACTGTCCAAAATGTAAAGAATAAACTATCAAAGCAACAAGAACAAAAGAACAATAATTAAAACTTTTAAAGGATTTTAAAGGTCAGATAAATATAAAAATGAAAAAGATAGAAATAAAGAAAATATATAGAATAAAATAAAATATACATATAAGATAAAATATAGGATATAAAAAAAAAAAAAAAATATATATATATATATATATATATATATAAAATGAAGTATAAGTGAAATAAATGCAAATATACAGGCAATACAATGTAATATAATGTAATGCAGTGGCGATTCTTCTAGTAAAAATTTGTAAAGTGTCTGTGTGCAAAAGTGACAGTGTCTGTAAAGTCTGTAAAGTGCGAAGTGTCTGTGTGCAGCAGTCAGCCGAGGTGGATGTTTATGTGTAGGGAAGAGTCTACAGTGTCCAGGTACCAGTGTTCTGTTTCAGGGCCCGAATGGCCTGCGGGAAGAAGCTCCTCCTCATTCGCTCAGTGTTTGCTTTCAAGGAACGGAAACGTTG
>JAOUQZ010000012.1:2426657-2449634 GCA_028564935.1 Neosilurus hyrtlii | reverse complement strand
TTAGCTAGGTCTTATTTTCGGGGTAGGGCTTATTTTGGACCGTTCTGCTGAAGTAAGGGTAGGTCTTATTATCAGGGAAACATGGTATAATATAATAAATAATAAAATTCTGTGATATTTTCCCCTATAAATAGAAATTTAAGTGTGATTCACATCTGTAGCCACAATCTACAGTATATATAATCTACAGTATATATGTTTAAATTTATAATTGTTTTTTGCATCCAGCCCGATATGAGGCCCAGTTTGTTTTGCATTCCATGTTCCATGAACAGAGAATTCCGAATTTTGTACAGAAAGTATCAGTGTGTCATGTTACCAATGTAAGGTTTGCTTGTTAGCATTTCTTGCCAGATTAGAATGGACTGGCTAGTATAGCTTTTAAGAGTGGCAACGCATCTACTAAAAATTGCTAATAAACATGCAAGCTAGGTAGACGTCTTATCTCTCTATTAAAATATTAGTGTTCTTCAGGTGCCAGGTCGTGTTAGAGGTCAGCTCAGTTTCAGGTGTGAAAGGTGGTGCGTGCTGTCACGTACATGGAACATTTCTCTGTAAACAAACTCTTAGCGATGCTTAGCTCTTAGGCTTTAGCTCTTTTCTGACTAATGTCTTTGTTTACATCCTGATCTTTGATGCTTTTTTTAGCTGTCGTCAACAGCCAGTGTGTTTATGACGCGTGTGAATGATTTTCTATTTGGTTTCGTAGAAAAAACAACCCATTATTTTTAGCTTGAATATCTGAAAGCAGGCCTAGCGTGTTTTTCCAGGTTATATCAGTATCAACATGGTGGTGATATCAGCTTCATGTCAGCTGACAAAAAAATTCACTGAAAGTAATCAGCATCGCAATGGTTTGATCATTGAACTGTATTTAGACTGGAACGGTGGTCAGATAAAAAACGCACGTTGTCGCGCCGCCAATTTGGAACCAGGATGATGTAGAACAACCGAGCAGGTTTCTAATGTACTCAAACCTACATAGCTGCATTTAAGGGCTCGGCTTACTGCAAAAAGTCTCATTTTATACAAGTCTTAAGATAATGCAGACATTATAACCCGTTTAAAAGAAATGCATTTATTAATGTGTGTGCGATTACTTCGCCATATTTGTGTATATTTTAACAAAGAATAAAACGCATTATGCTTGATTTAACATCTCATGTGCATATCAGTAATTACATTTGTACTTTTTTAACATTTCTAAACGGGGCATTTGAAAAAATGAGCCAGTGTTTTTATAGTCTTAGTGCTCGCTTTACATAAACTTTGTGTTACTACATTTCCAAATTTACAAGTTTATTTACTTCACATAAACTGACCCAAAGTGGGTGTGACTTGAATTTTACAAAATAAAATGTAAATATATTGTAAGAAACATTGTTAAAACAGCTTCAAGATTAAAAAATCATAACATTATTATAATTAAAGTACATTATAAGCTTAAGTAGTCATACAGAAAATTAAAAATAGTTTTCCAAGTTTGCCTATACCCCTATAATTATTAGAGCACCCTTTTCAACCTTATTTTTATACAGTGGTATAATAAAAACCTTCTGACTACATGTGTACATCAGGTAAAATACCACACTTGTTCTCAATACAACATTAAACAGCTTACTGTACACAACAACCATATTTCACTTGAACATTTTATAAATACATTCAATATACCGTCTGAACCGGAACCTGGGCTCCCGAGTAATGCATCGACAAGGTGCATGGCTATCAACCCAGAGATCGCAAGTTCGAATCCGGGTCGATGTCCCGGGTTCATCCGTGACCGGGAGTCCATGGGAGCTAATTGGCTGAGCTCTCACGAGAGGGAGGGATGCATATGCTCACCTCCCTATCACTCACAGCGATCACCAGCCAATTATGGGCGTCTGGGAGCGTAGGATTAAGTGGTTCTGCAATGAGTGACATGACAATGGTTTGATGTGATCCGATAGGGCTATAGTTACTATTACAGTTATTTATTAAAGACATTTTAATCCAGTGTACACTGTTCATTAAAAAAAAAGGAAGAAAAAAAAAAGATTTTGAGAATAAATGGCAGAATGACCTGGGTATACAGTATATACAAACAACCCTATCATGATGTTAACCGACACTGTCTGTCATTCATCCAGCGAAGTATACTGCATTTCCAGCACACATTTCAAGCATTTGAAACAGCAGAGTGGGAGAGAGGTAACAAGTTCATCAGTCCATTAATAATTCACCTGGTGTGTGTTAAGGGAAGAAGAACAGTGTTTAAAGTGTAAGGGTGTCCGCTGCTTGCCTGCAGCAGTTTAGCTGTAGCTTACTGAAACTTTTGGGAAGATTTAGAGTTCACACCTGGCTCGGTTGCATTTATGTCCTATATACTATAGTGCATATCTGTTAGGGTCGCGAGGAGGTCGTTGCCAATCCTAGTCGACACCAGTCGAAGGAGGGCTACATCCTGAATAGCTCACCAGACCATTGTAGGGCCAGCACACACACAGTACCATTCACACTCACACATAGGGTCAATTTGGAACAGCCAGGTGGCCTAATGTCTTTGGACTTTGCGAGGAAACCCATGCAAGCATAGAAAGAGCATGCAAACTTCACACCAAAATACTCTTGCCGAGCCCAGGACTTGACCCCAGGACCTTCTTGCTGTGAGGTGAACCACTACACCACCATGCCACCCCATATAGGGATGTGACAGGCGTCTATCACATTGTTTTGTTATTCTAGCCTGCAAAACAGTGTAAGCATATATATTTTTATATTAGTGTACCACTAGTGTATTATTCCTTCACTGGAGGTATCTCTTATTCCTTGCTGGATCTCATTTGCATACAACCCCAAGTTTATGGATGCTGGCCAAAAAATGTTGAAGCTAGTATATTTGCATGTTTCAGCAGTTTCCTGCAGTAATTGTACCTACAACCAAAATAAATTAATTTGTGACCGTAGGCTTTTGTAGTTTCATTTGACATCCTGTACACTGATTGTTTATAGTGTAATAATTTGTTTCATTGCCTGTGTAATGGCTCTGTAATTTTGAGTTGCTGTCCTGGACTCCGGGATTTATGAACACCACTTTGCCTCTGCTACCAGTATCATTTCTGCCTCTTTTTTTGGCTTCTGCTGTTTTCCTCTCTGTCAAACACAGCCCTTGTGTGGCATCTATTTTCAGCCTTCTTCTCAGTTAAAGGCTGCCGAATGTGTTTGTTTGGCCTCAAGTCAGCCGCAAACCCCAAGGCCAGTAGGCACTATGTTCTCAACAATGCCTCTGCTGCCAGGAATTCAGGCTACTTTAGGATTTTTAGAATGATCTAGGATTTCAAGCGGTCAAAAATGTCGTAGCTTGATCACGGGCTCCACGACTCACCACCTTGTTATACCTCTTGCCACCGCTCAATCACAAGCCTTATTCAACCTTTCTGCCATTTGTTTCAGTTTTTCAGCTTTGCTTTGGGCCTCTTGTTGCAGATCTGTTGTATGTTTCATAGCCTAGCTATTATGTCTCTTTGTGGAGGTTTGACTTGAGCCCTATGGTGTCTTATATTGGTCGTTCGTGGTTTCGGTGGTTCCGCTTTGTTTTGGGTCTCCTAATATGGAAGATTGTAGGCCCAATTTTACTTCCGTGGTACAGCTTGGTATTATGACTATTGGTATAGCTCCATCATGGCCACATTTGGCTGTGCATGGCTCTATAAATGGTCTAGTGGTGTGGTTTGCATTGGGCCTCTTGGTGCAGCTTCACTGTGGTCTTCATCGGCATCTCTGCATTGACTCACTTGTTGCAGCTCCGCTGTAGAAACAGTGTTCCTGCATATGGGCTCTTGTTAAAGCTCCATTTTTATGGCCCTTCTTTGCCTTGGGCCTCCTGAAGCAGCAGCATTGTAGGACTCACAAACCACTTCTGCGTTGTATATTCCCACCGATCCATCGTTGATTCATGGATCCACATTGGGCTTCTTGATACAGTTACATTTTAAAGGGCATGGCCTGTCTCTGCATTGGGCCTCCTGACACAGATGTGGACCCCACGGTCCAGTTCAGCCTTCTGGGGCAGCTCGGTTGTGGGCCGTGTGGTATTTGCTGCGGTTTCCAGTCCGCAGCTGCACTCCGCTTGGCCTGGCTTTTTACGACCTGCCAGTAGCTAGTTTGATTTGTGGCCTTACTGCTCCTTTGTTAAGAATCATATAATCCCAGCAATGAATGCCGTACAATATAATTGAAGACAATGTTCTGGTATTTGTTTGAAATGTTCTTGGGGTTTTGTATGTGTGAATGGTTTTGTCTTGGTTAAAGTCACATAGATCACACTTTTTCCCCATTCTGATGTTTGGTATGAAGTTTAACTGAAGCTTTTGATCTTTGTGGAAGGTATCTGGCCACCATCGCTTCAGTCCACTTAGAAAGAGACTCTTGATCACCTTTAACCTGTGATGAAACATTTCTATCCTGATTGACAAGGTCTCGTCCAGGTTGAGCCCTATCTACATCCAGAGGGCACGAGGGTTCGTCGAATAGTTTCATTACGTATATAATATAAATAATATTATATTATGTTATATGGCTTCATAGTCACTAGAACTTATAACCCATATAACATCAAGCATAAAATCATGAACACACTGTTTAGCATCCATCACCAACCAGTTCTAAGTTCTAGACCTTTTATTTTGGCTGATGCAGGCTTGTTGACTGAACATGGGTACCTGAGCGTCCATGTAAAGTAAGGACAAATCTGGTGGTTGGAGTCATATATAAATCTGACCCCATGGAATTTTGACCACCACCTAAAAAGTTTCAATAATTTGAAGGTAATATAAATTAAATGTCTTAAATATTTCTGTCCTTTAAGTAATATAAGGTGGGTATTCTATAATAGGAAAGCATTTTCCTTCGGGGTTAATGTTCTGTGTGACAAAGGCCGTAATTTACACCTGCTTTTTGTCTCGTTATTATTTTCTTCCTGTACTGAAACAAAAATCATGCTGTTTGGATGGAACATGGCTGCTTCTGAACAGTATGAGGTTTAAATAAATAGGCGTCGTCTCACAACTCATCCTTTACAACACTGAATACGTCCAGGGGTCAGTTTTGACCATTTGAAGTCGGGAATACTTATATCCAGGAAACCGTTTTCAGATCAGCCACTGTGTCCTACATTTCACATTCTTGATGAAAAGGAGCAACTGGAGCCATCAATAGTCTTCCTTTCCTGGAATTTCTCACCACGTTAGTGCTGCTCCACTCCACATGAGACTCTTCCATTGGTGTTAGCTTTCTTCTCTTTTGCCTCTTGGCAAGTCTGGGGCACTGGGTCATGATGGCATTTGAAACCTGTATGGGAGTTTTTTTTTTTCCTTTGGCCTTTGAAAGGCACAGGTTCCTGGCGAGCGCCCAAGGGGTTCTTTGCTTATCACTGTTCTCAGGCCTGCAGTATCAGCGTTATGTTAGAGCAGCCGTGTAATGGATACGGCAGTGGTAGGGGTGTGGCACAGCATCACAGCAATGGGACTGTGCAAAAAAAACTGGCGTCTGCTCTGTGAAGGAGCGTTGAGGTGTTGGCACTCAACACTTTTGTCCCGTCAATCAGGTTCTGGAAGAGGTCAATGGGTTACTTCTCCGGAAGGGTCATGTTACCATGTTTTACACAGACTCCACAGGTGCTGTAAATTTGTACTGAAGTGACTTAGCTAAGGTATGATCTTTTTTGCATTCTAGTACTGTGTAATTAGATTATTAATTAGTGCATGTACCATTGGCCTACTATTCCAGCAGTTATAGGACAGAAGGATTTATTCTAGAGGTGAATTTCAGTGTAAAATAGGTTGTTTTACAAAGAAATCTTTTTAAGGTTGTTGTTCTAGATATGCTGTGATGAGAACCAGAGCAAACATGTCATCTTTGAAAATGTTATATAACAATAACTTGAAGTAGATTATGGCAGTAGTACTCTTGTAAAATTAATGTCTTTTACTTCTAATAACATTGATTTATTTGGCTAGAGCCCATCTCAGCCAACTTTGGGCGAAGGAAGGGGTACACCGTGAACAGCTCGCCAGTCCATCGCAGGGCCAACACACACAACTATTCACACTCACACCAAGAGCAATTTTGAGTAGCCAGTTAAGAGTGTAGGAGGAAACGGGAATACCCAGAGGAAACCCATGCAAGCATGGGGAAAGCATGCAAACTCCACACACAAACACTTCTGTAAAGTGCTTTCCACTGTCACCAACAGGATTTCCCCTGAATCAAAGGTCTGAATTTCATGGGAACTCATGTTTGCTGTCTGTGCTAATTAACAGTTATTTGCTTAAGGCAAAGTGGATCTTGGACAGTATTCAATTCAACACCATCCATCAAGCCTAAGGTGCATAAATGTTTTAGTATATACTACATGCAAACATAAGCAAAAAAGCACATTAAACAATATTAAAATTAAAATTAATAGTTCAGGACAGACCGAGGTGAGCTCCGAGCTCACGAGTGAGAAGGTGGACAGGCGAAGGGCTGTCTCTTTAAACCCTGTTTAGAGTTTAACTATATACTACACATAAACGCAAAGAAAAACAAATGAAAATTACATTTTTATATTTACATATTTTAATCATGAAAGTGGTTGGATGACCTCTCCATGCTCCGAGCTTATAGAGCTGTTTAGCTAACGGTATTTTTTGAGCCTACTCATTCAGAGGTAACTACATACGGAAACTAGGTCAACCGCGCTCTGTAAAGTTTTTACACTCCTTCAAAGTTTTACTATGGGGGGAAAAAACAACCTAAAACAATATTTTTATGGCTTGTATTTCCATTTTTAAACCCCAAAAATGATGACTGTCACATTTGAGCGTCTGTCATTTTGATTCAGGCATTATCTACTTGGAATAATGTTTTTTAATCCCAAGCTAGTGGACTAGTCAGATCACTCTGTTCCCATGTAGTATATACTAAATATATACAGAATGTAAAGTATGTTTGCAAAATAATACATTTCTTCTGGTTTTGTCTTGTTTCTGCTGACTCTTTTCATAGTACCGGCTTTACGGCTGTTTACTAGCTAGAAAATAATTAGCCGAAGGTAAAAGCAAGTTAGGTTTTATGTTTATACTTTACAGTTGATTAGCAACAGCGCTGTCACAACTTGGGTGTGTCTGATGTTGTCTAAATCCATTAGAATTCTGTTTAGTATTTAAAAAATTATAAACAGACAGTTTTAAAAATAGAAAGTAAAATAATTTGGGGGGAATTTACAGTGGCTCAGAGCTGCGGAGACGTCATTGATCCTTTTCCTGCTCAGCCCCCAAATAATTCCTATGTATAAACATTTATTCTATGTAGCACAGAGCTCAACTATAGAATTTATTATGCCTCATCTATTCCTTTACAGATATCTTGCCACTGGTTCGCTGGGGTTGTGTATCCCAAAGCACATATATAAAGGCTACACATTACCTTTGTACAGCACTGTGCATTATGGGTATTTGATAATCACAAGGACAATACCTATTGAGTTGCTCAGGAGATTGTGTGAGTGCTCTGTGTTTGGAACATGAATAGGGTGTGGTTTTAAACATATGTGAGATGAGATGCTTGCTTATGGTTCGAACTCGAATGATTAGAGCGGTTGAGTTGATAAATTTGTGAAGAGACCCAGCAGCTGTTTTTATGACAAACTTTCCTGTAAACAAGCCATCAACTTAGCAAACAAGCATTCCTAGCACGAAACCTGGAGTAACATGGAGAAGAAAAAAAGGGAATATAAAAACCAGCTGGAGAACATTTGCGCTAAGTGTTTTCATGTGCCATTTTGTAGTCACGTCCAAAAGCATAATGGAGAGTTTCCAGCACACTGACAAAATCCCTGAGTGTAAAGTAATAGGTTCAAATAACGTACCCTAGCAGGTTCAGAACACCGGTTACTCACTGAATGCTCGACTACAACTTGTGTGACCTATATAGCTCTGGAACTGTAGTGCTGTGACTTGTATATTGGGTACTAAATGTATATCTCTACCTGTGAAATGTTAAGAGTCCTACTTACTAATGTTAACTTTTTTTTTTTCCCATTTCAGTTCTCTGTGCGAAGAACTTATCAAAGAAGGACTTCTTCAGTAAGTAGCAGTTCAGTTTGAGTATCCTAGTATCACTTACTGTAAAGACACTAAGGAGTAGAATATTTCTAAAATATTTAGTATACATTGTCTCATACAAATCTTACAGGCGTCATGAATGGAGGACGAGGGAGCACTGAGGGAGAGACATTATGAAACACACTGTGCCTGAAGGATCTGATTTGAACATTAATAAATTAACAGCAGTAGTAATCATAATATGAATAAGGAATAAAACCGGATTCATTGTGCTACTGTAGGAAAATAGAAATTAAGATTATTTTCCAGCTAAAGCAGGTTCTAACACGTTTTATTCCTCTTACAATGCACAATTTTCCAAGGCATACTAGTTTTATTATATATGTTTAATATGAATTCCAACTGGCACTGCTATCAGACCTGCAGTTATAAAAACAAAACGTGTCAACACCCTCTAAACAATCAGATTTTGTAATTCAGCAACTCTTTCACCATTCAGGCACAAAAGCTAATGTTAATTTTGGTGTTCCACAAGGTTTTGTTCTAGGCCCGCTGCGTTTTTCATGCTCCTTTTGGGTAATATTATCTGTGAATATGGTTTTACCTTCCACTGTTATGCTGAGACACACTTCCATATTTCAGCAAAGCCTCATGTCATCTGAGAGAGTTGTGTCGCCACAGGCTTGCTCATTAGGGACGTATCGGGTTTATAGAGAAATGTTTAAAATTATTTAAAAAATTTGTTTTACTATATTAAGCTGCTTTGAAACAATGTGCTTTACAAATAAAACTGAATTAAGTTGAATTGAAGAGCACTAATCAGACACTGATATCTTGGCGTCCACAGACCTTTAGCCATAGTATACAAGCATCGAATTATTGTTAAATGTCAGATATTATAGCCATTTTTAGACCTTTTTTTGAAATCGGGCACCAGTTGTGCACCAAAGTATGCAATCCAAAAAATTACACAATTCTTCAGGAAGATGTTTTCCCACCACCCTATCTTGGCTTTCTCCTCCCATTTATGTTCCTTTTTGCTCTGTGTCTTCTTTGCTCTAATTGGTCACCTTTTAAGCACTGAAAGTTCCACACCCTGTGAACTGGGAGGCAGACTGGGATGAGTGGAAATACTACTGTGCATGGGGAAAGACCAGCTTATCAGAAGGCCCAGCATGCTTTGATGCAAAAAAAAAAATAATAAAATAAGCTCGGTGAAAACCTTGTGTTTAGGGCCAGCCTAAGCAGCCCAGAGAGGAAACTTGAACATGCACTAACCCTGTTATTTGAAACTTTGGTGTTGTCTTACATTTATGGGTCAGAAAATTGGAAGAAACATATCTACCCTTCCTGATGCATCATATCAGACATGGTCTATTGACATGAAGAGGATCTGCAGTACAATCTACAATAATATCCAGTACAGTTTTGGTCCAGCCTTGTGAATTCACCCTCTCACCCCTTTTGTGGTGACATCGCCGAAGTACTGGACACTGTCTGAAACATTTTGTTAACCATGTAAGCCTCCGAAGCTTGAGGACAAAACTGTTCTGACTGACCGGCTACACTTTGGGTAGCAGGAACATTGTGAATTCTTGCCGCCGCATGCTTCCTTTTTCCTGAGTTTCTGAAATGACCTCCCAATTTTATAGTGTTTGACACTTGATACATTAACGCACCTTTATTGTCGTACTTATTCTTTCATACAGACAATTGTATGAACACCACCATAGATGGGAATCCCAGCATGGCATACAGGTAAATGTGACTGAACAAGTCTGACCTGTACAGAGATCCACATGCTTTTAGTTTCATAGCCTCAGGAAAACTACACTTAAAGATACTGTGTAAAAGATATGCTCATTACTGTTTCTCAGTGAGAGAGTCCTCGCTTATGACTCACAAAGAATCTGTATAATGTGGACCGAGTTCTCAGTAGTGCTTTTAACTATAGTACATGTCAGTTCCTGTGTGATCATTAATTACCTACGTTTTAATGTCTGCTGTCACAGCTAGAGCTGATCTGACTATTTAAAAAATGTATTAAAGGTTCGTACCCCAAGGCACTTGCCCCAAATTAGCAAATGCATATTTAAAGCTTCTGTACTTTTACGTCGGAGCTAAGAGAGCAGCGCAGACTGTAATTCAAACCACATGTTCATAAGAATGCGCCTTTTCCTAATACTTTATTCTTTCTATAGTATCAACTTGCACAGATGTCTGTAATAAAATGTTATCCATCCCTCCATTTTCTTCCGCTTATCCGAGGTCAGGTTGCACAGGCAACAGGTCTAAGAGGGGAAACCCAGGCATCCTTCTTCTCAGCGACTCTCTCTAGCTCCTGCTTGGGGGATCCCAAGGTGTTCCCAGGTCAGATGGGATATATATAATCCCTCTACGAATTTCTGGGTCTACCCCAGGGCCTCCTCCCAGTTGGACGTTCCCAGAACACCTCTGCAGTGAGGCGACCAGTAGATGCCCGAACCACCCTAACTGACTCCTTTTGATGTGTAGGAGCACCAGCTGTATACAGAGTTCCCCCCAAATGTCCACGCTCCTCAATCCATCTCTAACGCTGAGCCCAGACACCCTCCATATAAAACTCATTTCGGCCTTTAGGCTCAGCTCTCTCTTTACTACGATGGACCGGTGCAGCGCCCTTAATACTACTGACACAGCACCGATTCGTCTGTGCAACAGATGATTATTTATTAAAGAAAATCAGTGATATGGTGAGAACTTTGGAAGAGGATTTTGCTGTATATACGGAAGAAGTTAAGCCTGTTTATAGCAGCATCTGGGTTCTGCAATGTGTGACTCGAATCGCCATGGTTGTTAAGATGAAAACGAAAGAAATTATGTTTGGCAGAGAGTTTCTCCACACCGACAGTACATGCAGAGACCGAAATGCATGAAGCAGACGAATAAATTGACACATCTGCTGTTTGTTAACTCTCCTAAGTAACAACTGAAATCAATTTATATTCGAAATGTGTAATTCCAGCATTAAAAGGTTCGTTTGTTGTAGAGAGAAATGACCCTAAACTGTAAAACCGTCACACTGCCAACAGTGTACACATTATGCAGCATGATAAATGCCCGGTGCTGTGTGCAAATATTATTTATTATATTTATTTTTCTTTATTTAGTAATATACAATTACCATCCATAAAGTATTGCCTCCATATCACATTTAACCACCACCCAACTGTGAGAGGTGTAGCATGCATCTTTATGAACTGCTGTGCTTGGGCGTGCAGGAGCAGCCTAAAACACTCACATGAGCTCACAGACACCCATGATTGGCTTGTGATCGCTGTAAGTGAGCACATGCCGTCCTTCCCTCCCGTATGAACTCAGGCAATTAGCTACCATGGACTCCCAGCTGTGAATGGCTGCTGCATGAATATGAATTCAAACCTGTGATCTCCTGATGCCTTCATCCAGAATGACTTACATTTTTATTTCTTTTAAGAAGTGTGAAGTCTGATTGCCCAACATTAGCAGTTTGATAACTGAGCCAACACTGCCTCTAAAATGGTCAAAAAAAGTTAAATATGACACACGTCTGACGAACTCCCCACAGCAGTGTCACACAAGGTTGTGTGTGGAGCCTGCTGGTATATTCACTCCTTGCAAAGCCACAACAAAAATTCTGTCCTTAAATTTGCAGATAACACCAGCATTCTCAGACTAATCTCAGACAACAACAAACGTACACAAAGAAGTGCTAAACATGACCTGGGGGCATGTGGGAAATACACTAACACTACTGAGGAACAGCTTCTACCCCCAAGCTTGTCGTCGTCACTTCACATAACTACTAGAAGGATTGAGTGTACATGACAAGGTTGTGATTTTTCTTTTTTTAATGCCATTAGGACTGCCGGACCCCTTTGCTAAAGTTGTGGTGGATGGTTCTGGTCAGTGTCACTCGACCGACACCGTCAGGAACACACTGGATCCGAAGTGGAACCAACACTATGACCTGTAAGTCAGACACGTGTCTCATCTCTTCCTGTCTTCAGAAATCTTTGAATATAGAAAGAGGATTAGGTGTGGGCGGAGTCATCTTAGCTTTCTCATATGCTTTAACATTGGTGCTCCTGAACGGAGACCCATAGACATGGAACATGATTTTGGATAGTTGTCCCATGTCCGTGCCCGAGTTGATGCTGACTGGGTGTTTCACTGACTTGTATGATGATGGGCAAGAGTTAAAAAAAACCCAAAAAACCAGATTATGGTTAAATATTGAAACTGAAACTCAAAAAATGTGCACCAATGTGCAGACTCGCATAGAATAAAAAACACAATCTAACTCCGGTAGAAAACTCATGGGTACACGGAACATGAACTCATAAACGAACAAGACCGGTAGTACATATGTACATGGAAATCGATGTCGATAGGGGGTGAAAAGAAAAGTCAGGGTTAACCTTTCCTGCTTTCACTCCAGACCTTAGTCGGGAAACACAGGAGAGATTAATTTATTTCGTCCAAGAGTCGTGCTACGCTTAAAACATCAGCCTCGGACACCTATCAGTAGAGATATCTGTCGGGATCTTTGCTTTTAGGTAGTGCCAAAATCTATATATCAGAAGCAACAATTATTTTTATAATTTCAGGCCTCTTTATCAGTCCATCTACCATATAGATGTTACACTGACTTTAGTCCATCTGATTATCATACCCACTCTACATCAAAAAGGCATATATTACTTGAGTAATGGGCAATTTACATTAGAGCACCTGACATGGTAGTTCGTATGGCACTGCTACATGTGTATGAGGACCTATAATGTCATCATAAGAACAAATGGGGTAGAGCTATGGTTATTGTACCTGAAATAACATCTCAACTCGGAGTGACGACTTGATCTCAATGGGATATCTCAATATAACAGCTTGCTAATATATCACAGTGTTGTGTGTAACTGATCATAACAAAGTACTGTTGAATTATTTCTTTTGATTGGTCGGGAAGTGATGATTAATTCCTGTTATGACGTTTCTTGAAGGAGTCTCCAATGTCAGCACTGATCGCTTGCATATTACGACATTGCAACTACTGATTTGATTGAACAGAAGCTTTAAAACCGTCAAAATACAATTTATCATCAATATGTAATTGTGTCAGTGCTTTTTATTCCAGCAAATATTTCCTTGATAAGGCCTGCTAAAGTGCTGGCAGGTCATATATTTGTGCTTAAGAAACATTCCTTTATGAAGACGTATGTAGCAGGAAATCAATCCGTAATACAAATTTGAACAATAAGCGTTTCAGCAGCTGTTCAGAGCCCGTGTTTATTCACGGTGTTTTTCTGAACACTCTTGAATTTCAGATTCGACCGTGTTTTTAGGGAATTCCTGGGAGGACCCAAAGGCCCTGCTGGCAGCAAAGTTCATTCCAGCAAGAGAAACTATGTGCTGGCTTTTTCTCTCTAACTCTCTATTGGGAACATATTAAGGGATTTAGGCTGTATGGTTTTAAACATCTCACCAGTTTGAGTAAAAAAAACTGTGAGAAATAAATATATACAATTTCTGGCCACTATAGCAGATGTTCATGAATATAGCATGACTAACTATAAATCACTCTAGCGTGCAGCATGGCAGGCTAAACAAATGTACATACGAAGGTGCTTGAAAGTTTGTGACCCCTTTTGAGCTTTCTGTGTGGAGGTATCTGGAGTCAAACTGTTTGTCACCTTGTTGTTGTGGACAGTTGGCCCTTAAGGTTCTCCTCCTCCATTTGTAGCAGTCAGAATCACATGAAACTTGGACAGTATCTAAATTCCGTGGAGCCCGATTTTGGATTTTCGAACCAGAAACAGAACTATGATATGACTGAAAAAATAAGTCTCCTAGCTCCATTATGCATGAACAGAATCGAACGAAATTTGGCTACAGGATACTATGCGCCGATGCCAACAGTTCTGCGAGGTCAGATTTCTCACTTTTCGGCCTGGATGAAGAATCATGAACTTTCACGACATGAAATTCCTACTTCCTACTCTATTTTTACTGACTGGAATCACACAAAACTTTGCAGGCTTATACTAGGTGACATGATGAACAATTCCATGGAGCCAGATTTTTGATTCTCAAACCGAAATCGGAATTATTGGCATTACCACCTATGTAGCTGGATCCGAATGTGTCACAGATCAACCTTGGGTGTGTAGCTCAGTCGAGCTTGTTCATACATTTTCCAGAACTAGATAGAGTACCCAGTTATACAAACGAGACACAAATATTATTCTTAGTCATTTTATTATTAAGGGAAATGATTCAAGTTGCATATTTGAGTGGCGAAAGTATGTGAACCGTGCTTTCAGAATCTGACATGAACTTCTTGTTCAGCAATAACTGTAACTATCCAGGAACTGTTGATCAGTCCCGCACATGGACTTTGACCTGGTCGTTCCAAAACATGAATGTCATTCTTTCTTCATCATTCTTTGGTAGAACAACTCGTGCTTAGGGTCATTGACTTGTTGCATAACCCACTTTCTCTTCGGTTCATGGACAGATATTAGAATTTGCTGTTATAATTCAAAATTCACTGTCGGTCAAAAGTGTGAATATGCAGCCTAAAAAAGTTCTATTTTGATTTCCTTTGTACACAGAAGATTTTCTCATCACCTCCAAACCAGCCATAGACTCTAAATTTACCTGCAAAGTACCTGCTAACCCTAGTGGTCCCCTCACTAGATGTTGCCACTCACAGATATGTAATTTTGGATCATTTACCTCAAAAAAAAAAACAAAAAAAAAGTATGCAATTTGTTTTTCCTCATTTGTTTATCTAGTTTTATGACTTGGGTAAAAATTTGATGGTGTTTTTGAAATATAGAAAATGGATAATAACATTCACACACCACTGTATTTCATTGTATTCGGCTGATGCCCTTATCCAGAGAACTTACATTTATTATTTTTGATACAACTGAGCAAATTAGGGGTAAGGGCCTTGCTCAAGGGCTTAACAGTTGCAGTGTGGTGATACTGGGGCTTGAAGCCCCGGCCTTTGGATCACTAACCCAGAGCCTTAACCACTAAGTCACCACTGGCCTCTTGCACTATATGAGCATGAAACAATGCAATGCAAATAACTTGCTGCACATGAACTGATTTACATCAAAAACAGAGCATGATGTGGTCCAGGTTGAACATGGCACATGCTACAGAAAGAAGGCATTAATATATTATGTGCTGCCGAACAAACCCACATCAACCAACTCATAAAAGCAGCATGAGGTTCTACAGGTTGGCTAGAACCTGATATACGACAGCGTAAATAGACTGTTGCATTTATGTCAGAAATTAATATGCATGCGAACGTGTGTGTATCTGTGACGTAGAAATCTCACGTAGCCTTGGGCAGCCCATTGTCAATTCCCTTACTGACTCCAGCAAAACACAGCAATCCCCCACACCCTCGCACTGACAGCTGGTGGGTGCAGAACCCTTGCGAAAAAGGCAGTCTGCACCCGTGTGTGTGAATGTTTTGTCTCAGGCGTGTTCTGATGTCTCCTGTCTGTTCAGGTTGAATGGTCAGGAGATATCCGCTTCAAGGTGCTCTTAAAACCAGAGTGAAAAGCAGTTAAAGATCTTGGGAAGTAAAATGAGTGAAGGCATCTGTGACTTGTGTGTTCATTGTGTTTAGAAAGTTATAAAGAACCCCAATATTACATGCATTTATTTACAGGACGTACAAGAGTTTGTGGCATTTATAAGTACAGCATTATGTGTATTTAATTAAGTGTCTGTGTGTATGAGTAGGTATCTTTGATTGTTGGACAGAGAATGTGATTGGGAGATTTTTTTTTTAATCTATGATGATTTTAACTTTGTAATAACATTTGTAGTCTGCATCAAAAAAGTGCCTTTTAAGTTTAAAATTATTGAGGTAAAGTGTGCAGTTACTGAAGTAAAGGGTAAAATTAATTTTTTTTTAAAAGGTTAGAATTCTTGATGCAAAGGATAGAGTCACTGAGGAGAAGCGTACGGCCACTGAGGACAAGCGTACGGCCACTGAGGTGAAGCGCACGGTCAGTGAGGTGAAGCGTATGGTCAGTGAGGAGAAGCGTACGGTCACTGAGGAGAAGCGTACGGTCACTGAGGAGAAGCGTACGGTCAGTGAGGAGAAGCGTACGGTCAGTGAGGAGAAGCGTGCGGTTACTGAGGAGAAGCGTACGGCCAGTGAGGTGAAGCGTATGGTCAGTGAGGTGAAGCGTACGGCCAGTGAGGTGAAGCGTACGGTCAGTAAGGTGAAGCGTATGGTCAGTGAGGTGAAGCGTACGGTCAGTGAGGACAAGCGTACTGGCCACTGAGGACAAGCGTACGGCCACTGAGGAGAAGCGTATGGTCAGTGAGGTGAAGCGTACGGTCAGTGAGGAGAAGCGTACGGCCAGTGAGGTGAAGCGTACGGCCAGTAAGGTGAAGCGTATGGTCAGTGAGGACAAGCGTACTGGCCACTGAGGACAAGCGTACGGCCACTGAGGACAAGCGTACGGCCACTGAGGACAAGCGTACGGTCAGTGAGGTGAAGCGTACGGTCAGTGAGGTGAAGCGTACAGTCAGTGAGGACAAGCGTACGGCCACTGAGGACAAGCGTACGGCCACTGAGGACAAGCGTACGGCCACTGAGGACAAGCGTACAGCCACTGAGGAGAAGCGTACAGCCACTGAGGACAAGCGTACGGTCAGTGAGGTGAAGCGTACAGTCAGTGAGGACAAGCCTACGGTCAGTGAGGTGAAGCGTATGGCCAGTGAGGTGAAGCGTACGGTCAGTAAGGTGAAGCGTATGGTCAGTGAGGTGAAGCGTACGGTCAGTGAGGTGAAGCGTACGGTCAGTGAGGACAAGCGTACTGGCCACTGAGGAGAAGCATACTGGCCACTGAGGACAAGCGTACGGTCAGTGAGGTGAAGCGTACGGTCAGTGAGGACAAGCCTACGGTCACTGAGTTGAAGCGTACGGCCAGTGAGGTGAAGCGTACGGTCAGTAAGGTGAAGCGTACGGTCAGTGAGGTGAAGCGTACGGTCAGTGAGGTGAAGCGTACAGTCAGTGAGGACAAGCCTGCGGTCACTGAGGTGAAGCGTACGGTCACTGAGGTGAAGCGTACGGTCAGTGAGGTGAAGCGTACGGTCAGTGAGGTGAAGCGTACTGGCCATTGAGGAGAAGCGTACTGGCCACTGAGGACAAGCGTACGGCCACTGAGGAGAAGCGTACGGCCACTGAGGACAAGCGTACGGCCACTGAGGACAAGCGTACGGCCACTGAGGACAAGCGTACGGCCACTGAGGACAAGCGTACAGCCACTGAGGAGAAGCGTACAGCCACTGAGGACAAGCGTACGGTCAGTGAGGTGAAGCGTACAGTCAGTGAGGACAAGCCTACGGTCAGTGAGGTGAAGCGTACGGTCAGTGAGGTGAAGCCTACGGTCAGTGAGGACAAGCCTACGGTCACTGAGGGGAAGCCTACGGTCACTGAGGACAAGCGTACGGTCACTGGGGTGAAGCGTACGGTCACTGAGGTTAACCCCTTACCTCAGGAGCTCTGTACCCTTTACCTCGGAAATTGTACACTTTACTTTAAATGAACGAGGTAGGGTGATGATGGGTAAGGTTAGAGGTAATGGGGACAGTTACTGAAGTAGGAATAAAAATATTAAGGTAAATGGTATAAATACTGAGGTAAGTGTTAGCGTTACTGAGGTAGGCTTAGAATCGGTAAGGTTAGAGTTAGAGAGGTGGAGGTTTGGCACAACGTTACCCTGTTTAAAAATGCACAGGTCAATAAATGTATCTACAATAGCTATTAGCGTTCACAAATATGGTGAACTATGAATGTATGTGTTCACATTTCTTATTGGGAAATCGTGGTTTTAAAAAAATATGTTTACTGTTATTTTCCCTGGTGATTAATGGGACAGAACCAAGTTTGGAGATTCTTACTCATGGCTGCATGTAAAATAATGAGTCAGCTACAAAAACACAGCAACAACTTAAAAAAGATGACATTTTTGTACTGTATGAACCAAGACCTGCTTGCGGTCCTAACAGTTGTTTTGTTTTATATTTTGGGGGTACAATTCTAACAAATAATCTATGTCTGTTTCAGGTATATATTTTCTAGTTAGTACTGCATAGCTGAAAAATTTACAGTCAATCTTTCCATTGTTGTTCGGATAAATAATTTGCTAATAATAATTTAAATTGAAAAATGTTCAATCATTTTAATTCTCTACAAAACTAAAAGTTTCGGGCATTAAACATGTACACACTTATGTTAAGGGAAATCCTTAACATAATTCCTCCTTAATTATACATTTAATCACTGACTAATGACTATATTAAAATATATATTAAATTAGTTTTCCTTATTTTGAACCACTAATGTAATACATATGCTGGTGCATTTTTGGGTGTTTCAGTTATTTGGTTATTAGA
Source organism: Neosilurus hyrtlii (assembly GCA_028564935.1). Taxonomy (NCBI): domain Eukaryota; kingdom Metazoa; phylum Chordata; class Actinopteri; order Siluriformes; family Plotosidae; genus Neosilurus; species Neosilurus hyrtlii. The sequence continues at coordinate 2,431,089 of JAOUQZ010000012.1, read as the reverse complement.
AACTATAGGAAACATTTTTATACTTTTGATTTTTACATTTCTTGGCTAATGGCTTGTAGTTAATCCCAGGTTTCACCTTTTCCTACTTTGGTGTATTATTGATTTTGTTTGTTCCTCTTTCAACAGTTATATTGGTAAGCTGGACTCGATCACCATCAGTGTATGGAACCATAAGAAGATTCATAAGAAACAGGGAGCAGGATTTCTTGGCTGTGTACGTCTCCTCTCCAATGTCATCAACCGCCTCAAAGACACTGGCTGTAAGGCATCATTTAACACTTAATTTAGCAGAACCTTTCCTGAATGCGATGGTGTATAGCAGTTTTTATTCATAAAATGTCCAATCTATCAAAGCTTTTTAAATGTTTCATACTAACATGGCATTTTCCTTTATTATGGTGCATATTTATGGTGTTTGTAAATTTCTCACACCGTCAAACCTGTTCAAGAGCTCAGTCGGACCTACACCGATCCCAGTAACCTGATATTTAGCATGCATTAAGACCCGACAACTGTTCTTTTATTATAACCAGCACTATATATAGGATTCTCGTAGAGAATCTTATTGCTAAGTATTACTGTCATTACTGTGTTACATGACGTAGATTGATGGCAACATTACTGATCTCGAGGGACACATAGACATCCAGTAGCATCAGTACACGGACATTGTTCATGTGTAAATCCATACCAATTCTCCATGTGCAGTTTTTAAAGTTGTCAATAAGCAAAAAATAAGTAAGACAATAATAATTGAAGAAACACCAGGTGGGTCAAAGCACATGGGGAAAATATACATTTATCTGCAATGGAATCCCCTTGTCTGTAATGATCCTTGCATTTATTACTGTTTGCTTACTGGTGTTTTAACCCGTTCCCCCGCCTTTTTGTTTCGTTCCCGAAATGTGTCTGTTTACCTGACCACATATTTTGTATTTGCCTCTGACAGTCTTATTTGTGAACTGTGACTGTTTGCTACTCTGATTGTTTGGCTTTACAGACTATCGTTAAAGCTGCTTCGCGATACACTGGCCTATGCAGACGATTGGCCTACGCAGAGAAATAATGTAGTACTTATGGTACTGCTTTCTCCATCACTTACTTACTATTTGAATATGTATATGCAGCATGTAACTGGTGAAGTTTTTAATGGCGTTTTAGGACAGTTCTTACACAATTATTTGATGATTGCATTTGACCAATAAATATCTGGCTCTAAGAGTCTGGTTGGTGCCTTGGCAAAATGCAAAAAAGTTCATAGTGAACATTTAAAGGGTACCTGTGGTGAATTAGTGTTATTATCTATTTAAAACGATCACGTACAACATCAGCCGTTCCTTCCGGAAACATCAGTCTATGCCCATTTTCAAAGTGTGCGAATATTATAACTTTAGAAATGCTCAGAGACATGTTACCCTTCTGATTGTTCCAGCCTGGTAGTGACGTCAACACGTTGGAGTGGCTGGGCTATGTCACTGACCCGTGTAGCAAAACAACAAGGACAGAGATAGCGAAAAACATTTCTTTTTTTTTCTTAAACCAACCGACGACAGAAAAGGTGAGTTGGCAAAACATTATCTGCATAAGCCATTTTGGCTTTACTGTCACATTTACCTCTGGCAGCGTTCTCGTCCTCAGAGTCACCAAAATGTAAGTTTCACTGTCTCCACAAGAGACATTAACCCCGCCCAACGCGTTGACGTCACTTCTGGGGGGGGGGGGGGAAGCAACTGCTAAGCTGATTACCCTCGTAGTTTAGCGCACTGCTAGAAATCCGCAGGATAAAATCACCCAGTTTTGTGCTTTTATGGTCATATTTATGTTAAAATAAGCATCTGTATCCCTAAAACATATTACATACACACACATCATGCTGTAAGGATGACTGATACTGGTACACTCACAAGTTTAGTACACGGTTCTTGTTAATAGAAACAACAGATTTCTTACTATAATGTTTTATTGCATTGTTTGGTCAAACTGTATTATAAACAATGGTTTAATTGTTGTAGCATACAATGATAATCACATCCACGTTCAGAGATATTTCCATTCATACTGATGAATTCTTATATGGAGAGAGAGACACACACACACACACACCTCTCTTTTCTGGGTCTCCTGGGGAGGTGGTGCCAGCCTGACTGGCAAAGAGAGAGAGAGAGAGAGAGAGATGATGAGGAGGAGGAAGAGTTGGAGGATTCTGTCCAGACAGACTGACTCAATGCTCTCCTTAGGGAGGCATGTGTGCATAAAGGGTGGGGTACCTGGAAGACATCTGCCCCAACCGCACTCTCCCCAGTGGCTCCAGCTGAGCTATAACACACACATACACACACATACACACAGGGAGAGCATGTCTGATTCTAGATATGTAGGTTTATAGCGTTTGCTTCATCCTACTAGAGTCGCAGGGAGGCTGCAGCCTATCTCAGCTGGCTCTGGGCGAAGTTGGGGAACACTGAACGGTTCACCAGTCCATTGCAGGGCCAACAAACGCATAACCATTCGCGCTCACACCAAGGGGCAATTTATAATATCCACTTAGCCTAATGTTCATGTCTTTGGACTGTGGGAGGAAACTGGTGTACCCTGGAGGAAACCCACGCAAGCACTGGGAGAAGATGGAAACACCCTCACTGACCTAGTGACTCGGACACAGGACCTTCTTGCCGTGAGGCGGACATGCTGCCTACTATGCTATCGTGCTGCTCCATAATATTGAGCAGCAAGTGAACATTCAGCTCTCAAAGTTGATGTGTTTAAAGCAAGAAAAAGAGGTCAAGCCTAACAATATGAGTGAGGGTGACTTTGCGTATGTAAGTAAGTCTGGTGGGCTTTTTATAACCGAGCCTAGTGGCTCATTTATACTGCTGGGTGGACAGAGGCACACATGTGAATAAAAGCTTGGCCAGGGGTCTCAGCACGGTAGTCTAATGGGGATTCAGATCCACGACCTCTTGATCATAAGCCCAGCAACCCTAACCACTACATCACGAGTCATTGAGTGACTTTAAGAAGAGGCAGTTGCATTGTGATTGCGCAATTGTGCTTTCACACGGACAAACTAATAAACCGCCAAACAACCCAACCACACACATTTTACTGGTGGTGGTAAATACGCAGACTGCGTCTCTAAACTAAACACACGATGTGTTCTTTTTGGGAGGAGCTTGCATTTTACATATGATAAAACTATATACAAACTTTTTTTTTTTTAAGTACATGCTATATAAGCTATTTTATGAAACTGCACTTTCATTGCACTTGCACAAGTGGTGCTTGTTACAGAAGATTGTTATTGAGTATGTGTGAATTTGTGGTGTGTAAATTTGCCAACAAAGTTGTATGGTGTTTCTGAGTCAGGAAGTCTGTCTCACCGCAGATCCTCTTCACGCCGGCACACTGACTCCTCCAGCACTTACACACACACACACACACAGAAAACAGAATGCAGAGCAGCACCGTTTTCTAGGAACTCTATTCTGTTTTACTTGGAAGGGAAAACCACAATGTTTTGCATTAGCTGCATCTTGTGTGTCCTGAATGTGACATCATGCATCTGTTTACTCTGCCACTGTGTAGAAAATATACTTGTCACTCATTAACTTTGTAGGTTATAGGTCAGGCTATATCAGGGTGATGGATCATTAGTGGTGTAATAACATCATTATCATTAGTTGGATTATTTGCATGATGTGATGATTTTAAAATTGTTCTTTTTAATTAACAGATCAGAAGCTGGACCTGAACAAGCTCGGGCCCAACAATAATGACACCATCAGAGGGCAGATAGTGGGTGAGTAGAACGCATTCACATGCATGCAGACGCACAAACACAGTGTATACTGGAGTACTAATTCAGGGTGTCTATGTCCTGTGTGTGGAATCTAAATACATTCATTCTAAAAAAATCTGCCGCTAATTTTAACTTGTCAGAAGCCACACTTCCTTTACTGGAAGGAACGGAGGTCACACCTCCTTAAGCAGGACTGACTGACACAGATGACACATTGACAGACCCAGAGACCACTCTTCCTTGACTTAGATTGACTAACCGATACCACACCACATTTACTGGATCTGACTGACAGAGGCCACACCTCCTTTATTCTGATTGCCTGACAGAGGCCACACCTCTTATAGTGAGGTTGACTGACAGATGCCATGCCTCGTTTATTCTGATTGACTGACAGAGGCCACACCTCTTATAGTGAGGTTGACTGACAGAGGCCACACCTCCTTTATTCTGATTGACTGACAGAGGCCACACCTCTTATAGTGAGGTTGACTGACAGATGCCATGCCTCGTTTATTCTGATTGACTGACAGAGGCCACACCTCTTATAGTGAGGTTGACTGACAGAGGCCACACCTCTTATAGTGAGGTTGACTGACAGAGGCCACACCTCTTATAGTGAGGTTGACTGAC
>JAOUQZ010000012.1:2379460-2426557 GCA_028564935.1 Neosilurus hyrtlii | reverse complement strand
AGAGACCACACCTTGTTGATTGCGATTGACTGACAGAATCCACACCTCATTTACTGGAACTGACTGAGACCACGCCTCAATTATTGGGACTGATTGACAGAGGCCACACCTCCTTTTTTGAGACTGACTGACACAGATGACACATTGACAGACTCAGAGACCACTCTTTCTTGACTGAGACTGACCAACAGAGACCACACCTCTTTTACTCGGACTGGCTGACAGAGGACACACCTCCTTTACTGGGACTGAATTGATTGACAGAAATCACACCTCCTTTATTGGGACTGACTGACATAAACGCACCTTCTTTTTTAAGAATGACAAAGGCTGCACCTCATTTTGGGACTGATGGACAGAGGCCACACCTTCTTTATTGGGAATGACTGTCAGAAGCCACAACTTCTCTAATGGGACAGGCAGGAAGAGAGGCCACACCTACTTTATTAAGATTGTGCACATGAATAGACAGAGATTGTATACATGGACAGGGTTTAAAACTGAAGCCAAAATATCTCTGGGGCCCCCTACTGGCTGGCTTCACTAATTTTAACCCTTCCTATTCCGTTAGTGAATGCACAGCAAGCCAAACTTGTATCAAGTTACATTTTTAAATAAATATATATCTTTATTTTTACAAGTAGATTTGACCTTGATATCTTCCCCAGTGTTCTTTATGATAAATGCATTTTATTATATTATGATGATTAAAACGGTGACAGTTTTAGAAATGACAGTAAAGTCTCCTGAGCACTCAAACACTTTCTTTATTTCACACTCCTGAACCTCTTGACAGTTCTGTAGCAAAGCGTTAATTAGTAGTTATGTTGTAAAAATGTATAATTAATTGCTTTTTACAATGTATATAAGAATATACAATTTGTGTGTGTGTGTGTGTAGTGAGCTTGCAGTCCACAGACAGGATAGGAACAGGAGGCAACTTGGTGGACTGCAGCCGTCTGTTTGACAATGACTTACCGGATGGGTAATATGTCTTCAACAAAGCACTGATGCACACCAACACACACATTTCACTCGAAACTTGATTTGTGCAGTCAAAATAGCTGATACTGACTAAAAGATATTCAGATTTTTTTCCCATCCCCATTACAAATTGCTATACTGGGAATAAAAACCCTGCTTTTTCTTTCTTTTTGTTTTTCTTTTCTTTTTTTTGGCAACAGAGTTATAATGGATGTCTTGGTATAATGGATGGTTAAAAACTTCAGAATGCTAATTAAATGCGACTGTTTGAATCTAACAGTTAAGGTCCCGTGAAAAGAAGAGCATATCGGAGAGAATGCGGTGCAGTGCAGGGTGTGATGAGTGCTTTGAGGTAGGAGGGTGCAGGTCCATTTTTAGCTTTGTAGGCAAGCATAAGTGTTTCGAATCTAAAGTGAGCAGCTACACGAAGCCCAGGGGCTATGATGTGTGATGTAGAATTTATATTTAAACCAGTGATTGCCAACTCTGGGCAGTGAAGCAACTTACCCATAAAACTCTTTATCTTTGATTCATCTGTCCAGTAAACATTGTTCCGGAAGCCATCTTGCTTATATATTAATTTTGCAAAGTGTAGTCGTGCAATAATACCCTCCTAAGGTAAATCTTTTGGGCTTTTACAACCGAGCCTAGTGGCTCATCAGGCTGGTGCTTATGCCCGGTTTCTGTAGCGTGAAGCGACTAGGAGTTCAGCTTCTCCTGGATGGGACGCTGGTCCATCACAGGTTACCTTCCCAGTATTTTTACTGGTACCCATTTATACTGCTGGGTGGACACACTTGTGGTTAAGACCTTGCCCAGGGATCTTAGCACGGTGGGGGTCCAACGGGGATTCAAACCCCACTGACTGGCTGCTCTCAGACTGAACTTCCTAGGGCAGACAGTCCTGGATAAATTGGCAGTTATTTGAAATCTGAACCTCTTGTAGATGATTTTCTTTACCACGGAATGATTTATTTCAATTAGATTGAAATATTTTAAAACCCCTTGACTTCCACAACTCATAGACATCCTGCCATGATGACACCACAAATTTTAAGTAGCAAATGGACCACTAGACTTGAGATGTTGGGTTTGAAAGTCAATTTTCTGCCCCTTTACCTGCCTCTCCACCTGCTCCTCCACCTGCGGGAGGTTTTAATCAATGGCACCTAATCTGCAATTCTTTTCTGGAATTTATGGACTTGAAGGTGTGACCAATGAAAGGGTGTACTTACTTTGATTTCAATTATGAAAACATAGATAAAATGTCCATGTTTTTTGGAGAATGTCACCTTCATCTGTAGGCTCTGTATCAAAGAGGGTGAAATGTTAGCTAAAATATGTTTTTAAAAAAAAGTTGTTCCTGTATTGTAATGATATATAATGTTTTATTATTTACTCTGTGTGTGTGTGTTTAGCTGGGAGGAGAGGAGAACTGCGACAGGCAGGATACAGTATCTGAATCATATCACACGGACAACACAGTGGGAACGGCCAAACAGGTCAGGGGAACACGTGTGCCTTCTCTCTGTCTTTACTTTCTCACCTAAAGCACCACACACACAGGAGTACATCTTTCTGTGCTCGTCTGTCACACACACTGTTCATACCAAGAAATACATACAGGTTCCTTCCCTGTTGCTATGCCAACAAGCCAGAAAAACGAAGCAATTCATGCTGTGGCATCTCAAACTTCTTGTTGTGAGTCTCTTCCCACGCTCAGAAATCAGCGATCATATTTATGACCTACATTCTTTTAAAGATATTTACAAGCTGATTTGCAGTAAAGTCAACCCAATGTAGGACAATAATACGCACCTATAGGTCTATCTGAAATAAATATTTTCCATTGTGGTAGTCACCAATGACGTATTACGCTTTGTCTGTTAAGTGTAACTGCATAATTAATTTAGACAATTCAGTGGTACTGTAGTATTAATGTAGTAATTTATAAACCAGGAGTAAATATTAGGATTTGGTACAGGACCTGTAAAGTGTGTTTTCGCTTCATGTAACCATTGGCGACAGTTACTGACTTCTGAGTGCAGTCAGATAACTGGGTGATAATTGGTGCTGTGGTTGTACTCAGTCTGGGAACACTGGAAGAAAACTGAAACTGTCTCACACACAAACATATTTTGTTCTCACGCAAAGGAGGTCATAGAAAATGTAGGTTATATGCTACACAAGGCCACGTCATATCCACACCATGCTAACGTGATACATTATTGTTAATTATGCTGCGTAACTGGATGAGGGTAGCCACTTAAGAACTGTTTGGTCTTGCACTGCGGAGAGTGGAGATAGAGAATTCGCGGCATCTGGGTTGGCATGACCACCTCACAGCAAGAAGGTCCTGGGTTCGAGTCCTGTGCTCGGTGAAGGTGTTTCTCTGTGGAGTTTGTATGTTCGCGCTGTGAGTGCGTGGGTTTCCTCTGGATTCTCTGGTTTCCTCCTACAGTCCAAAGACATGCACATAAGGCTAACTGGCTGTTCCAAATTGCTCGTAGGTGTGAGTGTGAGTTCGAATAGCTGTTTGTGTGTGTTGGCCCTGACACGCTGTTTAGGTTGTACTCCGCCTACACCAAGAATCGGCTGAAATAGGCTCCAGCTACAAACACACACACTCACTCACTTCTATACTTGTGGGGACACCCGTTCCTTTACTTAAAGCTTAACAATCACAACTAAATGCCTAACCCTAATTTCATCCCTAACTTTAAGTTTTAACCCTTAAACAAACCTGTAACAGTGGTATGAAAAATGGGAGCAACATTGTAATAGCAGTGTAATAACAGCATAATAACGCAGTAATTCATCAGAATACATCAGTTCATATTACACAAAATTGGCTGAAATATCGGAATAACATTGGAATATGTTTAGCTGAAATCAGTATCATGATAGTGTGCGCCACCTTTAACACCAAAAAATAATGCCATAGGCTCCATTCATGTCAGAAAAAATTCCAATTTTGACACGTTCAATCCTATAGATCACGTACAAGATACACAGGAATGAAGACACTGTACTTTTGCCCACAAATGTCCTCAGTCCTCTTTCCCTTCTCTTCTGCAGGCCTGCCTCTGAGTATGCGAGCCCGGGTCGGCCCCTCAGCTGTCTGTTGGATGAGAACACACCCATTCTGAGTTCTAATGGAGCGTCCGGCGTCACTCCGACCAACTCCAGGGCTCAGGAGAGACGTGTCCGCTCACAGAGACACAGAAACTACATGAGCAGAACACACCTACACACACCTGCTGATCTGCCTGAGGGCTATGGTAAGCGTGCACACACACACACACTCACATTTCTATCCTTGTGAGGACACCCATCCCCTTACTCGATCTGTAACCATCACAACTAAATGCTTAACCCTAATAATAACCATAAAATCAAGTCTTAACTAAAGAATCAGGACCAATCAAATTATCAGAAATGTGTTCCAGGCCTCAGTGTGTAGCAAGTACACACACAAACACACAACGTGCCATATTATACTGTCGGTATACAAAGCTCACTCATTTACCGAACTGCTAAATCCTCCTAGGGTCTAAGGCAGGGTACACTCTGAACAGCTCGCCAGGCCATTGCAGGGCAACACACACAACCCTTCACACTCACAGGTCAATACGGAACAGCCAGTTCACCTAATGTGCATGTTTTTAGACTGTGTGGGGGAACCAGATAACCTGGAGGAAACCCACTCAAGCACGGGAAGAACATACAAACTCCACACAGAAACGTCCGAGCCCGAGACTCAAACCCAGGACCTTCTTGATGTGAAGTGGATGTTCTTCCACTACACCATCGATGTTTATCTGTGAAAATACATGCAATACAATCAGAGTTCATCAGAAGACGGGGTGAGGTGCGGGTTAGTAATTTGTTTAGTGTATGCTTAAATTTTTTATTTGTAAATGATGCTTGAGTTAAATGTCTCCTAGTGATGATTCACTCCCTGTATTCATCCCGTACATCATACCTTCTCCAGTATAAAGCTATTCGACACAAGTATCTGTTTCATGCATGTCCATGCCAGGCAAATGGTGTCCTGCATAGAGTACTCACAGACGTCTAGCCTTATAAGGAAACAATGTCTCAGACGGTTCCTTTATTGCTTCCATGTGTGTAAGTTCAGAGCACAGGTTCTTCAGTGTGTCTCAGGCTCTAAAAACTTCTCCATCTCCATGGTGATACAATACACAGTATACGTTACATACGTTCTGAATTTTTATGTGACATATTTTATGTTTTCACTTTTTCGCTTTTATTGGAAAGGTGTTTTTAAAAAAAAAAAAAAAAGGCAAATACATATATACTGTGTGTGTGTATATATGTGTGTGTGTGTATATATATATATGTATATATATATATATATATATATACACACAATAGTGTGTAGTGAAGATTATACATTATAATTATACCTAATAAAAATTTGTAAAAAATTACTTATGTATAATTTTTTTGTGAAAATGTGTTGAACAATGCTACTGTAGGCAATGAGAACCAAAAACAATCTTTCCGACAAGTATATTGAAGTAAAAGTATGGCTAATAAACAAAAACACTGAAAATACAAATTTTTCAGAAAAATGTAAAAAAAAAATTTTTTTTTTACTTTTGCGTTGCATGAATGACCTTCAAACCACATGGAATGGTTCAGCGAGTGAAGAAATTAAAAAATATGTGAACACTATGCCTGAAATGTTAAATGCTGTAATCAAAGTTGAAGGTGGCCACAATAAATATTGACCTTCTTTCTCTAAAAAGAGACTGTTATTTCTGTTATTTTTGTTATTACTATATATTGTTGTTTGTTTACTTATTCTCATCAATATGATCCAATATTACATAAAATAAATACTTCATTAGTACTTGGTTTCTGATTTATCTTCACTTTGTTAAGAGTATAATTACTGCATGACAGTATTTTTTTTTTTATTTCTTCACTCGTTAAGTCATTCCATCTGGTTTGAAGTTCATTCATGCTATGCAAAAGTAAAAAAAATAAAATTTGCAACACCAGACAGTTTTTCAGAAAAATTGGTCTTTTCAGTGGTTTTGTTTATTAGCCGTACTTTTACCTCAATGAACTTGTCGGAATGATTTTTTTATTTTTTTTTGGTTCTTGTTTACCTACAAAGTCATAGTTTAATCCCATTTGGGTTGTGGGGTGGCTGGAGGCTGGCTGGCCAGACCATTGCAGGGCCAACACCCATGCAACCATTCACACTCAATTTGGAACAACCAGTTAGCCTAATGTGCATGTCTTTTGGACTGAGGAGGAAACTGGAGTACCCAGAAGAAACCCACACAATCATGGAGGGGACATGCAAACTCCACACCCAAATGCCCGAGCTGAGGTCGGGACTCAAACCCAGGACCTTCTTGGTGTGAGGCAGACGTGCTAACCACTACGTCACTGTGCCGCCTACAATATATTCAATGGATTAAAAATAAAAGTTGTCCGAGTGTCTGCTTTCAATCAGTGAGAAATGCGGCTAAGCTAGTTTATGAGGGTCATTCATACTTCCCTGTTGCCTAGTAGTGTGTTATGCAGGATTGTGCATTTTAAGGAGAATGTCACTTATTCATTCTTCTTTTCTTCCTGAACAGAGCAGAGAACCACGCAACAGGGCCAGGTCTACTTCCTCCATACACAGACCGGCGTGAGCACATGGCATGACCCACGTGTGCCGAGGTAACACCACAGTCAAACATAAAACCGCAATCATTTATTACACCTCAGTAATTCTGTTCCATCACTTATTCTATACACCTGAGCGTGCATTCGACCCAAAGTATCATTCAATAATTCATTCAGATTCCGAACCGCTTAATCCTACTACTGGGTTGCTACGTCAACACTGAGGGAGGTCTCTCACTCTCTCTGAACACCTCGGCAGACCATTGCAGAGAAACACACACAGTCATTCACACCTAGGGTCAAATCGGAACAGCCAGTTAGCTTCATGTTATTGGTCTGCAAGCACTATATGATGGTCTGGCACCCTGTGATGGTCCGTGTTGACTGAGATAGGCTCCAGCAACACTAAAAGGATTAAGCGGTGCAGCAAGTGTGTGAGTGAGGGAAGCTTTACTTAGAATGATGGTATGTAATTTGTGTGTGTTTGTGTGTGTGTGTGTGTGTGTGTGTGTGTGTGTGTGTGTGTGTGTGTGTAGGGATCTCAGCAATGTGAACTGTGAGGAGCTCGGACCACTCCCACCAGGTTGGGAGATTCGAAACACAGCCACTGGCCGGGTGTACTTTGTGGACCATAACAACAGAACCACACAGTTTACTGACCCACGTCTCTCAGCCAACCTGCACCTGGTCCTCAAGTAAGAACCCCCGACATGTCCTCTGTACTACTGTCGACATGTACCATTCTCTTCATAACCATCTGTCTTTCTGTCTCTTTTCCAACAGTCCAAACGGTTCTCGTGGTGTAGAGAATCCAAACCTCAGGTACTTTAATATATTTTTTACTAAAAATAGTCTTGGACGTTCAAGAAGTTACAATAGAATAAAGATTTATTTCAGTACAATAGAATTGAGGTTTATAACTACAACAGAATACATTACTCTTAGGATATTATACCCGAACCTACTGGCTCATTAGGGTGGCTTATCCCGGTTTCTGTATCATGGATTGGATTTTAGTCTACTACAGGTTACCTTGCCAGTTACCCATTTATATTGCTGGGTGGACAGAGGCACACTTGTGGTTGAGACCTTGCCCAGGGATTTTAGCATGGTGAAGGTCTGATGGGATTTGAACTCCAGACCTTTCATTCATGAGCCCAGCACCTTAAAAGCAAATGAAAGGAAAGCTTTCTGAACTCTTATTTTACACTGAAATTGTGTATATTTTCATGATCAGGTGGTTTTTGCTTACATTTTCAAAGCTGCAATCTATGTGTTCAGTAGTCTGTTTGAAAAGGCCACCATTTTGCAGCCTGTTTCACTCTCACGAGAGTCCAAAATCGTGAGAACAGGACATGGATATGTCATTTCCATTAAGGAAAAAGATAACAGCAATAATTACTGATAAAAGATAACAGTATACAGATATTAAACTAACAAATTAAACGTACACTAGTGAATGTCTGAATAAAATAAAATAAAACTAGGCACATCTGCACATAATACAACATTACATTTCAGGCGTCTGCTCGTGTACATGAACGCATGGTATATAACCTGAGTACATTTAACGCAAAACACTTCCGCCATAACTGTTTCAGTGTCACCCTGACCCACTTTTTGTAGTGCGATGATGCTCCCATTATGCACCCCTATGTATGAATGAGCTCACAGTCGCCCATGATTGGCTGGTAATCGTTGTGAGCGATGGGGTGAGCATATGCCATGTCTCCCGTGAATTAGCTCCCATGTGATCCTGGTCGCAGATGGTGAAAAAACTGCCTTTTTTGTTCTTGTCAACATTAGTGTCCTAGCTTCGAGGCGGATCCTCAGTACCATTCGGACCTCTGCTTCTGTTGTGAACTTTGAGGAGATAGCCACAAGCATTTACTCTGTCCTAAACTCAGGATGGCGGTTCTGGCGCCTGTGTTATACACACTGCATTCATTGTGCATACAGAAATGCAGACGGGGGGTTATAATTGTTATTTTATGCACATGTGGTGTCTCAGCGGCGTCTCAGTTGTAATTTTATGAGGGGCATATGTTCAGTTTTCCGCCCTGTAGCCACGGTTCTCATATAGAAATTCTTTGTGTATGTTTGCGTTCTAAGGATTTCCTGAAGCTGGAGAAGTTTTTAAGTGGGAAGAGGTCAGAGACTCTTGCTGAAATGAATTTCTGAACAACCTCATTGACTAAATCCGGAAGCTAGGTGCTCGGCCCAGTGAGAATGTGCATAGTATGCACACACCCCAGAGCCCAAACCCTTGGGAGAGCATACTTGCCACCACTGTTAAGTAGCATGGGGGTTGGTAGTGTGCACATTTGGCGCCCACTACATAATGAGTCTTTTGATAGTACAGTGATGTGTGTGTGTGTGTGTGTGTGTGCGCGTGTGTTTGTTTTACATGTAAGCCACCACCTCGGTGCCCAGAAGCTTGGTGTTTATTCAGTCTTACTGGGCTTCTGGCACTCCAGAGAGTTCAATAGTTCACCAGGCCTTTTTTTATGCCTGACGAAGAGCTGAGTGAAGAACAAGCAGAGAAATGCATAAAGTTCTCCTGGAGCAGATTTGACAGTCTTTCTCTGGGATGGAATGTGTTTTGACAAACCAGATGATAGGACCTTGATTGGCAGGCATCACAAACTTCAGGCCTGATAACTGTCTTCTTGAACTTAGAGCATAGATGAGTGCTGCTACGCTGGAATGAGCTTCCCTTCCAGCCCAAGGTGCCGTCTATGCATAGCTACAGGAATGCTTTTGAAAACTTTATTCTCCCTCAGATTTCAAAAGATTTCTATTCAATGCTGCTTGCATTATTGATAAGAAACACTTGACAACGTGAGCATGCCGATCCAGTTGGTTCAAGGCTCAAGAATAGTGGTAAAATCCATGCAGTAGTGAAGGAAAAAATCTCAAGCTCAAGGAACTACTGCTTAAATGGGCCCGTTCTTTCGTTACCTGTTGCAAATAAAATGGAATCAGCCATGATGGCCTGTATGCTAGTGTCAGTGACCTGGTACCAGACGGCATCTTGTGGTGAAAACTTTATTCATTTTAAGTTATAGCACGTGGGCAAAATCGGCCATGCCGTCTTATAACTTTGGAACACACCCACTTAACTTAATGTGTTTGTCTTCGGACTGTGGGAGGACAACAGGAGTACCTGGAGGAAACACACTAGCCTAGGTGGGACACAATCCCAGGACCTTCTTGCTGTGAGGGGGATGTGTTAACCATTATTGCCACTGTGCTGTACAACAAGAGTTAGCAAGTGTTCAGTCGTTCAATAAAAATGAAATAAATAAATAAATTACGTTTCATGTGGACGGAAGGCTAAAATATACAGAAAGAACTACGTTGCCAAATGTTTCAGGACACGACTTAAATGAGCCAATGTTTTCATTCATACTTCTTTAAACATCACTGTGTTCCAGTTGAAAGGTTAGCTGCTTGCAAAGCGTTCTGGAGCACTTTTGGATCCTCCTGGAATTGAGATCATTAGATACTGAATTTGACTGTAGCTTCATGTGTATCATTCTCTGTGATCCCATGTTTACTGGCCCAGAGTTCCATGAAGCTTTAAAGGAGGATGACAAAAACTGGTAAATCTGTCACTCTAACAACAAACCTCTTTGTGGTTGTAGTCCGTCTAATCGAACAGGACCTGGAAATGGGCAAACCAGCGTATTGATGCAAAGTCCATTATAAAGTTCAGATAATTTATATGCAGTCAGTGAGTTTTCCTCCAACATTAATGAAACCGAAATTTTATTCTCAGTTCTGTTGGGCTGTTTGTCTACCAAGTCAAGGTCAGTTTTCTGTTAACAATTAGCATGAAGCATTGAGACATAGTTAATATAGACACATTAACCATGTGTTAGCTTTAGGTGTACTATTTAACAAATACGTAGGTGTCCAGCAGCAGCAACAGCAGCTCATGGCCATAGATATTGATGGGCTAAGGTGACACTTCAAACAATAAAGCCTTAAAGAAAAAAGGGGATATCACACTTATGTGGTCAAGTAAATTTTAGCACAGTAGGTAGCTACTGTACTGTTGTGTTTTTGTACAGCAGGTACTCAAAATTTTAATCTTAGCCGACACTGGGCGAAGGCGGGTACACCCTAAACAGCTCATCAGACCATTCATTCATTTATTCTTTTTCTGAATTGCTTAATCCTAATTAGGTTCGGGGGGAGGCTGCAGCCTATCTCAGCCGACACTGGATGAAGCCGGGTACAACCTAAACAGCTCGCCAGACCATTCATTCATTCATTCATTTTCTGAACCGCTTAATCCTAATTAGGGTCGCAGGGAGGCTGGCGCCCATCTCAGCTGACTCTAGGCGAGGGCAGGTTACACCCTGGACAGCTCGCCAGGCCATCGCAGGGCCTCGTCAGACCATCGCAAGGCAATACACACAACTGTTCACTCTCATATCCACACCAAGGGGTAATCTGGAACAGCCAATTAGCCTAATGTGCACGTCTTTTGGACTGTGGGAGGAAACCCAAAGTGCCAGAAAGAAACCCACGCAAGCATGGGAGGAGCCTGCAAACTCTTTGCTGAGCCTGGGACTCAAACCCAGGACCTACTTGCTGTGAGGCAGATGAACTAACCACTACACCACCATTCTGTTCTTGTGCAATATACTGTGTATCATAACATAAGTGGTTCTGGACTATATAGATATGCAGTCTCCACTTTGCCATGAAATATGGTCTTGTCTGAGGCACAGCTTATTTTTAAACTAACCCAATTTGGCAACCCTATCATTAACTGTCTTGTCTGCGCTTCCTGCCCCAAGCATGGGGCAGCTTGAAGCACTTGTTGCTGTTTCTGTGCCTATTAGCACTCGTTGCAGTGTCCAGTGTAAATCTATGGAGCTGAGTGGAGTGGGGATCATGTGGCCCCTCAGTCGTGTTCAATGAGAAAGGTGAGCAGATTAACAGAACATAAGATCAACGGTGTAAGTTGTTGGCTACCTTTAAGGTGTTTCCAGCTGCTACTAGAGGCGGAACCATTTCTTAAATAATACCAGAGCTCAGTATTTTATGAGCCATCATGCGTAAAACATGTTGGTACCATAGTTGAAAAAAAAGGGGGTTTAAAACTGCCTTTAAGACAACCCCAGCCAAATGTAACCAAAGGAATGTCCAGTATATGTCCAATTATACCTTGCCTCTAAATGACCTTTTTATTCTGCATGGGAGTCTGTTCCAACAGAGACCCTGTGTGTTTGTTTAAATCTTTCCCTTTTTTTTCTCTTTCCTTTTCCTCTCAGCAGTTTGTGGTCGCTAACCTCAGGCACTACCCATTTGTTGGCTCGAGTGAGCTCTGAACGCGAGCCAGTGAAAGAGCAAGAACCTTTCTAAATTACACCTCGTCTGTATGTCCAGACATTTGAGAAACATTTTTAATGGTCTGGTCCAAATAGAGCAGGCCAAACGCAGTGTCGTTGGGGTATTTTTATGAATCTCCGTTTGAAAGGATGGTCAATAGCGCACGGGTGCTCCGATTCGGAAAACCACACTCGCAGAAGTGCTGATGTTTAGTCTCTGCGGTTGGTGCTTGGGCCCTGTAGACTGACTGTGGGCTTTTTGTGGATTACTGGGTTTCCATAATGCCACATTTTAGAGCAAAGGACATGAAGCCCCATCATTCTTACACACACCATGATTCACATCAGCATTCTGGAACAAACACGGTTCGCCAACAAGCATATTTATCAATGGCTAACAACCACATACCACATTTCTCCCAGCATGCACTGTTTTCAATCAGCACCAATCTCCAAAGAGCATTTATTTCCCACGTTCAGTGTCCTCCACCAGTGTTTGGCATTGTCCTACTCACAGAATAAACAAAAACGTTCTCAAACAGACATTCGCTTTCTGTTACAGTTCCCTAATATACACTGCCCAGCCAAAAAAAAAAAAAAAAAAGAGTCGCACACGTGAACATGTTGTTGTTCCACCTTTAGCCTTCGGTACAGCACATAATCTTCATGCCATCATTTCAACAAACCTAAGCAACATCACCTTTATTTCCATCCAGTGTCGGGTTCATTTCTCACCGTCTTGAATCGATGAGGGAAAAATTAAACCACTCCATAAAGTCTTCTCGAACACTTTCAATAGGGTTAAGGTCGGGACTCTGGGGTGCCAATGCATATGTAAAAATGATTCCTCGTGCTCCTTGAACCACTCGCTCATTATTTGAGGCCCCATTTTATATCCGTTCCATCAGGGAAGAAAAAGTGCATCGATGTGATAACCTGCTCATTCAGTACATTCAGCTCATCATCTGACTTCATTTTATTGCCACATTAATGTTGCTGAGCCTTGACCGGACCAACTGGAGCAACAGTGCCATGGAGATGACATGCTGTGATCAAGGCTAAATGCACTCCATGAAAATTTTAGTCTGTGTGACTTTTTTTGGGGTTTTTTTTTTGTCCAGGCAGGGTATATATTCATTAATATCCAGTTTGGTCTCAACATTCTCATTCACCCAGATATTTACCAGTGTTCTCAAATCATATTAAAGGTTCTGTCATGGATTTTCAAGTCTTAATGCTAAGCTCTTCAAAAGGACACTCAGTAGACCTGCGATGCTCAAATCCCTGTAGGTGTGAATGAGTAAGTAAAATCCCAGTTCACGAAATGGTAGAATGGTGTAAAGAATAATAGCAGTGATTTCCAAATTTACTTTGACTTGTATTTCATTGAAGACGGTATGAACCTGATACATTTCATACTTTTTCTGGTCAACTTCATTTCATTTGTTTATACACGCCAATTCCTTCATTTTAGGCCTATGGATGGTCTAAAAGTAGAGGGTCAAGCTACAAATGAATTATGGCTACAAGTGCATTGATTAACTTGAAAATTAGTCCTCTGACTGCAGGTTTTTATAACTTGGCATAGTTATAATGAAATGTCTCCCCCTAGTGGGTGTCTGATGAACATTTAATGCAATGTTAATCAATAGGGATTTTTTTGGGAATTCAGGAATTTTTAAAAACATGACATGCACAGATCATCTCCACATTTAATAGTTTGTAATATGTACCACACCCTACTCATCTCATCCAAATCTGTGCATAACTTTTTGTGTTATACTTCACACAAACAGACAAACAACCAACATGGGTGGGGGAAAAAAAACAACCTTTTGTCAGAGGTAAAAAGTTAACAGGAATGGTTGTAGGAAACTATTGTCTAGTCATCTATTGTCTATATTGCTTATTCACCAGGGTTTGCAGGAAGCTCGACCATGGGTAAGAGACAGGGTACACCCTGAACAGATCATCGGTCAATTACAGGGCTAACACAGACACAATCAACCATCACATTCACGTTCACACCTATGTGCAATTTAGATGATCTAATCTGCATATGTTTGGCCTATGGGAGGAAACCAGGGCACTCGGATAAAACCCATGCCGACGCTTGAAGGGAGAACATGCAAACTCCACGCTGCTTCATGGTTCAATCCCAGAATGACTTACTATACCTTTAAATCATTTACTGAATGTTACATGGTCATGACGACAGGCAAAAGCACAGGAATAACCGTGAGAAGGGGGTGTTGCATAATTCAGAAATAATATATTGGTCCACTGGTATTCTGTGGTTGGATTGTGGTTGGAGCTGGCCTTTGAAAGAAGTTTGGACATCATTGATGTAATCTTCATGTAGTTCACTGGTGGGCTTATTGCAGCGTATTGTGTGTGGGCATTGGGGGTTTTTTTTTCTGAATTTTCCCGCTCATGGCCCAAAATGAGCACCTAGTGATTATAATAAACATTCAAAGACTGGCCAAGAACCACTGTTTAGTTGGGGTTGGCTTGGCAGGTGCTTGCTTAAAAACCATTATGTTGGTGTCCTCTGGACTTTCCCATTGTGAAGTGCTGTGCATTAGCTCACCAGACTGTGGGGAAGTGGTAGCTCAGCTATGCTGCAGGAGACTTTTTGATAGAAAGGTTTTTGGAACTGGGTTCGACTTCCGGGCTCAGCGAAGACATTGACGCCCCCCAAAAAAACAGTCCAAAGACATGCACATTAAGCTAACTGGATGTGTGAGTGTGAATGGTTGTGTGTGTGTGTTGGCCCTGCAACGGGCTGGTGAGCTGTTCAGAGTGAATCCCGCCTTCACCCTGAGTTGGCTGGGATAGGCTCCAGCCTCCACGCGACTATAATAAGATCAATCATTCTGCAAATATTATAAAAATTTCAGCAGATAAAATTTGGGTCCTGGGATAGCAGTCACATCTCTCTCTCTATCTCTCTCTCTCTCTCTGTCCAGTTGTTCCCCCCAGTTGAAGGAGCAGCCTGCAATGTGTAATCTCCCTGAGGAGGCTGAAGAGTGTTTAACGGCTCCCAAGTATAAGCGGGATCTGGTGCACAAGCTGAAGGTGTTGAGGCAGGAGTTGTCTCAGCAGCAACCACAGGCGGGCCACTGTCGCATCGAGCTCTGTAGAGATGAGATCTTCGAGGTGAGTCCCAACCCACAGGCTCCTTAATTCACCTGCAGCTCTGAGGTTATAGTACATTAACTAGCATCTTTGGACAGATCAGATTTAAGAATTTAGCAGCTGGCTCTCGAGTGGCACATTGTCCAGGTGCACGACTTTCGACCTATAGATCGCAGGCTCAAATTCAGATTGATGCAGCAGCCATCCGCGACCGGGACTCCATGGGAGCCGAGGGAGGGACGGCATATCCTCACATCCCTGTCACTCACTTATTTACACTCACTAGCTTCATTTATACCAAGGGGCGTATAGCACCCCCCCTCCCCCCTTCCCCAACTTGTCTGTTAAAGGTGCGGGTGGCAGCATCATGTGTCACAGAGGGGGCATGTGCATGCTTACGCCCCTTGCTGGTTGGTGGTGGTTGTATTTGTGGGAATTGGATACAAGTAAAAATTAGGGAGGGAGAAAGCAAACAAGAAGAATTTAGCAGCTGCTCTTTAACAGTTTTGTTTTACCACACCAGGATTAAATTCCCTTACCTTAAACATCAGCCGTTACAACTGTTTGTACCAGTTTTCCTTAACACAGTTGACTTAGTAACCTCTGACACTATTTCTTACACTTTCTGCTCTTCCATCTGTACCTCTTACCACAGCACAATTAACTCGACTCATTAAACCTTCTGCTTTCTTACAGCAGCTCAGTCGACCTTTTGCTTCTCAAACCGTCTCCTCCTTAAACCGTCAGCACCTTAGCCAAACTCCATAAACTTTCTGCACCTTAACACAGATTCGTAAACTGTTGCAACTTTAAATGTCAGGATCTTAATAGGTCACCTTAAACCTTAAGCTCTTTAAACCTTCAGCTCTGTATTGTAACTCATTAAAGCTGAGTCTCCTTAACATTTCTACTTAAACCTTCTCCAAAACCTCAGCTCCTCATGTTTTCTCAGTGCAGCGTTTTGCACCACAACACTGTTTACTCATTTTTTGGGGCTTTAAAAAGGTTTTTTGATTGCCCAATCATTTTTCTCCATTATTTTAGTCGTATCCAGTTCCTACCTGTTAAGTGTTGCCTTTCTTATCACCCGGACACCACCAACCAGGGAGGGGCGTAAGGATGCGCATGCCCTCTCCTTGACATCCGATGCTGCCACCCACCTCTTTATGAGCTGCTGTGCATGCGTATTCGAATCAGCGTTCTCCAGGTTGATTGTCGATGCACCACTCGGGAATGCAAAACTTTTTCTGCTTATTAAAGCAGTTCCTTAAACCTCCATCTTCAGTTCCCTGAACCCTTCTTCTTTTTAGCGGAGCCTATCTCAGCTGACAATGAGCAAAGATGAGGTACACCATAAACAGCTCAACATACAGATCAACACACACACACACACCTACGGGCAATTTGGAACAGGCAGTTAGCCTAATGTCCATGTATTTGGACAGTGGTAGGAAACTGGAGTACCTGGAGCAAACTCGCGCAAGCAGAGGTAAAGCATGCAAACCACACAGAAACGCCCAGACTGAGCCAGGCACTCGAATCTAGGACCTTCTTGCTGTGAGGTGGACATTATAACCACTTCACCACCATGCCGCTGTAGTATGATTATACTATTAATCGTTAAAGGGCATTAGGGGGCAGTGGTGGCCGGGTGGTAGGGTAAGGTGCTGGCTTACTGATTCGAAGGGTGGGGGTTCCAGCCCCACTATCACCGAGTTGTCACTGCTGTCACTCCAGTGCAGCTAACTGGGTTATGTGGTGAGAGGCATGCAGAAGAACCATTGCTGTCGTTCATAAAGAGCAGGCCATTGGGTTGCCGTCAGCCTGTTTCTGCCCTGCGATGGCCTGGAGCCAGCCTCCCCACAATCCTAATTAGGATTGCGCGGTTCAGAAAATGAACGATGAATGAAAAATAACAATAATAATAATAATAACACTCAGGCCATGGTCTGTTGCATTATGGGTGGTAAGTACTGGTCTCCCTGTAACATTGCTACACGGCATTTTTTTTAAATTTCGGCATGGTTGGAGCGAGGAATGTGAATTACTCAAACAGCAGCACAACCCCACACTCCCTGGTCATATGTTTTGTAGAAGGCAAACATTCTTGTTGTATGATGTCAGAGAGAAAGGGAGTGGTGGGGGGGCCTATTTCTTAACTCATAACAATGAAAAATATTTATATATAACTTCATTGTAAGGTCAGAGCTAATAAAATAGGATCTTATTATTGTGATTAATGATGTCATGATGCATTTTCAAAGTATCACCGTTAATTTAAAACCGTGATCATTCAACACATTACACTAAGTGGCTGTTCCAAAGTGTCCCTTGATGTGAGTGTGAATGGCTTTGTGTGCGCTGGTCCATAGATGAACTGGCGAGATGTCAGAGAGAAAGGGGGGAGGGGAGGCGGGGCACTTACTGAAATACCCCGTAACCCTGGTAGAATTAGGTGGTTCAACACAAATAATTGATTGGATGTTTTGGAAAACCAGTTACTTTTTTTTTTTTTTTTTTTAAATATCTTTCTTGTTAAAATTCTTGTCACTCATTCATTCCTTTGCTGAACCACTCAGTCCTACTATTAGTGTCTTGGTGAGGCTGGAGCCTATCTTGGCCTACACTAGGCGAAGGTGAGATACATTCTGAACAGCTCGCCAGACCATTGTAGTTCAACACACGTTTTGTGGAATTCACAAGTTCTGAAGTTCGAGTAGCTGAGAAAGTAACAGTGTTTGTCTCCAAGGCGGAACGGCAGATTATACCATGTCTCCTCGTCACTCATTTGCCAAACTTCTTAATCCTACTAGGGTCATGGGGAGGCTGAGGCCTATCTCAGCTGGTGGGGTACACCCTGAACAGCTCACCAGTCCATCTTAGGGCCAACACACACACACACGGAGGCTGGAGTCTATCTCAGCTGACCCTGGGTGTAGGCTGGGTACACCCTGAACAGCTCGCCAGACCATCGTAGAGCGACACACAAAAATTCACACTCACATTCACACCCAGGGGTCATTTGGAACAGCCAATTAGCCTAATGTGCAAATTGCTGGAGGAAACTGGAATAAATGAAAGAAACCCCCACAAGCACGGAGAGAACGTGCAAACTCCGCACAGAAAACGCCCGGGACTCGAACCCAGGACCTTCTTGATGTGGGGTGGATGTGCTAACCGCTGTGCCACCATGTGAAAAAATGTTGATATTCTTAATGTTTTTGATCTTTTCATTACACTGTCTGTACAAAGCTGGATTGCTAAACTGTTAGACTAGATGATATTGTTAGTTATATATTAGTTTATTAGTTATAACGAGTTCTAAGTTCGCTCATGCACCATTCAGTATATTCCTTGTCTTCTATCTAGCACCTCATAAACATTGTGATTCATGTTGAGCAAACATGAGGAAATGCAGCGATCTCCATGTTGGCGTGACTTGGCAGGGTGTCGCCATGTATTCAGATATTTCTCCCACTGCTCCCCTCTAGAACACACTGCTGGAGCGTAGAGTTTGCTTTGTGTAAAGCTTGGAAACAGTCGAGAGGTTACATAATTTTAACAAGTTCTATAAACTTATGCTCTGGTTTTCGAACCCGTGCATTCTTTTCTTTTCCCTTTTTTCCACACATGTTCTTTCTGGCCTCTATGGACGTCTGTAGAGCTGCTTGGAGAGCCTGTAGCTGGATATTTATTACTGTTCGGGGAGTTTTCCCAGCATGTTTTGTTCGAGAGAAGTGAGCTCTGGGTGTTTCATGGTGTAGAAGAACTTAAACAGGGTGGACTCAGAAGTACTTAAATGTAATATATGTACAAAAAGCTATATACAAGTTGTATAGTAAAGGAATGTGATACTGATGAGACGTGATTCTACTCTGATTGATGTCATCCGTGTGATCAAGTATGTCGCTTTCTTCACTAGTATATCAGTATTTTTTTTACTGCACCCTCCAGCGCTGATCCCGACTCCTCTTCATGGCTGTAAAACATTCTAAATAGTGCACAAGGGGGTGTTGGAGCATCTTGATTGACATGTATTTAAAAATGAGCAAGCTTTCAGACACTCCCACTCAAGGGAGGAGGCTCGGGAGGCGGGCCGCCCACCTCTGATTAGAACATTTATTTAACGAAACAAATGTTAATGACATTGAGAAGTACCAAACAGTACTTAAAATTGTTATTATATGTGTAAACTAGAAGGATTTTAACTGGTAGATGGTACTGAGCTACTGTCCGCTGCTCATCTGCAAAAAAAAAAACAACGTAAATGAGCAACACACTGGTCTAATGGTTATCACACGCATGTCACAGCAACAACTTCCTGGGTTCGAGTTCAAGCTTCCCGGGCTTGGCTTTGGCGTTTCTGTGTGGAATTTGCATGTTCTCCACGTGCTTGCATGTGTTTCTGTAATTGTTGTGTCACTGATGCACATAATAAATTAATAGTAAAAGTAATCAATCAATAAATAAACAGACAATACAATTAAATAATAGTGAGGGGGTATAATTGTTGCACCGAATCATCTTAACGTAGCTAGCTCAACGCTATCTTTTGTTAGCGGTCTTATAAATGTTTAATTAATCTGTGTATTGTTCGTGTGTGTGTGCAGGAGTCCTATCGGCAGGTTATGAAGATGAGGCAGAAGGACTTGTGGAAGAGGCTGATGGTGAAGTTCAGAGGAGAGGAGGGGCTTGATTATGGGGGCGTGGCCAGGTACAGTATGTTTATATAGTTTTTCAGTCATGTGGATGTTATTAATGTTTTATTCCTCTGTCAAGAAGGTTTTTTTAAATGCCATTTGTTTGTTAGGAACTTTGTATACAATGATGTGAATGGATTTTGATAAATTATTTGGAGGGGTGAAGCATGGTGCAAATAATTTAAATTTCTGTGGTCATCTGAATCTAATTCTGGATCCAGGAATGTTTACAAATATTTTACATTGTGAAACTGTTTTTTTTTTCATTTCCTCCACCGGGCGGAGGATTGCGCTCTCCCAGTGGCTTTCTCAATTTTTCTGATATTTGGCAATAATAAAAAAAAAAAGGTTGTATAATCCATATAAGGTAATATCAAAGTGTTTCTCCACTGATGTGAGGAATTTCATAACTGGAATGTTGTTGGTTTTTTTTGTGTTTGTGATTATTTGGAGATCTGACTTTCTTTTCTGTCTCTGATTTAGAGAGTGGCTGTACTTGCTATCCCACGAGATGCTCAACCCGTACTACGGCCTGTTTCAGTACTCACGTGACGACATCTACACACTTCAGATCAACCCTGATTCTGCTGTCAACCCAGTGAGACACACACACACACACACACACACACAGAGTGCACGAAGGAACCCACACTGTATAATTCACACTACATAATTATATGCATATTATATATTTGAATATTGTAAAAATATTCTATATTATACAACATTAATATAAAATATTATAAAAATTTATCATTAACATTTTTTTAACCCACCCAAAATGAAAACACACACATACTCACACGCACACTCAGAGTAGTGGCCAGCCACATTACATCACCTGGAGAGCACTTGAGGGTTGGGTTCCTTGGTCAAGTGCGCTTCAGCCGTGCAACCTCTCAGTCCCAAACTAACTTCTGTAACCATTAGGCCAGGACTTCCCCTATATATTAATAAATATTTTATACCAAATCAAACTATGACCGTGTGTGTGTGTGTGTGTGTGTGTGTGTGTGTGTGTGTGTGTGTGTAGGAGCACTTGTCATATTTCCACTTTGTGGGCCGGATCATGGGCATGGCGGTGTTTCACGGCCATTACATCGATGGTGGCTTCACTCTGCCGTTCTACAAACAGTTACTGGGCAAACCCATCACACTGGATGACATGGAGGCCGTCGACCCAGACCTGCACAACAGCCTCGTCTGGATCCTGTGAGTCAGATCGGGTGGTGGGGGTGGCGGGGAGGGTTAGGGTAACACAACACCTTGCATTCACCTACTGTATCACTTAACACACAGTTAACATTTCACTTCTAGTACTACTACTAAGTAGCACTACTTACTAAACAAGTAGGATTACAGTTTAGACAAGGTTGTGCTAAATGAAATTAATTTGTTAACTCTACTAAAAAAAAAAAAACTTCCATCCATCCACGATTTAGATAATTTATCCAGTTGGGTCGCGGAGAAGCTGGAGTTTGAGTGAAAAGTCGGTTTATACCCTGAACCATTCACCAGTCTATGGCAAATAGAACGACAAACATGCATTCACACTCAGGTTCACATCCATGGACAAATTAGAGTAGACAGTTCGCCTTAACCGCATCTTTAGACTATTGGAGGAAACTGGAGAACCCTGAGGAAAACCCACACAAGCAGAGGGAGAATATGAAAACTCCTCCTACACAACTCATTTAATATAATCTTTTAGTATATATAAACACTTTGGTATCTTTAACATGAAACGTATGTGTGTTGAAAAGGGAAAACGACATCACAGGCGTACTCGACCACACGTTCTGCGTGGAGCACAGCGCTTACGGACAGATCATCCAGCACGAACTTAAACCCAATGGCAAGAACATCCCTGTCACTGAGGAGAACAAGAAAGAGTACGTCAGGTAAGTCGGAGCAAGCCAAATGAACCTGTTTATCAAAGGGTTCCTCCCCTTCAGGTCAAAAGGTCAAATTCCCTGAGTATTCCGGGACCTATAATGAACGGAAAAACAGGTCGCCTCTGTGCGGCGACGAAATATTGTTTTAAATCCATCGACTACTGAGCTTTGTACTGACACAAACGTTGTCGGTAAAAAAAAAAACAAAAACCAGAGTATATGGACTCCGCTGCGGCGCATTGCAGGAGGGAGGGATGGCATACGCTCAACTCTCTGTCTCTTTAAGAGATCACCATCCAATCATGAACTCATTCATACAAGGGGTGGATAGTGCGTTCCCTCCGCGTGTTAGGCCGCCCCTTAACATGCACGCCCAGCAGTATCACGTGTAATGCGGGAGCAAATGCTTGGTTGGTGGTGGTCACTTGATACAGAGGAAATATTGATGTTGGCTATGACTAAATTTTGGGAGGAAAACAAATACAACATTATGGGAATATCCTGTTAAGGAAAATACTACATGGATAAAAATATAATTTATTAAACGGTGACTAAAATGTTCAGATTCTGAAACAGAATTTCCTGATATTTCTATATTTGTACTGTAACTCCAGTATACCACTCTTGTCTCCAGGCTCTACGTGAACTGGCGATTCCTACACGGGATCGAAGCTCAGTTTCTGGCTCTACAGAAAGGTTTTAATGAGGTCATACCACAGCACCTACTCAAGGCCTTTGATGAGAAAGAACTAGAGGTATGCTGTAAACCACCCACACAAAGTGGGCATGTCCAGAGCAGACGGACACGCTCAGGGGAATAGCTGGTCATTTCTGTGTGCTGAGAGTTGCAGTGTGTTTACTCTCCTGCAGCTGATCGTGTGTGGCCTAGGGAAGATCGACATCCACGACTGGAGGGCAAACACACGCCTGAAGCACTGCACAGCCGACAGCGGCGTGGTGAAGTGGTTCTGGAAAGCCGTGGAGTCGTTTGACGAGGAGCGTAGAGCCAGACTGCTGCAGTTTGTCACCGGCTCGTCTCGAGTTCCTCTGCAAGGCTTTAAGGCTTTACAGGGTCAGAACATGAACACCCACACCCAACAAACTTTCTTTTTTTTCAAATCTTTTTTTTTTTTTTTTTTTATAAACACAATGACACTACTGCAGTCCATGTACCTTCCAAACCTAACCTATGGTCATGTGATTTGGGTATTGACCAAAAGAACGAGATCGTGGATACAAGCAGCTGCAATGAGTTTCCCTTTCGGAGGGTGTCTGGGCTCTGCCTTAGATAGGGCGAGGAGCTCAGATATCCGGGATGAGCTTGTGGTAGAGCCGCTGCTCCTCCGCATTGAAAGGAGTCGGTTGAGGTGGTTCGGGAGTCTGATTAGGATGCCTCGAGTTTGCCTCCCTTTAGAAGTCTTTCAGGCATGTCCAACTAGGAGGAAACCCTGGGGCAGACCCCAAACATGCTGTAGGATTATATATCCCATCTGACCTGGGAGCAACACAGGTTTCCCCAGGAGGAGCTAGAGAGTGTCACTGGGGAGAAGGATGCGTGGGTTTCCCTCCAAGACCTGTTACCTTCGTGACCCTCTGAATAGATGGATGATCACCTGCACTTATTTCCCCTAGCATTGAAAAATCCTAAAAAAAATTAAAAATTAATACAAAACTAAAATTAAAGATGCACAAAAGCATTATGCTCCCAAGATTCTGCGAAAGTTTTGTAAAAATCCATTCACAGATGTAGGAGGAGCTGTACATTAAAAAGAGTACTTTGCTATGAGAAAGGCCAAAGATTTATTTTATACAAAAACAACAGGGGCATTCATGGAGTGCAAGGGTCCTCCACCAGGCACAAATGAAATATGGTGAGAAGTGCATGGATTAAACTGAAAACATCTGCCCGAAACAGCAGGATTTTATTACATACTGGCATAGTTATTATAATGAAATGTCTCCCCCTAGTGGGCACCTGATGAACACTGTAATAAGTAACAATAACTTGAAAGCATGTGCTGTTCTGATGTCGTCTCTCGATTCAAATAACTGATGGGATTTTATATGATATTAAGAATGATCTGTAATAATATATGTGCACGTTACTCATCCTGGTGTCATCTGGTTATAGCCAAAATAGTTTGATGATTTCATCACTACTTTACTGCAGTTTATGTTCCGTAACATTCAAGGAAGAAATGTGTGTGCACCGCGTACGTGTTTTATTTTATTTATCTGGCATCTGCACTGATGTGTGTGTGTAGGTGCTGCAGGGCCCAGACAGTTCACCATCCAACAAATTGATGCCAGCACCAACAACCTGCCTAAAGCTCACACTTGGTAAGTATGCACGTACACACACAGGTTTTAAAAGATGTTCTTGTTAAGGAAAAAATGGAGTTATTTTGCCTAAACTGATAAGCTACATTCTTGGGGCAGCACAGTATTGTACTGGTTAGCACGACCGACTCACAGCAAGAAGGTCCTGGGGTCCTGGGAATGTGGAGTTTGCATGTTCTCCCAGTGCTTGCATGCGTTTCTTCTGGGTACTCCAGTTTCCTCCCACAGTCCAAAGACATGCACATGAGGCTAATTGGCCGTTCCAGGTTGCCTCTAGGTGTAGGTGTGAATGGTTATGTTGACCCTACAATGATCTGGCAAACTGTTCAGGGTGTACCCCTTCTTCACCCAGTGTCGGCTGAGATAGGCTCCAGCCTCCCTGTTGATCTGGCAAACTGTTTAGGGTGTACCCCTTCTTCACCCAGTGTCGGCTGAGATAGGCTCCAGCCTCCCTGTGTAACCCTAGTGGGATTAAGTGAGGGAAATTGTGCACCCAAAAGATTATGGACACCAACAATGTCATTTTGTAAAAAAGGTTATATTAATTCCCGACATCTCTCTTATTAGGTCCGGGTTCCTGTTCCATTAGCCAACAATATAAAAATATTATTGAGTCTATAAAAATTACCGCATTCAGAGCACCTTGTATTTTATTACACTTGTGCTGTTATTTGTTTAAAATGTAATGCAAGTTACAAGGTTTTTCCATAATATTTTCCTTTACTTATTCACAAAAAAAAATGCCATTGTTTAAAAGTATTTTTTAAAAGGTATGCTTTATGAAACAACCGCAAAATAAATAAATAAATAGCTTTGGAGAGTCCATAAAGTGCATGACCCTCAGTGTGTGCTAGGTTGCCTCTGAATGCGCATGCTCAGCAGTTCATAAGGATGCAGGTGGCAGCATCGCGTGTCACACAGGGGTCATGGGAAGGCTAATGCCCCTCCCTGGTGGTGGTGGTGGTTGTATGTGTTAGCGTGACAACGCTTGACGGGTGCATGTCGTAAATATATATCTCTTTTTTTTTTGGCCGCATCAACTGGGTCAATATCCTCCAAGCGTGCTAATTCCGTAAATTTTACCAGGGGTTGTAATGACTGACGTATTGATGGTTGTATTTTTTGCTTTAGTGACCACCTCCACATAAGCATCATCAGACATTGCTTACAAACGTGTTCTTATATTCCTGCCTGCTCTTGTGTCCATAGTTTTAACCGCATCGACGTTCCTCCCTACGAGAACTACGACAAACTGTATGACAAGCTTCTGACGGCCATCGAGGAGACCTGTGGCTTTGCAGTTGAATGAGGAACACCCCAGCACACACACACACACACACACACGGAGTTGCCATCAGTAATCGATGTGATGTCACTGTAAACACGGCAATTACGTGACAGATACAGCAGAAACAGAGAATGAACAGAACCACAAGGTTGTTTTTACCCCTCGTGCTTTTTTTTTTTTTTTTAAATCCTTTTTTCTTCTCTCTGCTGCGGTCTCCAGATCTAAAAGCAGTGTTTAGTCCAGAAGTCTTCTAGACTTCACTGAAATGAGAATTGTGCCTCTTCTGTATAATAAACAAAGTCTGTAATGAAAGCAAGGAAACATTTTCACCTCCATCATAGACGTCTTCCTGATAAAAGCACTGCTCAGGCTTACTTCGAAAAGTCCATTTTTGATTGTAAGGGAGGGCGGCACGGTGGCGTTAGTGGTTAGCACATCCCGCTTACAGCAAGGAGGTCCTGGGTTCGAGGCACGGAGAGGGCGTTTCTGTGTGGAGGTTGCATGTTCTCCCAGTGCTTGTGTGGGTTTCCTCTCGCAGTCCTATAGGTGTAAGTGTGTTGTCGAAATCTGACGAGCTGTTCAGGGTGTACTCCATCTTCGTCCAGTCTCAGCTGAGCCCCCTAGTAAACCCTACAAGGATTAAGTGGTTCGGCAAGTGAGTGAGTGATGAGAGGGTTTACGCCCGAGTACTTCAAATGAGTGCCCATCTCAGCCAACACTGGTGCGAAGGCAGGAACCAACTTGCCACACAATCGCCGAGCAAAGTCACACACACCTAGGGGCAACTCGGAAAAGCCAATTACTCTAAAGTGCATGTCTTTGTACTGAGGTAGGAAACCGGAGTACTCTTGAGGAAACCCACACAAACATGGGAAGAACAGGCAAACTCCACACATACGCACCCAGTACTCGAACCCAGGACCTTCTTGCTGTGAGGCGGACGTGCTAAACACCACCTCACCCCAATATTTACTCTAGAACCCTCTTCTAGTAACAGTGTCGGTAGCTAATGTTTGCAGCAAAAAAACAAACCTTGCTAGCTCATTAAGCTAATGATTCACTGAGGATTGTTTACGTTACCATCACACACGTGCGTTTATTTTACAGTATATAAAAAAAAAATATGATCACACGTCAAATGACACCAGCTATCAACGGCTCACTGTGTGGCTAATGTTCTTAGCATCCAGGATTTGGTTTACCTAAACAAGTCACGCAGAAATAAGTAACTAGTAAAAAAAACAAGCATGTATTAATGTACTCATTTGACAGATTGGTCTAGCAAAAAATCAGTCTGGGAGGTTAAAGGTCATGCTGAGTGGCTCTTTAGTATTAACAGGAGTTTGAACTCACCTTCAGGGTCAGTTATTCTAAATGGCTGAACTCCCAGATTTGTAATGGCTCAGTACAGCCATTAAACCAAACAGTGGTGAGGAAATATAGTAACGGTATGAGAAAGCAAGACTGGGGCTGAATTCTTTCTAACTCAGGCTGTAAACTCATGCAGCCAATCAGTGATAAATGCAGGACGGAGTCACAACAAAGCCTCTGCTGTATACTCAGATACCATCATGTATAAAACGTCTAGATGAAAAACGTTGCAGGTTTTTAGTATCACGTTCATTAGATTATGAAGGGAAACACTGATCCTAGATCAGTCGTCATCTTGCTCAAAAGAGCCCGACACCCCAGGACACCTCGAGAGCACTTTAGGAAGGGAGGGTGAGAAAAATGAGGGTTAACTGAAGAGGTGATTTTACTTTGTTTTAAATGTATAGCTGATTTGTACATGTACTGTCTGTGTCCATTATATCCACAATTTGTTTTAGTTTTTTTAATAAATCTGTGTTTTATATCTTGCTATTTCAGGATTTAACCTCAGGTCATGTAGGATTGTTCACTTTTATAAGACTGGATTTTTTCCTTGTTATATTGAGGTTGGCCCTTGGCGTTGCTCCCTCACCACCCCTTTAGTTTTTTTTTTTTTTTTTTGGTTACAGCATTGAGAAAACAGAGATCATCTCAATGCTCCAAAGAACAGCTGATCTAATACTTCCCCCGGTCCATCAGTCAGCCGAGCGACGTCTGGAGTCCCATCCTGTTTGCTTTTTCAGTGTTCGGCTGGTTCTGAGAATCTAATATAGACTTGGATCTTAGAACCGCTGCTGTAATCAAAGACTGTCCTGTGCTGATCTTGGCTTTCTTCTAGGGCAGTGGTGGCTTATTGGTTAAGTCAATAGGATACTGATCCGAAGGTCAGCGGTTCAATCCCCACTATCACCACTGTTGGGCCCTTGAGCAAGGCCCTTAACCCTCAATTGCTCAGATGTATAAAAATGATAATTGTAAGTCGCTCTGGATAAGAGCGTCTGCCAAATGCTGTAAATGTCAAATGTCTTCTACACCTGTGTACTGCAAGGATTTCTAATCTCAGTTTCCGCTAATCTCAAAGGTTCTTCCTCATGTTGTCTCAGGGAGTTTTTCCTCGCCACTGGTGTCTGGCTTGTTCATCTACCAAAAAACGAACATATTAAACCTTACAAGCTGGCTCGTGCTCTCGTTCTCTCTCTCTCTCTCTCTCTCAACCACTTAATCCTATTATGGTGCCTATCTCAGCCGACAGTGGGCGAAGGCCGGGTACACCCTAAACAGCTCAGGAGACATACACACAACCGTTCACACTCACACCTAGGGGCAATTTGGAACTTTTTAGCCTAACGTGCTTGTCTTTGGACTGTAGGAGAAAACCGGAGTACCTGGAGGAAACCCACGCAAACACGGGGAAAACGACAGTCAAAATGCCCTTGCCGAGCCCAGGACTCGAACCCATCCCCTTCTTGCTCTGATCAGCCGTGCTAGCCACTACACCACCGTGCTGCTCTACATACAAGCAGAATTTTTGGAAATTGCGATACAAACAAAATGGAATTGACGTTCTGTAACGGACACGAGTCTCACCAAATATCCTTCAACACTCTGATCTTCAAGTTTTCTACAAATATCTCTATATTAAATATGTTAAGCTACATTCTGAGATTGATTAATGGAATAATAAATAATTCTATTATGCAATTTGGCTTCCTATACTAAGAAAAAATAAATTCTATACAGACACTACTTTTTTTTTTTTTTTTTTTTTTTTTATGTATAAACTCTGTAATAGATTTTGATTTTATAACTTCTGCATCATTGACTCAGTACAAAAACCAACATTTTAGGATTTCCAAAAATTAAACGTGACAAAAATGAGGCGACGCGGTGACATAATAGTTCGCATGTGGTTTCCACTGGGGACTCCAGTTTCCTCCAGTGCAAAGACCTGCATATTAGGCTAATTGGCTGTTCCAAATTATCCCCAGGTGTGAGTGTGAACAATTGCGTGTGTGTTGGTCCTGCGATGATCTGGCGAGCTGTTCCGGGTGTACCCCAGCTTTGCCCAGTGTCGGCCGAGATGGACTCCAGCCTCCCTGCGACCCTAGTAGGATTAAACGGTTCAGCAAATGAGAGAGCGCGAGAGAGAGAGAGAGCATCGTCACACTGTTCTTAAACCACATCTGGTGAAATGATGTTGGGACTCGATCGTTACTTGTGAACTGCGTTAGTGATTGTAACTCCAGAGCGAAACTAAACAAGCAAACAACAGGCAGCAGACGTGTCTCGGCTGATTGGCTGGACTTGGGGAAATGTTATATTTGGGTGTGTAAGTGTATCTTTCACTGACTTTTCACTTTAAAAGGTAATGTATCATGTTTATAACATGACTGTCGATCTTATAATAGTTTCTCTCTCTTTCTTTTCTGTGTTATTCCCCAAGAGGTTATTTTTAGTCAATATGTGCTAAAAAACCTAAACTTTACTCCAAATGGTGCCTTAGAAAGAACGTAGATAAACATTTTATTTAGTTACTCTCAACAGGTTTCTTTGTGCATAATCCTGCTTTCTTTTTTAATTTTTTTATTTTAATAACCGACCCTCCTTCACGTGTTCAGTATTGTGTAACTGAACTCATGCTGTGTTCACACAGTTTGGACAATCTGCGCTCTTACACTCCCCTGAAAAAGAACTGCCTTTCTAGCATGTTCCACTTCGTCCATGTTTGGTGTGACGTCTGATACAGTATTTTAGATTGTGTGTGCGTGCTTGCTTCAGTATGTACAGTGTGTATGTACGTTTATGTAAATAAGCTTTCATTTCATTTGTATTTATTGCTGTTCTACGAGCTCATCATCTGTCTGTACATAAGAGGACGTGCAGCGGGGCAAGCTGTTCCTTCTGTACTGCCCTAAACACGAGCAATAAACTCCGAGCTGTTTGCGTCAGCAGCGTTTGGGTTTAACAGCACAGCTCACGTTGTATTACTTTTATTAAAACATGAAAGAGGTCGAGGTCATGTAGATTTATTTACTCCCTAATAGACTACACCTTTATCATCATCATTATTAAATTCTTCATTCTGATTGGTCAGAACGTGTGATTGATTTACTACAGGTTTATTTTATTGTGCTGATCGAATACATTAGTGGTTCTGTGGCACGGTGGCGTAGTGGTCAGCACATCCGCCTCACAGCAAGAAGGTCCTGGGTTTGAGTCCTGGGCTCGGCGAGGGCGTTTCTGTGCGGAGTTCGCCTCTTCTCTCCATGCTTACATGGGTTTCCTCAGGGTACTCACGTTTCCTCCCACTTACTTTAGGTTAATTGGCCGTTCTGGATCGTCCTTGGGCGTGAGGTCTGGCAAGCTGTTCAGGGTGTATCCCAGCTTTGCCCAGAGTTGGCTGAGATAGGCTTTAGCCTCCCTGCCACCCTAATATTAAGATTAAGTGATTTGGCAAACGAGACACTTTTAAATACGTGAAATTGGTGATTTTGTAAAAGTTTCTTTAAGATGTTTATCTCAAGGAGAAGCTTTTTATTTATTTATTTCTTCTTGGAAGAAGGCGGCAGTGTCTGTGCTTTGTAACAGTCCAAGGAGTTCCAGTTTTCCAAAACGGGAATGGTTCCAGGATGTGGGAGGTTGTGTATGACAGACTACATTTGGTTTTGTTGTACTATCTTTAAAGAAAAAAGGCTGAGAAAAGGACTGTTTATAGAGGTCATAAGTAAGGAATAAAACAAGATGTGTGTGATTTTTTTTTTTTTTTTTTTTTAGGGGGGGGGGGGGGGGAAAACTCTGGCTTCCCAGTACGAGTACAGAACCATAAAAACCTACCTGAATAAACTCCAAGATGTAAAAAAAAAAAAAAAAAAAAAAAAAAAGTACTATTAAACACACTGAAGTATTTTAGAGTAAATAATAGAAGAAAAGCTCTTTAACTGGGAGTCCGGGTCTAAGAAACATTTGGGAAAGAGATTTAAAACTGAAGTTGGATGAAGAGAAGACCTGGTGTTCCATTTGGGGGGGAAATATTCCCTGCAGCAACACCCTACCCCACCCAGATTTCCAAACCACATGCTAACTAAATGGAAAACAATCATTTGATTACATGACATGTATTTATTATAATAATGTATACACACTTTAAAAAAAAGATTCATTTACATTTACAGTAATCTCAGGCTCTGTTAATAAACCCATCATTTTTTAAATTGACAGACCTTTTTAATAAAAAATAAATAAAATAATTAATGTAATTTAATATCCATCTGAAACACAGGTATAGGTAAGTAGATGCTACTCTAACATTGCTGTTTTTGTTACGCGATTAAAGAAGACTTTTTAATCTTACTCTTTTTTTTTTTAAGCACGATTTTCCGTCCACCTTTTTTATTCCGGGGGTGGTTCTACTCACAGCTCTCACAAGGAAAGAAACAAAATGACCAGAAGTAAATGTTCATCTACTCAGCCCTAAACAGCAAAATCCAGGGTGACAAGTGTTAACAATATACTTCTGTAATTACCTCCCCCCAGATGGTAAAATTTTTAATGTGTGTGTTAGTTTTTGTTTGCAGCTTGTTTTCCTTTTTTCTACCATATAGTGTGGAACAAGTAACAAACCATTACATTTTGGAGGTGATCCATACCTGGGATCGCACTAGAAAAAAAACCCTTTAAGGTCAATATGTACAAACAATGTGTGAATAAATGTTCATTTGATGGCCACCAGAGGGAGACATTTCATGAATATCTATGTCAAGTAACAAATTAAATTTTGGAGGTGATCCTTGCCTGGAATCACGATGAAAAAAAATACATTAGGCCGGATTAAAAAAAAACAAAAAACAAAAAAAAACTCATCAGGACCTTTTGAAAGCCTTAATGTGATATTATTTATTTAAAAAAAAAAGTGTCAAAGCCCAAAAGCTTTTAAAGCTAAATCAAGGTGACCAGTCTTTTACATGGACATTTAACATGTATTGAACTCAGAATCTCGCTCTATAGAATAGCAGCCTTGCAGTTCCAAAAATCTTTAGAAAATACAACTCTTTCAAACAGAACTAAACCAATCTCACAATCACAAATTGCAGCATCTAACACGGAATCACGTTCTGGGTCATTTTTATGTTGTCTGTAGTTTTCCACAGGAAACACACATTAAGTGTGTGCTTAAAAATAAATAAATAAATGGTGGGGCATCCGTTTTCGGTTGCGGGCACTGATGAGAAACCAGCCTTAATCCAGCCTTAAGGTCAATATGTGCAAACAATGTGTGAATGAATGTTCATTAGGCGGCCACTAGAGGGAGACATTTCCTGATTACTTATACCAAGTAACAAATCATTAAAGTTTGTCTTAGGCGAAAATCTTAGGCAAATTTTCCAGGTTAAATCAGTGCACTTCAATTCCGTCTCATGTGTCTGTAGCAGTGAAGTGTAACAATCCTGATCATTTTACTCAAAATAATTATTTACTGACGACCCAACGGACTCATAGTATATTCTCACATTAGTAAATTAACACATGAACGTAATTTATCTGTAAATTTCATTGAGATGTTGTGTTAAGGCCCAGGTGGCATTTACAACAAAACTAGCTAAGAAATAAAGGCTTAATATCATTAAAAGTGAATAAACTCACCTCATTATACATTCAGTGATCATTTGTGTTGATTTGAGAAATCTCAGTCTGTGTAATTGACTGGAGACACCAATAACAAACATCTTACCAAAGATCTGTGCTAACCAGAGCAGTTAATTATACCACAGTAATAAGCCACAGGTGTCTGCTGAGATTGATTAGTGGGCGGAGCCAATCCCTACTCGGACCGAAACTGGGGGCGGGGCCATCTAAAATTTATGTGAATTTGATTGGATCGTTTTTTTGTAGTGGTTTATTTAAAACCTGAAGTATTCCAGTGAAGTGTTACAAGAACGTCGACAACAGGGTGGTTATTGGAGCAGAAGACTTTTTATTTATTTTAATAACGTCTCAAAATGTTTTATATCTCTTTGTTGTCTTATAACAAAGGATGTGAGCCAAGAATTAATTTTTTATCCATTAACATATAATTGATTTAACTGTCTAAGGCCCAAACCCCAGTGTTCCATGTCTTGTCATTTCTCCAGTGCTTGTTTGCCATCACCAGATCACTACCAATCTAATCTTGGGTCTTTAAACAGAAAGAACTTTGGCAAAAGAATAATACCCAACAGTTCTGGTGAGGATCTTACAAAGTCGTAAACACAATATAATTGTTATGAAGTATGCTGTCCCTGTATCAGGACAGTCGTAAGAGGTTAACATGGGAAATAATTTATTGTGACTGTCTTTACCCAAGTGTATATTAACCTATCGCTTCAACTGTGTCTCATATCCATATTGACTTAATTCATTCATTCATTCATCTTGTTTCGGGGTCAGGTCGCGGGGGCAGCAGCCTAAACAGTGATGTCCAGACGTCCCTCTCCCCAGCCACTTCCTCCAGATCTTCCAGGGGTGATGCTAAGAATTTTTTTTTTATATATATATTCAAACGTCCACATTAGTTTTTTGTAAAATACAGCCTACAGTGTCTTCTATTTGTAGAGCCTGCTGTAATCGGTACAGCAAAATGAACCGTACATCTCTGTAAAAATGGTAATGAACTGCTTTTCACTAAAAGCAGGTCAAAGACTACAACAAGCAAAATCAGTTTGTGCAATTTAATAAATATTTAAATAATGACAGACATGTTTCACACACATAGGAAGACCGATCCAGCAAAAAGGAATTAAAAAATAAAATTAGGATTCGCAGATTACTAAAACAGCCACATAATCATCAGCGGTCCACATCGAGGTGGAAAGGTGCACATTTTTTTTCATTAACATCAAAAAGGAAAGTAATTTAAAAAAACCAGTTCATTTAACTTGCATCAGCAGTTCGGTGATGGAGGAAGACTCTGTGTTAGCAGCAAGAAAAGGGTTCCGTGTGTTTGAGGTGGAGGACCGTTCACCCGCAGGACTCCACACGCTGATCCAGAACCGTTCTCAAACATGTCCAGTGATTTAGTGTCTGCGTATGACATTTTCTTTATCAGAGCCCACTTTTTTTTGCAATAAATATGCTTCATGAGCTACATGGTGCTGATCTGACAGTTTTACAATAGAAAACAACATTTTTGTAACAAACAGTACAGAAACCCTCACAACGACAAGATACTGACACCAGCGTCACTTGTGTGTGGCCTGAAGAGCTGTTTTAAAGCTCAGATAAGAAACAATAGCAGCTAAACCATTACTTTAGTTTTAAAATCTGACTGAATGCAATATTAAACCCTACCAAAAAAATGGGGAGATTAAAGACAGTCAGGATGTTCAGTAGAACATTAGAGAGGATCCTCAGACTTGGCACGAGGAACTTCGCCATGCTTTAGTGCTCCATGAGTTCAAATAAAATCTAGATTTAAATGTCATGCACAGTTTCACCTGTTTGTGTAAATGATGGAACACATCAACTTGCTATGCAGTTATAACTACAGAGGAATTATTTACATGCTTCGCGAAGGATATTGTTGCACAACATGCCATCGTAGTCATGTGATCAGGAGTGGAATGGTGAAAAAAAAAACCAGAAAGATTTAAGTAGTCACAGTTTTCGGTATATGAGAGTAGGAGAGGAGACAAAAAAAAAAAAAAAAAAAAAAAAACAAGGCTTCAGCTAAGGCATTGAGACGTAAGGCATTTTGTCTATACATTACAATGTAGTCATTATTTTTATATATATTTTATGCATCTTCCTCATTGTTGCATATTGGGAAGTCATATAGGTTGTATATATTGTCCCGCCCCCTAATTTGTGCATCAAATATTGCAGTAAATTACATCATAAAAGCCTGATCGATGTTACTCACAGTAACAAGCCACAGCTTGAACCTTAAACCTCCTCCTCTTACTAGTTTAAGGATTTATTTTGGTAGACGTTACATAAAAACAATGAGTGAAAACCATTTCTTCTTCAAGTCCCCGTCCAAAACGAAACACTGTGATTGCGTATCATGATCATCGAGTTGATGACCCCCCAACCCTTTGAGATTTCTCTCCTCGGCTCCTCCAGGATGTATCATGTAGAACTGTGCTCATCACGAACCCTTGTGCAATAATCCAGCTTAGAGATCGCGTGGGGAACCGCGGAAGCGCCTCCCGTCCTGTGTTAGTCCTCAGATGAAAAAGATTTCTCTGTAACAGGCTCCTCGCTGTATTGTAGTTAGTATGTGCAGCTGGTGCCATATTGGAAGGATGCCATCTGCACGCGCCTGCGTAGCCGCTCCACCTCCAGCTCACGGAAGTAGTCGTCCTCGTCGTCTTGAATGATGATCTTCTGTAACTCGCTGATCTCTCGCTCCATCTTGCTCCGCAGCTCCCGTTTCATCTTGTGTAGAGCCTGGAAGTGGGAACCAGGATGACAAACATAAGGTGTGACATACAAACACACGCTACACACATGCATGCACACTATACACAACACACACACAGGTGAAACTCAAAAAATTACAATATCATGAATATCAATTACAAAAGCATACAATAAGCTGTAAGCCAGAATCATCAAAATTATAACAAATAAAGGCTTGAAATATTTCACCTCGCATGTAACGAGTCTATATAATATATTTGATTCACCTTTTAAGTTGAATTACTGAAATAAATAAACTTTTGCACAATACTCTAATTTTTCGAGTTTCAATTGTACAAATTTGCCTTTAAAGCTGGCACTACATGATCAACAGTCAAAATCTCAAAACATGTTGCCATCGCAAAGTTGGCAAGCTGACATGTTACATAGGGGTTAATTTGTCATTGAAAATCACTGCTGCAAGTTGACTTGTGTCACTTAATGTACTATTTATGTAACAGTCGAACAATGAACAGGATTTCAACAGGGTGGCTCAGTGGTTAGCACTGTTGGTGGTTCCGGGTCCAAATCTTTTGGCCAACTCTGGCCTTACTGCGTGGTGCTCGCATGGAATTGGCTCCAGTCCCCCCCCAGTGACCCTGACAGATAAACAGTACATAATGGATGGATGGATGAATTTAAACTGGGAATTTTCTTGAGCATTTGAATATTAGCTTTTGTAGCATCCTTCAATAGCGAAAAGTCTTTGCAGGCACAGAACATGACAGTGTTGCTTTATTTAAACACAAAACAATAGGCATTCTATAGAACATCGTAACCCCTCAGCCAGGATGTCTGAAGTGCAGGGCAAACTTTATATGTCACTGTGCCAAGGTCAAAGGTCACATATGCAAATTAGCTGCCCCACAGATTTAGGTTATAGGGAGTACCTACGCAAAAGTTCAGAAAGCTGGCCTGTGCATGAGCTGAGCTATGGCCCAGACAAACTTTATATGTTCAAGGTCACAGGTCACATATGCAAATTGCTATACCACGAACAGGTTGCTAAGGTAATATAAATACTATTATTAATTATTTCTACAGTCTATAATTAGTAACTATGTATCATAGGAATGTCCTTAAGTATCACGATATGATATTTTGGTACTATCACCCCCCACCCTACAAGCAGCCCTGTTCTTGCTCAGAGGTGTTCAGTTCGTAAATATATATTTCTAATGTTCAATAATGCAGGGGGTTTTTCTGTTTCAATCCTGGACGTTTTAACAGGGTCTGGGTACTGAATAGATACTTATAGAAGATTTTAAGAAAAGCTAAACACACCTTTTCCTGGGCTTTCTTCCGCACCTGGATCTCCTCGCGCTCCAGGGCTAGCCGTTCAGCCAACATGGAAAACTGAATGAGCAGAGAAATGGTGAGAGAGGAATGAGATAATGAGGGAGTGTTGCTTGAGAATCAGCCACTTCACAATTCAATATAAAACTTTTCTTTCACAGATACAGTCATGTTTAAAAAAAGTACATCACATAGAAACTTGATTTTTAAAAAATTCCAGGATCCAAAATCTAATCGAGTGAGACTTGGGCCATTCTCTGGTGTATGTACTATTGTAGGAAAGTGCATTTATCTACAATCAGAAAGAGAACAAATTTGATCAGTATGGGAGATGTGCTTTGTTCTCCACAACCTATAAGCAAAGACCAGACCTTTTGAAAACAAAAAGCTCTGGATACATGAATCAAAAACAGAGGGTTTTTTTGTATCACAGTCACAATTCAAGTGCAAGCAAGAGAAGAATCTCATACTAACTGTACAGCATATAAAGGGTTAGGGGCTTGTTTTGCTGCCTCAGGGTCTGGGTAACTTCAACTATTACTCCTCCATCATAAACAGTGCTTGAAAAAATTTTAAAAGAGAGAGAGAGAGAGAGAAACAGAGTTATGAAGTTCTGTGGAATGGAATTTATGGAGTCCACACCTGAACCCTGTTTTGATGCTGGTGGGTGGAAAGGGCGGTACATGCTAGAGAATCATCAAGCATCAAGCAAATGAAGAAAGAGAGGTCAAAAATTCAGCACGTTGATGTCAGAGACTGGCAGACAATCATAAAAATGCCAACAAGACGTTACTTCTGCTGCGAGGGCAATATCAGCTTTATTCTATATCAGTTTTTTTTCAAGAACATTACAAAATTTGATATAAAAAAGATAAAAAATCAACGTGGAATGTACTTATTCTACACATTTCTTTAACCAAACTGTTGGTAGTCATGGAAACAAGCCGTTACCTGATCCTTATAATAGTTCTCCATGGCCTCGATCTCGTCTCTGTGTTTGCGTGCACGCTCTTGGCGCTGTTCTTTAGCGTACGCACGCTGTTCCCTCAGACGGGCCTTCTGCAGCTCCAGCCCCTCCTCAAACACCTGCCGGAACATCTGTGCGCACACAGAGTGACACATCAGACCTTGCATTTCTACCCCTGTGAGTGCTGAACAGAGGGATACAGAGCTGCGGCGTGACTCACCCTCTCCTCTCGCGTGCGGGCTCGGAGGAGTCGGGCACGCAGCTGCACGTGGTAATCGTTGTGGTATTTGCGGGCACGGGCCACCTGTTGCCTCTGATCCCGCAGCTTATTCTGCGTAGACCTCTGCTGCTGGATTCTCTCTCTGAAATCCTTCTGTGAGAGACGGAGAGTAAGATGCGGAAAATAAGACTCATGTTCATTCCTTTCTATAAAGCGTTGCCGACCTCAAAATCTGACTTTTAAATGACATGCCAATTGTAGCTGCTTCTCAAAGACACTCTATGTTCTCACCAGGCGATGGTTGTGCTCCTGCTCTTTGCGGATGATTTCCATGAGCAAGTCGTGTCTCTTTTGGGCCTCCTCTATCTGTACAAATGAGAATTGTGAACATACCAGTAGGAAGCTTTAACAACTGTTACATCTCAGGGACTAATACAACTTAAGTTATAACTGTCATGTACACGTATTCTGCCCGTTTGTGGTGTTTTCTTTGTTTGCAGGTCAAGAAATGCTAAGATTGACTTGTGATTACTTTGTATCCCCTTCTAATTTTAGTCGTATCCAATTCCCACCAGTCAACAGTTGCCTTCCATATCACACAACCACCACCAACCAGGGAGGGGCGCAAACATGCATATGCTCCCTCTATGATGTGATGCTGACACCTGCCTCTTCAAGAACTGCTGTGCATGCACATTTGGAGGCAACCGAACACACTCGGAGTGGAAGCGATATCCGCCCCCTCGTATGAATGAGCTCATAGATGCCAATGATTGGCTGGTGATCCCTGTGAGTTACAGGGAAGTGAGATTAATTAGCTCCCATGGACTCCCGGTTTGGGCATCAACCCGTATTCGAACCGGTGATCTCCAGGT
This sequence comes from Neosilurus hyrtlii, assembly GCA_028564935.1. Taxonomy (NCBI): domain Eukaryota; kingdom Metazoa; phylum Chordata; class Actinopteri; order Siluriformes; family Plotosidae; genus Neosilurus; species Neosilurus hyrtlii. The sequence goes on along the minus strand of JAOUQZ010000012.1, from coordinate 2,388,050 downwards.
TGATAGTCGTGCACCCTGTTGATGCGCAACTCGAGAACCATGTTGTACCTTGTTGGCAGTCTAATTAACGGGCTGAGGAGGAGGAGGAGGAGCTTCGGATTTAAACGGCAGCTGAAGGCCCTTATGCAAAGAAATCTCCACTCATGTTGCCACATTAACCAAATAATAAAAACAGAACACGGGTCCAGACGCTCCTGCTGGAAGGACCATTTGTTAATATGTCAAAAAGTTTCAAATTAATATTATACAAACATGAGTCCGATAGAAAAATTAAAAAAAAACAAAAAAACAAAAACAAATCCCTGACTGCTGTGATCTTAAAACAAGGTCAAGATGACCAATATACAATCCCAACTGAGACCTTCCTGAGGTGAGCCCTTACAAATTCACAAAATACGGTTATCCCGTGTGATTTCTTTTCAAAGTTAGTGTGCTAACAAGCCTTGATAAGCAGAATATATAAAAAAGTAACCTTGAATTAAAGTCGAGGTGACCCATATAAAATCTCACCGTATTCACACCTGAGGGAAACTATACACTAGGTGACCCTATGTCGTCATCTTCCAAAGCTATTGTACTAACAAAGTCATTGTACTAACTGTACGGGACAGACAGAACCCACTTCCTTTGGTGACGGCGGGAGCTAATTGAGTAATAAAACTCTTTAAAGAAAGTTTTGTTGTAGGAAAATAACCGGAGTCGGAAGTACTGGGGTATTATCCAATAACATCAAGCCAGGAAACGTTTTATTTCTCCTATACCACAGATACACACTCTGTTAAAGATTACATGTTTTAATTTATGCTCCCTCATATTTTCTGTCTCTTGAAGTCTAAACACTTCATAAAAAGGGCTTCCTCGTGGTGGAAGACCTCACTGAATGCACTGAAACGGGACACTGCTCCCGTTTGCGAAATAACACTGTTTATCATTCGGATTCATCTTCAGGTTTATCAAACAAAACACATTACAACTAATACTTTCTTACGAAACTGACATTTTGAATTACATTAATATCAGCGCTGCTGTTGTAGAAAATTCATCAACGCCTTCTGACCAATCAGATTTCAGAATTCAACTGGGGTCTAATAATACAAATCCATTCAGACATAATTTCAGTGACTACGGGGGATCAAATCCAAACCTTACTGTGTGTGTGTGTGTGTGTGTGTGTGTGTGTTTGTTGTCACCTGGTTGGTGTGTTTGCGTGTGCTTTTGTGCTGGTGTTCCAGAGCGCCAAGCTGGTCGACCTGCCGGAGCTGCTGCTTCCACATGCGGGACAGCGTGTGAGGAGAGAACTGCAGAGGGGGGAAGTCGTCTAACAGGACCGGCAATAAATCGTTCTCCCTCACCCGCACTAAACACAAAAACACATTTTTATTCTTTAAACTACGACATCGGGTTCCGATTCCATCAGCTAAAAACAGGAACCTAAGGCTACCGTGCTACCCCCAAACCCCCCATTCCCATGTTTAACATGATCAACTAAAGCTCTTGCCCTTGCTCATGTATACACTGCACTGCTGTCACCTGATTGGCTGAATGGATAACCACATGCATGCGCAGAGGTACAGGTCTTCTCCTATTCAGTTGCCAGGTGAGTGTATACACCTGCAGCAACGTTCCTAATCACTCGTCAAAATAAGAGCGTTTTGTTTTTCTAGCCATGTCACCTGACAAGCCTTGGGAACTGCATACTGTCCTACGATACAAACAGGAGGATTAAAAAGCTTACGCGGGGCTGTTTTGCGGGTCTGGGCGCGTGGCCGGCTGGGAGCTGCAGCTTTGGAGCGGGGACTCTTGTTTGAGAGTGTTGATTTAGCTCTGTGGTTATGAGATTTTATAGCACGAGACACTTCTTTACGTATAGCCTCCCTGTACTCTTGCTCCTACATGAATGAAAACAAACGAGTGTCATCAACATCACTGTCCACGTTACATTTTAAACAGTTTACACTCATTTACTCTGACCTGGACTCATTTTACATGCATAATGTTATTTATACCAATATGTAAAATAATAATAATAATAATATTAATAATATAATAACAAAAACTGATATTTTCTCAAAATTTGATCAGCTTTGGCATGTAGAAATACATAAACCACATCAAGTTCTAATTATATATGAAGTGTATATATATATATATATATATATATATATATATATATACATACACACACACACACACACATATATATAGAGTACACACTGTTAAACATACTGTATGAAAAGAAAAGGGTATTATAATATCATACAATCCTTACAGCCTCCTGTGCTCGTAGCCTCTCGATGGCCAAGTCTACACTGTGCTTCTCATCCAGGTTCTTCAGCTCTGCCTCATAAGCTTCAGCTACCATCTAGAGGCCAACACGAGAAACACAACACTGCTAGAGTACACCACAAACACAATGCAGAAACAAAAAAATATGCTTTTCTTTACTCAAATAATAAAGTAAATCCACACTACTCGGATAAGCTTTAAGCTAAAGTCATATCAGTCAATCATTACATTTACATGTGTATAGTCATTTACACAAGAACACAGGAAGTGTAATATGCACCTATATGGACGGGAACACAGTGCCCGCACGCTCTTTTTATACACACAGAAGCATAAAAGGTGTTTGTTCTTTCCTAATTCCTGACAGATGAAACCACACCTGGGTTTTTTCCAACAGGACGAGAGACACGACACACAAATTGGTTTACTGTATGTTAGCAAACCCATGATTATTTAATAGACTCAGTACATCCCTATGGGTGCATGCTCTAAATGCCTTTGGGTCATGAACTTGAGACTGTGTGTTTTGATTGTTAAACTAGGACTCAGTGTCTGCTGAAAGATATGACTAAAGCTCTATCCATAGTAATCTGAGTCAATTAATAAATCAATCAATCTTGCTCACTGAACGACTTAATCCTATTAGGGTTGGGAGAAGGCCGACACTGAGCGAAGGCCGGGTCCACCACGAACAGCTCGCTAGACACCATTCACACTCACATCCACACCTGGGGGCAATCTGGTACATCCAATTGCAATTGCATGTTTCTGGACTGTGGGAGGAAGAGTAGCGCGGCTCCTTTAGCGCGGCTGAATCAACTACAGTCCTGAAGGAAATGAATAAATAAATCTTCCATGTTTTTCCTGCACACGGTCGAAGCGAAAGTAGGAAAGTATAACATCAAGTTTTTTCACCGCTTTTCACTCGATGAGTTCCGCCTTCATTTGTATCACCTGTCTTGTTACTTTTGTTTTGTTTAATTATCCGTTTTACAAGTTCATGTGTCGTGCTCCTGTTCATGTTTGGTGTTGTTTTGCTTAGTGCCTACCTGTGTTAAACTGTATGTTTTTTATTCTGTGCGAGTCTGAGTGGTTGTGTATGAGCCTCTCTTTTTTGGGTTTCAGTTTCTTTATGAATTATAAAACTCCGGCATGGACACAGGACAACTATCCAATCCATGTTCCACGCCTATGGGGCTCTCTACTCATCACTGCTATACGAGCTGAAATCTTTGTGAAAACAGATGGCAGTAGAGGTTGTAGTACAGTTAATATGGTTGCCGAGATTCTCAGCTCTATCCAGAATTGGTCTAACCTGGCTGTTCCTGCGCTGGTCTTCGACGTGCCGGGGCTTGTCGTGCCGTCTTTGAGCTGTGTCTTGTGGTGTGTGTGTGACTGGAGTGCCCTCTAGCACGCGGGAATGACATACAGGAGGAGATGATGGAGGAGGAGGAGGAGGAGAAGGAGAGAGAGAGCGTGTGCGAGCAGGTCTGTCCACACTGGCCTTATCTGTGTAGGGAAGAACCACTGCATTATATTGCCTTTCTATTTCACTAATATTTCATTTTATATCCTATATTTTATTCTATATATTTTCTATTTTTGCATTTTTACCTTTAACTGTAAAATCCTTTAAATAGTTTTAGTTATAGTTCTTTTCTTCTTGTTACTTTGATAGCTTATTCTTCACATTTTTGGACAGTCGTACTAAGCATTTCACTACATATTGTACTGTGTATAACTTGTATGTGACAAATAAAATAAAATCTGAATTAGAAAATTTGAATTTCAATCACAACACCATGTTTTGGAAATATGGTTGATGACAAGATGAGGAACGAAAGCGAGAGCAGAAAGACGTCTAAGAGGTACCTGTGAGTCTGGGGACACGTCTGCACTCCATGATGCTGTCACTGTGGTGGGAGTGTTTGTCCTCCTCTGCAGGCTTTGACTCCACCCCAGTCTCCCCCAGAGCCCTTTTCAGCATCTGCATGAAGGAAACAAACTTTATATAAACTCATAAAAAGCAAAATCACATATTTCTACACACACACACACATATATATATATATATATATACACACACACACACACACACATACATACATACATACACACACACACATATATATATATAGTTTTCGCTCCACCACTGGAAAATAAACACGGAACAAGTCTGGTCTGGTCCAAGGTGCTGCTTAAGCCCTGAGGACACTCACTAGATCAAGCTCTTCGAGACGGCGAGCGAGTTTCTCAGACATCTCATGCAGCTCCTGCTCAGCTTCTCTGTTGCTCCGACTACGCCTGGATAACGAGTCTTCACTTTCCTCTACCAGCCTGAGGCAAAACACACATACACAGTGTACAGCCTTATCTTCGAATGCCTCCAACACCAGCAACAATTTACATAGCACACATGAAAAGTCCCAGAAGATATTTCCGATGTTTAAAATACCCTGTTCTGTGCTCTGATCCCCACCTCTGGGTCCTGTAGCTCCTCCGTCTTCCAGACGATGACCCAGAGCTGTGTAGCTGCTCTTCGTCGCTCTCTTTCTCTTCCGTTCGACTGTGTGTCTGCTCTTCCTCTCTCTGGCTGTGTTCATGTGGGAGCGACAGGAGTTGTACTTCCGGCTGTGTGTGGAACAAGACACGCCGTGTTCCTTCACTACCGTTCTAAAAGGACAACATGGAATGCATTAGCGTTTATACAATGGAATCTTAGATGTGTGCAACAACAGACAAGTTAAAAACAAGGGCACTCAAAGCGCAAACCTCTGCCAAGTCCAGCAACAGTCCAAATAAATCACTTACTCGCTGTAGCCGCTTAATCCTACTAGGGTTGCAGGAGCATATCTCAGCTGATACTAAGCAAACACCCTGATGAGCTCGCAAGTCAACACATACAACCATTCATACTCACACTCACACCTAGGGTCTATCTGGAACACCGAACTAGCCTGACGTGCATGTTTTTGGACTGTAGGAGGAAACCGAAGTACCCAGAGGAAACCCACACAGGCACGGGGCAAACATGAAATAGATAGATAGATCATTTTATTGTAAAAAAATTTAAAAATTTGCAGATTCAGGGTTGGATCGGGAGGATACCCAAAATCTAATGGAGTCTTCCTCGTCCATGAAAGTCCTCACACATAATTATGGAAAGAAACAAACAAATAAACATAGCATGGGAAAACAGCCTTCTTTGCTAAGGCAAACACAGCGGGACTGTCCAGTCAGTCCAATAATAACAACAATAATGGTTTAAAAAGTTTAAATGTTTTTATATTTCTCTTCCTGTCTCCTTTTGAAGTAAACACCTTAAGCATTGATGTTCTTATAAGGTTCCATATCCTACCTCCACTTGTGCTTTGGGAGCCTCGGGCTGCGTTTCTTTCAGACTCTGCACAGATCTCTCGCTTTCTGCAAGTGACAGACAAACCGTAACTCATCATGACTGCAACCTAAGAGCAATCCTATGGCGTTTATTTAGTATGAAAACCTTCGAGCTGTTGTTCAGCATTCCTAAATTTTCCTGAGAAGTCTCAGGTGTAAAGGAAAATACACCGAACATTTAGCAGAAAGGCTGAAGTTAACTGACATGACTCTGTGAAGGAAACATCCAATAAAGGAGAGGCGACATCAGTGACGTGCCCCGCTACCAAAGTGTCAAAAGTGAAGGTTTTGAGTAAGTGTGTGTAAGCAATAGGAAGAGTTGAGCATGCATGCATGGGGCAAAAAAAAGCACTCAAGCACTACAGCTAAGTGAAAAAAGCACTTGTGCCAAATTGGGGGGTGGGTGCAAAGTGGTGCAAAGTGAAGAAGTGCTTGTGCAAAGCGAAAAACACTTTTGTGAAGTACAGAACTGTGGTGCAAAGTGAAAAAACAAAAACACTTGTGCAAGTGAAGCTTTACATATACAGAAGAAAACATGTTTTTGACTCGTGAGGTCTTTAAACGCCATAGGAATATCAATTATTTCCATTAGTATGAGCACAATTCACACTCACACACACGTTTCAGTACTAGCTGTGATATATGGAAGAATAAAAACTCAGTGTGTGTTATGAGAGTCGGACGTTAACCCAGTGGTGTAATGAAGCTGATGCGTACCAGAAGTATGGATCCCGTTAGTCTGAACACCATTACACTTCGAGGGATGACCTTTCTGTAAGACACAGCAGAAAGTCGTGTTGCAAACTGTTACATAATATTATTTAATCACAATCCAACGGTGGTATCAGCAGGGATAAAATTCAGCAATTATTTAATTTGGTAAAACTCAGCAAAGTGGTTGGACCTCAAACACCTTTATAGTTAGTCAACCTGTCAATCGATTTTCAGGACTGTCTTGAACTTAGGCTCGTTTTGGAGCCACAGCCTTTTTCCGGAAAAGCAGAAGTAAGAACCCGGTCCACTTGTTTATGGATATTTACACCTTGGGGCAATTTATATAAACCAGTTCACCTACAGACATGTTTCTGTGAGATGGAAGAAAACCAGATATCCTGGATGAAACCCACACACTATGGTATGAACAAGCAACATATAGACAGTAATCTGAGCTCAGGATCGAACCAGGACCTTGCCCTGTAATATAAGGGCAACAAAGCGACCCAACAAGTTCTGAATCAATATAGATATAACTAAGTCATGTGACACAGGGAGACAAAGTGTAAACAGCCCTAGGGTATCCGTGTCATCAGAAAACAAACCAAGAACCATGAACCAATTGTTTTGCTTGCATGGTAGTCGACAGGACACAGGTTTGACTCCAGACTGAATTTCCGGTTCTGTCTGAATGTTTGCATCGTGCTTTGTGCTCTTCATTTGCTTACCCAAACCCCCGCATCAGATGTGGGCGTTTCCCGGCTCTCAGATGCACAACAGGAACCTAATGTTTGTGAAACTCTGACGCAATCCTTTTCACTGCTTAACAACAGACCTGACCTCAGTGAGTAGTTTCAGTGGGCCCGGTTTTCCCTTTCAGTGGAGGAATCCCTTTCTCTGGGCTTCCTTGCAGAGAGGAAAGTGTGACAGCTAAACTACTGGGCTGCTTTGTTAAGGCGTGTCATAACATTATGTCCACACAGCTGAGGGAGATGTGGTTACATGTACAGGAAATCCCTGGGCGTGTTCAGGCGTTGCTGCGGTGATCGTACAGTGTGCTGCTACTCATTATCAGTCCTGATGCCTGAGGCGTGATAGAGCCGGAGTGGTAGCATGAGGAAACAAGTAGAGAATTCTTGGCATTGAAATTGACTTAGAGAAGGAAATTCCTCGTACCAAATTTACATACAGAGTGGATAATTTACCCTATTTTACCTCTTCACCCACAAACATAAACCCTATTAATGTGCTGGTTACAGTATCATGCAGATAAACAAACAAACAAGTTCTAATGTAAACGCTGAAGTAAAATAGTACAAATGTAATCAACATAATATTTTACCATAAAAAAGTATATTACAGCTAAATAGCAATAAACCAATAAATAAATAAATAAAATTTAAAGGTTACATAAGATGCATTAAATAAATAAATAGATAGATAGATAGATAAATAAATAAAGTCATGTGTTGGGGGTGAGGGGAGATGAAAATGAAAAAGTTTAGAACCTTACCATCATGTAATATTTACAAAAGAAAATCATAATAATCAAAGTAAAAATGGTAAAAATTAAACGAACTTTTAAAATGACAATAAAGTATTCTGTACAATGAATATTTCATCTACTAAATTTGCAGAACAAATAAACAAATAGACAAATGCAAATGCTGGAGTAACATAGTGCAAATACACTTCACCCTCGATTTCCTGTACCCCTATTTCCCGGATACAAGTTCGGGAATTGATGATGGAAGTCCCACCTGTCCGGCCCGTTCCTGTCAGAGTGGATCGACGAAAATGAAGCAGCAGACGGGTACGAAATAATGCCTGATGAATAGATAGTGGCATCAGTGACGGGAGAGCGAAGTGAAGGTGAAAGTGAGGACAGTGACGATGAGCTTATTTCTATTGGTGTACAATGTACTCAAAATTCGACGTTTTTAACTCCGGATCCGAGCTGGCTGAAGGAGATCCAGAGGGAGAACAAAGGACGGGACCCGAAGCGGCGACCCCGGGGAAAGCTAGCCGGCATCAGGAACAGGCTGAGAGCTCGTGCACACCGCACACCTCTTCCCAGCATTCTGCTCGCCAACGTCCAGTCTCTGGAAAATAAGCTCGACGACCTCAGGGCCAGGGTCAAGTTCCAGCGAGACATTCGGGACTGCAACATCCTCTGCTTCACCGAGACATGGCT
>JAOUQZ010000012.1:2365183-2377231 GCA_028564935.1 Neosilurus hyrtlii | reverse complement strand
ACATTTATTATATTAATAATTAAATAATCACTGGAAAAACATTTCCAAAGATGTCAAATTTTTTTTAATGATTAATGCACACTCATTGTGTGGTATTTTTCCACTACAGCATTTCTTTTCATGGGCCTGAGACTGCATTTGTTTATGTGTATTCATCTGTCTGTATGTCTCTTATTAGACAGACATTGGCGTTTGTCTTTGTGTGTCCACATGTGTAATTGGTATTGCATACACACACACACAGATATACATTACTGTTGCAGGAAAATTGTTCTGTCTCATAACCATATAGTAATCATTAATGTTTGTTTGAAAAAAAAATCTTTCATTTCAGCTTCAGTCATGAATTACGCCCCAAAACACACACCCACACACTGCTTAAAAAACCCTGAATAACACACTGCAGTACGGAAATCTAAGAATTCAGCTTCGGGAAGCTACTGAGCCAATCCCAACTTATATTTCTGTTATTCTTCGGGAGCCTGAAGGAAAGGAGGAAAAGGATATCAAGTGACAAATATTGCATTTTGAACCTTGACAAATATACTTGAAGGATTTCTACTGGTTTCTCACTGATACTAGAATTCCATCGCCTTCAAGTCTTTCCAAGTTTCTAGCCTTACAGGTGTAAATCAAGGAAAGGCTGAGATGGTAGGAAAACTGAACAGAACTGGCTGGAAGAGAAAATCAGGAGCACCTTCTTGCTTTGTGGTGAAGGTACGTGCTGAATCGCCCAATCGGATCAGCTCGGCGGTTGACTCGGATTCATCCCCGTTCCAGGAATGCAGGGAGTATTTACTAGACGGGACCGCAGAACTGAAATAAAGGTGATGAGGGAATAAGGACAAAAACAGACAGATAAAACAACTGCTATGACCATCACATACTCAGAAACACCAAGATTCTGATTCTTCTTGCATTTAATCATTGATTTTTTTTATGGTACTGTAATTCAAATCACTACATTTTTTTTGTTTGCTTGTTTTTTTAAGTGCACAATATTGTTTATTCCATCAGGTATTACAGCATTCCTAAAGTACTTTTTAGTACAATTATAGTACCCCCCCCTGTTTTATTCACTCTTTACACCACAGCAATGATGGACTCTCAAAACTGGGTGGTCAGAAGGAATTGCTTAAATTTGCGACACAAGATTTAGGCACTGCCTAAAAGCGGAACACCTGATACATATCTCGAGTGTAGGGTTTGCTTTTTACTGACTATTTAAAGTTTCATTGGTACCACCTGTCCTGTTAATTAAATGAGGCCTTTAATATTTTGTCAAGCTTCTGAATTCCACGTTTGTTCCACCAATATTTATTTACCTTCAAGCTTCTCTCTCTCTTTGACTTTTATTCTGTGGAAGTCTGAGCAGTGGTGTATGAGCCTTGATTTTTTTCATTATTGTTATTAATAACAAATCTGTTTTTTTCCCTCTGCTGATCTTCATGCAAGTCAGCAATACATAACAGCCAATCAGCATCAACTCCGTGACAGGACAGTCCTATTGGGTTTCCTGTAGGGGGCACACGTGGACACCGGACCAAACATGGGACAACCATCCGAGTCATATTTCATGACTACGGTGCTCCACTCGGGAGCTACGCTAATAACGCAGCTCTAATGCTAACATCAGCTACAAGACAAATCACAGGTTTACATCAATATGCTTGCTCAAATACAATATTGATTCTATAGTAACAGCTCGTTCATGGGGACTTGTGTAGTCAACCAAGTTTAGTAATAAACTGAATTAAATAAACTGATTTATATATTATATAAAAATACAGAGAGAGGAAATAAAGGGTAAGAGGGTTTATAGAGGCTATAGTGTAAGTGAGAGACATTCTATAACATAAAATGTAGCTATGAAGAAATAAAAATGCTTGCTGATATTAATTATATATTGTAATTTTTGCCAAATTGCAGTGGTAACGAGGACATAAAACACCTCTGTGTATGGAGTTACTGCAAAATAAATAAACACTGAGTTAGTTAAAAGTAACTAAGCTTTGGTTATAGGTCACATCACTCCTATATAACGCTACTATGAAGCTGTGAGACCTTTCCACCTGTGTAAATAAAGACGTGAATTTGAGAAATGCTTCACTTGTTCAACCAGTTCACATCCTTTTTTTTTGTTTCCATTCCAGGCTGCATTATGGCTAAGATTAAAAAGTTACAGCACCGGTTGTTCTGCATTCACTACCGCCTTCATTCACAAAGAAATCTTTCTTTGCTTCTCAGGTTTTCGCTAAACCTGGACACGACGAACTAGGTTTCATTTACTCTATATAAAAAGACTATATGTGAAGTTTAAGTTAAAGCATTCCTATATTTACATTACATGAACACAGTGATATTTTACACATGATATTTTACTGTGCCTCTGAGATAAACATTTAACAGGAAAGTCATTGATTCTGTACAAAGACTGTTAATATCTAAACTTAAAGCTTGGGTTGGTAACCCTTTAGCTGTACACACAAGCTCTTAGATTGGCTGAAAGGGTCTTTATACCCCGACCACAATCAATTACTTATGAAATCTGAAAAATATCAGAAAAAGCCACCATCTATGGCCAGTGTAATCCGGTAAAAATACCCAACAATCAGTGCCTCGCAGTCCATAGGGGAATAAGCCAACCAATTAAATGGTCCCATATTTCGCTCCTTACGCATTACCCTACTGTGTATGAACAAGCATTCAGATGTGGAGAGGGGAAGCATGGCCTTGAAAGGACCTTCAAGGGCAGGAGAGGGTGTATCCAGAGCCCTGAAGGCTACTTTCAAAATTCGTTTTGAAAACCCCAGCTTTAAAAGCCAAACAAATGCAAATTCCTTCAGAAGTTCTGCTCTCCAAATTGAAGGATACGTAACTCCAAATCGACAACGCTTAAGCACCTCCCATCTCATTTCAGCCAATCAGAAACAAAGGAGAGTTTGTGCTAATGCACACCTGCTGCTGACTGGCTAGAATAGTGTTGTGTGATTCGCTCCAGGACATTTTGTTTGTTTGTTCCCCCATGTGCACAGTCAGGGCTGCATACAAACCGCAGACTGTTTCACCACCACACACAGAGTAGACAATTAGCGACCAGTGTTACTCACAGAATTTGACAAAAAAAATAAAAGTTAAAAAAAGTATACATGAGTAGAATCGGTCTTCAGTGTTGAAAAATGAAAACTGGTTCCTGGTTCCTCATGCCGTTTGTCTCAAGCTAAAAATCAAAGGGCTGTCGCGTCAACTGGATTTTAAACCGGTTGGTGCTCTGCTGTCAATGTAAATATCATCACTATGCTATTAATGTTCATGAATGTGTTTATTTTTTTCTTTTTAATGTGTAGTGTGAAGGCCTTACTGAGCGCTAGAGATCTGAGACAGGTTCTCCTCTTTATCCTGCTCTTGTGGTTCTGCAGGGTGGATCGTACCATTGATCTCTGTGGAGACAGACAGAGACAGAGACAGAGAGCACATGACGATCTGTCAGAGAGAGCACATAATGTCCTGATTATGTTTAACACAGGGCTCTTTGTGTACATAATGATAACACTATCACACACTGAACATTAAGCCTTGATAAGCAAAACAAATATCACAAACAAATGTCAGGCGCCAATCGGATTACGTATTCTCCTGTTGTACACTGACTAAACTACAGTACAGTGCTGTTGAATGGTCCATTCGGATTGGTGTTTCATTTTCAGTTTGTGTGTATGTATATGTATATGTCATATGTATAGTACAGCTTTTTGTAGTCTTCTCCTAAACCATGATACTGAACAATCTTTGTTTTCAGATCTCCTGGGAGTTGCTTTGTGGATCCCATGCTGTCACTCTTCAGAGGACAGTCAAAGGGCAGCCGTGGCCTAATGGTTAGAAAAGCGGCTTTGGGACCAAAAGGTTGCTGGTTTGATTCCCAAACCAGCAGGACAAAAGATGTAGTGGTGGGGGAGTGAGCTGCACCTTCCCTTCTTCCACATTAATGGCTGAAGTGCCCTTGAGCAAGGCACCTAACCCCCAACTGCTCTCCAGTCGCCCCCCATGTGTGTGTGGCAGCCCACTGTTTACACATGTGTGTGTGCTCACTTTAGATGGGTTAAATGCAGGGGCAATAATTTCCTTTGCGGGATTAAGATAGTATATCAAAATCAAAATTTAAAAAAAGTAAAAAAAAGAGAAGCACAACTTGCAACTGGCCACCTTAACCACCTTAGATATCATGGAAACATCTGTCTATGAAGTTCAAGGCTTAACGAGCCAATTCAACCAGTGTTGCATGTACACTTCACCCTCAATTTCCTGGATTATTATGGGCGATAGTCTGTCCGGGAACCACAAGAGTCCAGCAATCATTAATGTCTGGGGTCCCTAACCTTCTTCAAACATTTACCATAATCGGTCCGGCAATCACCATTATTCAGCAGCAGTCCCAGACTTTTACACACTTATCCAACACTCAATACACAATATTGTGTTTCCACAGACTTAAGCAGCGAATCAGCACATTCTTTTATCACATTTTAAATGTGGGTTCAGGCTCGTCGTCACTCTCCTCACTTTCACTTCGCTCTCCTGACACTGATGCCCCTATCTGTTCATCGGACATTATTTCGTGCCCATCTGCTGCTTCATTTTCACCCATCCACACTGACGGGAACGGGCCGGACAGGGGAGTAGTTGGAAAATCATGACCAACCAGGACTTCCATCATTGATTCCCGGACTTGTCCAAGCATTTTTTCGGCAATATCAAATAATGTCCGGCGCCGGATTGTGTACGGGAAATCCGAAACCTGGGAAATAGGGGTACAGGAAACTGAGAGTGAAGTGTAATCAGTATTAAGCGGTTACATGCATTCAAATTAGCAAAATTTCAAGGGTCCCCTTTACTTTACTTCATGCACATCTTTAGGTGGTTCACTACAACTGTGTGAAGTTTCCTCAAAATCCACCGAGCGCTTTAGGAGAACTTTCAATTACAAGCTTCCACGGAGAGACGGATGGACAGACGGGGGGATTCCCATATGAGCTGGGAGGGGCTGGGGTGTGTAGGATTATTTATTTTCTTTTTTTTTTTGCACTGAAGCTATGAGACTAACTGCGTACTTTTTTCCCAGCCTGGTGGGGGTTTATGCTTTTCGTGTGCTTCTATTTTCTTCATAAAATACCTAAATCTTTATATACTGTCTTTAAACAGTAGGTATCCCAAAAATTATAAATTATAAAAGGATAAACTGGCACAAATAGCAGAGTCTCTTTTTTTAAGTTCTAGCTTCAAACAGTGGTGACTAGAACAATATAATGAAGATAGTCCTATTTTGCTCTTGAATCCAGTGTAGAACTAAAAGAAAGCTAACCTCAAGGCACTAAATATATCTTTGCTCTTCAACTACCCCTGGGATGATTAAAAAAATTTGATTAGCTGTGCAAATTTAATTTCTGCTCAACCATTGTTGATGAGGAAACATTTCACTGCTGATTAAGCCCATTTGGCGGTGATTATAAAATAAAAAGTCAGTAAGTGAAAGATTGTGTAAATTTGATTTGCAGTTGAACAATTCTGGGAAAGGATCAATATATATTAATATAAATAAATACATTATTTTATTTAAAAAAAAAACGCTTTAAAAGTAACTCAATAACAACAATAAATAAATAAAATAACCTGTCAGTATCTCACAAACAAAAACAAAAGTCATCCCACGACATCTTCAACACAGGTTTAAAAATCTTCAGAAACTATTTCACCAACATTTGTCATTCCGTATTAGTGCATCCCAAATGTTCATCATTCAAAGTAATGATTTGGGGAAGGCCCATTAGAGAAGGAAAAGCCCCTACTGGGTCACAACAGGGTCAGAAATGACCTGGCAGCCAGCACTCTGTGATCATTAAATACCCTGACTGCCGCCTGTAATCCCTGTTTGAGCCGTTTCCAAAGCCGGCTATATCCAGTTCGCGCATGGGGTGAGTTTATGAATGAAATACAGAGTGGATCAGCAGAATGGATGACACCACAGCTTAAACACACACACACTCTCTCTCTCTCTCTCTCTCTCTCTGAATCACAATGTGCCCAGACAGGATGGTAAACAATTACAAAAATAAAACACAGACATAAAAGAAATGGCTTAAAACCTCCAACCTTCACCTCCATGTGAGAGCTCTTCCTCTTCACTGAGCTGCTCGGTCAGGTACTCCAGCAGCCCGTCGAAGATCTCCAGGAGGTTACGGATGGAATCCTTATCGCCTCTTACCACGTTCTCACCTACAGAAAGACACACAGACTGGGAGGTCAGAATTGGACCACCAGAGATGATAATAAGGGAACAAAAAACACACAGCAACCAAAAACAGCTTGGCTCGATGAACAAAAACCCTGCAGCCTCAGAAGCTGGCTCTGTACAAAAGCAGCAATGTTCCCTCCAAAACAAGAGGCTCTATTGAGTACGTACACAGCAGAAGATGCTGAGGCCCAGGGCAAACATATCCGGTGCTTTACCGGACTAACCCTTTTTCAAAACCATGAACAGCTACAGATGGTCTACATGTGATTGTGTCTCAATCTGTTTAGACATTTCAGTACAAAATGTAACATCAGGGGACCACAATGCATCAGGATGCAAAAATGTGACCAGGAGCACCAGAGCTCCCAAACTACGCAGCCAGACAATGTCACATGAGTGCATTCTTTCATGGAGACACTGCACTATTACTGATGGCTCCATATCACAACAACCAAAACACATTCTAGGTTGCATGGTTACATCACCATGTCAAAAACATCAAGTCCCTTCAATGGATTTTAAAATCATACCAGCACCATAACACTGCAATCTACCGTGCCTAAAAAAAAAAGGGTTCTGGAAGACTACCATTATAGCCGACTTTGGAGCTCTAAATCTGGTTAAAAGGACACCATGATTATTGTGAACTGAACTGTGATTGGACTGCATCACTATGCCTCTAGCGCTATCAGATCACCACAGAAACATGACAATAATACAAGTCTGCACCTGTGATGTGAGATAAGCTGATCTGGAGATAGTCCAAGGCAAGCGAGTCTATCACAGATTGTACGTTGTGGATGTCATCCTCTTGGCTCTTGGGCACGGCGACGTGATCTAAAAAAAAGAGGAAAAAAGAAAATTGTTTGAATTTTTAGGGAAATGACTTTAAATGTAAATAAATACATATGGCACAGAATCAGCATTAAGTACTAAACACCATCATATTCTTAAGCATGCGGAATATAGTATACACATTCCAGATGTTTACATTCAGTTCTGTTTTTTAAAATGATGAGTAGCTTCTATACTTCCAAAGGCACTTTCACACCTATTAGTCTGTTCGTCTGAGAGAAACTTTCATCAAGTACGCCATTTGATTCAGTTTTACACAAATAGGAAGTGCAAAAATTGCTAGCGCTAAAAGACTTACTCAAATAATTCATGTAAGACTAATTAATGCATTATAAACCTGATATTAAATGCTAGCTGAAAGACTAGATGATCTCAACTAGTCTAGAACTGGGTAATTTGCTTGTGAGATCACTTCAATATAGATTTTAAAACATATATTTAATTAAGAGTTAAAAAATAACTGAAAAACAGTATGAAACTGCATGTTATGCTTTTGTTTTACAAAATTACAAGAAACATAAAAGAAAACAGTGTTTCCAGAGGACTTCGAAAAGCTTCTACTTGAAATCCCAGACTAACGCCATTATAGTCGTCCTTTATTTTAAAGGTTCTATATTATGAACAGTGACCCTCTCGTTAACACACACTCACATTCTCAGTGACATTTCTTCTTTTTGTTGAATTAACAACCAGAAATATAAAAACTGCACTGTTCACTCACTAATGCACTTTTTCAGAAAATAAACACTGACCTTTTCTTCATAATGTTTCCAAAAACACATTTGCAGGTCTAAGTTTACAGAAACATGCATGCATAAAGTAAGAGTATAAGCTGTGAAGTGCAAGCGCACTCAGCGCCTGTATGGGACGTGACGACACAACGGAGCTCATAGCTTTATGACATTTGTATAAGTATGGAGCTCCGGAGCGCCACTAAAAAATCCAAACTCTTACACCAATTCCGAGGATCTTACTTCACCACCTCTGGATTTTTTTTGCGTTGGAATGCTATAAAGCCTTTTTTCCCCTCAGCAAAGCTTGAAAAGAAATGAAAATAATATGTCATTATTAAGAACAGACGTACCTGGTACTTTTTCCCCCAAGATAGCTTCATACAAGGCCACGAACACACTGGCATCACACTCGGTGAGCCTCTGTATCCTCAGGTTAATGTGACACTTACAAATGAGATCATTGGCCACATCCACCCAATCTGTAGAAGAGACAACAACAACAATAATAATAATAATAATAATAATAATAACAACAACCTGCAGAAGATTTTGATTTTCGATATTATTCGTGTTCCTAGATGTAGCTCATAATAAGCAAACAAACGTTGCCAGATCCACTATTTTCATACTCAAAGTAATGTTTTAAACTCTAAACAGCGATTACAAATTAGTGGAATCAGGGACGACTAGGATTTTGGAATGTGGTAGTCTGACTGATAACCTAAATTTTGCCCCAATTGTTGTCTTTTTCATCATATTTCTAAAATAAAAAAAAAAATCAATAAAAAGGTCATAAACTTTTTCATAGCCAATTATTTTCCAAGTTAATTGAAAGGCAATAATCAGCAATACAAATGTGGTTATGTTTTAGTTTATGATTGTTTTTTTTTGTACGTCTTTTTAAAATTCTGGGTCCATTAAATTTTTATAAAGGGTTCTTTAACATTGTGAGATTGAGAGGTATCCTTTGGCTTGGCAGAGGTTTGCACTCTAAATCTTGTTACGCTTGTATTGTTCCTTTACAATAAACATTCAGGAGCTTTGTGTTTAGTAGAATCTGTCAGTCAACAGTATCATTTTGCTGTGATTGGTCGCCACTTCATTCGCGTCGCCTGAAAGTTGAGTGCAGTTTCGCTCCGTACCTGCCCAGTTTGTGTTGCAAAACAGAAAATACTTAATGTCATCACTTCAGGTCACTGACTTTAAATGGTTGCTTGTACCATAGTTATTTCCACTAACCAACATTCTTTTCATTTGAAAAGTCTTCAAATTGTATTCTGACATTTTACTGCATTCACTGAAGCATGTATATTGATGATGCAGCCATTTTGACCTTGAATATCAAACAATTCAGCAAATCTTCATTGCTAATATTATTAGAGAAAACATAAGTATGTCGTAACACATAAATACATACAATTTTACATGAATAAGCTTTTTTTTAAGCCCAATTTTTTAAACATGGCTGTCTACCGCATAACCTCTTTCAAAAGTCAATATAAGACCCTACCTATCACGGCTTGATTTGTACACACATTAGATTAATCCCATTACTTTAGTTCTATTCATACGTGTAATAACGAATGCATTTCAGTAATGTGATAATACATCAATTCTGTTTTGTTCAAACGTACTTCAGAAAGCAGATGTTGAACACTAGTGAAAGTCTCCAGTAAATTCTGCACCATGGAAAAGCCTTCAGGGCAGGAAAGCTTGAAACAATTCTATTGGGTGTTGAGCTAATTGTGTACTGCAGAACTAACAACCTTGAGGCACACTGTATCACCGCTGTAAAAAATATCACACTTTGCAAGATGATTAGTTCAAAAACCACATTACATCACTGAAATTGCTCTTATCCAATCAAAAACGAATAAAGAAAACCTCATTTAAAACAGAACCAGATATACAGGAAGTGAGAGTAAAGGCAAAGACATGTTATTACACTGATAACATAGTGGATTAAAAAATATATAAACTAGAAATGCGTTCTTGTCACAGAACACAAGATGGATCCTCCAAGTGGTCCAACGGCACACTTGGTATCTTGTTTGTATATTTACAAGACTAACAGGGATGTCGTCTCTAGCATAAATAAACAACCCTGTTCAAAATTTGACATATCTGACTTTTTATTACTACTTACTTACTGCTTATTTCATGAGACCCTGAAATTAGGCCAAGGTGACCCAGTTTCAACTTAACGTTAGGTATAAATGGTACGAACTGGAAACTGACCCGACAAAAACTGCACCCTCTAGAATATTAATAAGCATTTTTGATGCATTGATCACTGAGACCTTGAAAAATAGGTCAAGGTGACCCAATTTCGCTAGGCTCGAAGCGCGTGCCGAAGGAGCTGTTCAACATAAATATAAAATAAATCCATAAAGCACCGACACTGCTAGAGTGTTAACAAGAAGTGACGACTTTGGGTGTAGCAGCGGCCGGCCTGTGAAATCATGGTATTCCTTACGCGTCGCAGGGATGCAATAAAATAGAATACTCCGAATTATACGAAATGTTTACTGAGTATTTGATCCCATTATCATTTCGTCTGAGTCCTTTAACACATCATGAGATAAGTTGCGTTCTCCATGGCAGTCTACTGACGGTCCTCTAACAGACCTGCTCGAACATAAGGCTTTATAAACCACAACATTCAAGAAAGCTTTGAGCAGGGTTTATTCTTGTCTGTTCATCGGCAATTCCATATCGGTGGGGGTCCGGTGAACGTGTTATCCGCGTGTCGTGCCGTTATTGGAGTGCCACAGTGATCACCACAACGAGATTTCAATCCAAATTTTTTATTTGTGGCTGAGCAGAGGGACGTATGGACCTCACTGCTTAGGCTGCTGCCCCCGTGACCCGACCCCGGAAGAAGCAGAAGGTGAACGAATGAATTAGATTATGAGGTTTTAAAAAGAAGGAAATGAACACCACACACACAGCCTCAAATTTATTCAGCGACATGCAAATCTCAACACAAGTTTAAAGATTTCCTATTAAACAATATGCTTCAAGTTCAACAAACCGTCTTAAGAATATTAATAAAATAATCCAACTGAGATTAATGACAGGTCGCTTCAGTTCGGTATTTCAAATGACAGTAACATGTATGACTTGCCCTGGCATTACACACAGCTTGTGTCTGTGGCCATGACACCTGGTCCACCCCGATGGTCTCGCTCCAGAACATTAGCATATATGCATAACACTCCCCACGCCTACACCAAACTCGCACTCTACCATCAACAACACTGAACTTAAAATGTGAATCATCGGAAAGCAGCACTCTGTTCCTTTTGAGAGCACTCCAGTCCAGGTGTGCTCGTACCCACTGCAGACGCACACGTCAACGAGCAGGTGACAGCACCAGTCTGTGACTCATGTCAGTTGCGTAAACCTGCTTCTCATAACCGACTGCAATTTCAGTAATGTGATAATACATCAATTCTGTTTTGTTCAAATGTACTTCAGAAAGCAGATGTTTAACAGTAGTGAAAAGAGTCTCCAGTAAATTCTGCACCATGGAAAAGCCTTCAGGGCAGGAAAGCTTGAAACAATTCTATTGGGTGTTGAGCTAATTGTGTACTGCAGAACTAACAACCTTGAGGCACACTGTATCACCGCTGTAAAAAATATCACACTTTGCAAGATGATTAGTTCAAAAACCACATTACATCACTGAAATTATGGTCTGTTTAGGCAGTTTAGGCACTGATTCAGTTCTGGTGACGACCCCTGTTCTGCACAGTGTGTGTGTGTATACATACATACATACATACATACATATATTCATTCATCTTCTTCTGAACCGTTTATTCCTACTTAGGGTCGCGGGGAGGCTGGCACCCATCTTAGCCGACTCTGGGCGAGGTATACCCTGGACAGCTCGCCAGGCCATCGCAGGGCCATCAGTCACACAACCATTCATACTCACACTTATAGGTAATTTGGAACAGCCAATTAGCATACCGTGCATGTGTTTTGGACTGTAGGAGGAAACCGGAGTACCCGAAGGAATAAATATATAAATATAAATATATATATATATATAAAAATGTGTGTATATATACACACTATATACACACACATATGCATTTTATTTTTATATATATATATATATATATATATATATATATATATATACACACACACACACACAAA
>JAOUQZ010000012.1:2334490-2364465 GCA_028564935.1 Neosilurus hyrtlii | reverse complement strand
ATACACATTTATTTATATATATATATATATATATATATATATATATATATATATATACACATATACACATATATATGTATACAGTGTCCAGGATAATTTAAACCTGTTATTCAAGTGACCAGTTAAATAGACATAAAACTCTGATTATTATAATTAAATAAAGTTCATATTGAGGCCCATTAAGTTTTTTGGAAAAACAAGCAATAAAACCTAACAATAACAGTTAGTGTTTGTATGTAATGTTAGCTCTTACCAATGCTAATAATTTTAAATGTATTCTTTTAGCTAGCTCGTTAGCAAACAACCACAATATAAAAGTATGAATATAAACAGTCATTGTTTTAAAGAACTAGTGAGAAGTAACTCAACCGTTTCGAAACGCCTGCTGTTTACTTCCCTTGCTAGCCTGTAGCTAACTTCTTCAGCTCGCGTTACCAACTTAGCGTCGGCTGTACTAACGGACGGTAATTCCACTCAACATTGTTAGCGGGCACGTTCCAAATCGCCCAGTGCTCACTACATAGGTGCACTACGTGCAGCGCATTTATCAATGGCCAAGCCTACAATAGACGCTGCCTTTGTATACAATAGAAAGCCGTTTGGTATTCAGCCGTTGGCGACTCACCTCTCTCTTCGGTTCCCATCTGATTCAGCTCGTTCTTGGTCGGCAAAAAAGAGACAGTATCGTCCAGTAAAAAAGACAATTCTAATACATGTAAAAAGACGTTAAAGTGTACACATGTATATGTATAAGACTTAAAAAACCCTTAAATAAAACCAAACGGTTAGAGGAACCATCTACCAACTACCGCCACTGCCCAACTGTAAGGCACTCAAACAAAATGCTCACGAGTGCACGGAGCACGGACCAATCACAGCCCAGCTCACACGAAGGGGCGGGGCTTAACGCATGCCGCAGAAACCGAAGGGAAAAACAACCACCTATGTGGAAAGGCTAAAGGACATTTAAAACGATGTCGCGTTCTGATTGGCTGAGCCGTTTAATGACGTTTTTTTCAGCATAATCAGATGTTTTATGTATTTTTTTTAATCTGACATTGTGTTCAACAAAACACAAAGCAACAAAAACATTAAAGGAAGTTCAAACAACTAGAAGTGCGGCACGGTGTCACAGTGGTTTGCACGCCCGCTTTACAGCGAGAAGGTCCGGGGTTGAGTCCCGGGGCCACTGAGAAATTTTCAGTGTGAAATTTGCATAGTTTTTCCATCTTCGTGTTTGCTTCCTCTGGGAATTCCGGTTTCCTCCTACAGTCCAGAGACATGACCATTAGGCCAATTTGCTGTTGCATTCCAAATTGCTCCTAGGTATGATTGTTAAGGGTTGTGTGTGTGTGTGTGTGTGTGTGTGTGTTGGCCCTGTGATGGACTGGGGAGCTATTCAGAGTGTAATCCACCTTCGCCTTGGTGTAGGCTGAGATAGGGTTTGCAAGAAAATAAATGAATAATAAAATAGCTAAAAGTGGTGCATAAAGCTGGGCAGTGGTGGCTCAGTGGTTAAGGCTCTGGGTTAATCGGGGGCATTACTGCCATCCTGCCACTGTTGAGCAAGGCCCTTCATTCTTAATTGCTAATCTGTATAAAAATTATAAATAGAATACAAGTAAAACTGAAGTGAATTGAATTAAAAGTCCCTCTGGATAAGAACATCTGCCAATTGCTAATATTTGCCAAGGCGTGGGATATCCCAGGTTGTGCCCATGTGCCCCTGTGATGGTCATCATCATCCCTGCGATGAATTTGTAGTTGATAATGTCACATGTGTGTAAAGGATTTTGAGAACAAAAGTGTCTTATCAGTAGCTGATGATTTCACAGAGGGGACATGTGACACATAATGAGACAGAGGGCCAAAGAGACAGGGGGACATGGAGTCCAATCCCTCAAAAAGCACCTGAATTGTCTCTCATTACATGGAACAGCCCACTACTATTATGACATTTCCGTTATGACGTCAGCCGTTGTGTCGCGAAGCATCCATGGATGTCGATGGTCCCCTTCCACGCAAGTTTTCTGCCAGTTAAATAGTTCCTTGGATACAAATTTATAATGGTTGTTGTTTTTTAATATAGGCAAAATAACGTACATGCCGTTTAAATTTTCAGCAATTCAAACACAACAAGATAAACAACACACGTCTACAGAACTAAATTTTTGAATTTACGGGGGGGGTTGAAAGTAGTTCCGTGTCCGGCGGATTGATACAGCATGTCCCTGTTCTTCAGAATCTGATTAGGTTTTTTTTCCGGCCGGTATATTTTAGCGGCCATTTTATTGTCGGTCAGAAAGGACTGACGAATTAATTACCATTTTCTATTCTACACCTTTTCCATTTACAGTTTAGTCATGCCTGGATATTCGGACAGAGACCGGGGAAGAGATAGAGGGTAAGTTTGTGTTGCAATGTTTGTTTTTAGGTTGGACATTCACAGCGGTGCTGCATCGTCGGTGTAACGTTCATTCACGCGACGTTATCCAGGACCACTTTTCTTCATTTATATTATTTTATCCTTCAAAACTTGTGTTTACGTTGTAAGCCAAATATCTAAGCTGTTAATATATGTACAAAAAATTAATAAGATACTCAGGGGTTTTGTTGGTGGCCTGTTTTTTTCTTCAGGTCACCATGCGGTTAAAACATGGCGGAATCCCAAATGGATCGGTTTTATGTAAATAGTGCACTACGTAGGCGGCCAGTGTGGCTCTAATTTCCTTTTGGAAGTGCACTTGAATCCTGAAGAGGAAGCCATTTGCATTACAGCCATGAATTCAAAATGCCGGCTCTTGTCTTTGTTCTTGTTCTGGTCAGGATTAAAATGGCAGCTGGGAATGCGACACGTAGCAATAAGTTATAAACGTGTGTGTTTATAATACACAGTAGATTTGATCTATACCTGTATATATTAGCTGCCTGTAATAGTTTAAATTGCATGAGGAATTGAAGGTGTTCCTTCACGTCCCAGGTATAATAAACAAACAAACAAACAAATAAATAAATAAATAGACATGAAATTTTGTGGTATCTCTTGGTGTAAACACCCAAATCTTTATTTTTCTTGAACTCATATGCCATCTTATGAGTCCTGTATTGTAAGCAGATCCAGCAACAGAACAGGTGAATAAGAGATCCTGCACGTGAACTGGGGTGGTGTTTTGTTGTTTTGTTTTTTTTTTGTTTGTTTGTTTGTTTTTTTGCAGGAGGTCTTTATATTCATCCCAAATTAACTGATAATGGAAGATAAACATTGTCGGTATCACAGATGCACAGAATTGTTCCTTGGATTCTGCGGTCTCATTGTTGTTATTGTGACGTCAGAATAAAAGCAAGACATAAAACCGGCGAATAGGAGACACCGTTATTCATTCAAAAGATTTTCTTGTTTCTGATTGGTGGAGAGCCGTCAAATAATTCTCGATATTACATCATTGCAGCGTTGAGATTTGCAGCACCTGACTGTCTACTTTGGTAATGTTTTTTGAATGACTAGTGAAACTGTTGTAGAATTCGGATTTCGTATGATCTCAACTGAATTATGTGCTTCGTTTAACAGTTGCATACTAATCCCGTTAACCATCATGGGTATTTTTTTCCCCCCCAGGAAACCTTTCTATTCAGCTAAAATGACCTGATCATGTATGATAAAACCCTTAGGCTCTAAACTAGTGAATTGACTGTGCACTGTGCTTGGACCAAATCCAACAGTTGTGTCCAAGCACAACAGGAGAACACCAGTTTATAGAGTCACTGACAAAAGTCTTGTCGCACATGTGGACTTTCATGTAAAAAAAAAAAAGCCCATATCTCACCAACCTATTAACCAATTTTAATCAACTATGATTTAAAATAACCCTCTGATGGTACTGAATAATATGTGCAAGTATCAGTTTTGGAAAGAAATGTATTCGCATCTTTAAAGCTTCTTAAATATAAACTTTCCTGTTTCTGTCTGGAAAGAAGTCTTGTCACAAAGACTTAATTTCACTTTCAAGGCTGTATTTATTACAAAAAAATAAACAAATGTCTTTGTATATAACTAAATATATTATAGCAAATATAACATGTTGAAAAATTAAAAGCATCACTTAGGGTCAGTAGTGCCTTTGCAAACATAGCTGTGATGGTACCACACTCCCAGGTGCTCGTCATGATGAATAATAATCATATTAAAAGAATCAGACGCCTTCAAGATGTTCAAATACAAATAATAAAAATTTGTAAGTGCTACTAAAACTCGAGGTTTAATTACCCAAGTAATCTATTTTAGAGGGCAGTTTGTTCATCAAATGGTCAGAAAACAGTGTGTTATCAACCCTATGGTGAGAAATCTGAGCCACCTGTAGGTTTGAAACATACCGGGAAGCAATAATCTGTTCATATTTGGGTCTGGTAATGTTTCCATCCATCTTACATAGCTTTGTGAAACCTGTGTACTGGAGGTGACCTTAAATCATGATGTTTTACTTTCATACATGACTGGCTCTTCGGTGAACTCCGGGTCCACCAATTTTCTAGATGGTCAGTAACAACATTGGTGGCGTAGCGATACGATAGTGAATTAACAATTCATCTCATCATTTTCTCTCCATGTTTCTGCTAATAAAAGTTTGCTTGTGTTCGGGCCTTGGGAAGCATGTCATGGTGTTCTAGCTGTGTCTTGTACAGGACCTGAGTAGTGTAGGGTTTATGGTGATCACTGAAAGAAATATGATGTAGAGTTCATGCTAAAGCACACTTTGCTAGCTATGAGTTCTAATGGAGCTTTTGAGGGAGTCGTCAGGAGGCAAACTGCAACTTTTGTGCAGCCAGTTGTTTTGTGGATAGTTTTCTTTGCGTGACCGAAAAAAAAAATTACCAGCTTACGTATGTGTACCAAGGGTGTCTGAAATTTTCTTACTACTGCCTGCAAATTTTTATTTGATTTTAGGAAATCTTGAAGGTTTCTATGTTTTTTGCAAAAAGATTTTAGTCAAGATTCTTGATGACCACCAAGCCAATTAATCTATTGTTCAAAAATTGGCTGAAAGATGCTTTAGCGCCAGCGTCCAAATCACATGGTTGATTTAAGATGACAGCAGGAAAACGTGGTCTTGCCGATTCTCAGTTCCAGCTTGTCAGAATTGCAGAATTGAATCTACATTCCAGTTTTAAATGGTGTTGATAGGCCAGTTAAAATCAGTTAGGATTGTTAATTTAATAATTCTATTTTAAATTCCTTCACCTATTGTGATGTCAGCAAAAAAATACCCATAAGGCAGTGCAGGTAAAAGCTGCCATCAAGTGGACAACAGAGGAGTAACACCCTGGAAATGTCAGTGCTAAATTTGTACATAAATTTTTATTTATTTATTTACAATTCATATTTTCATTCTAAGTTATAAAAATGGTAGGTTAAATATGTTTGTGTATTTCACAGTAAAAAAAAAACTTTTTGGATTTTGTAATTTTGGGTCCACTGTGTTAATACAGTATGACGAGAAAAAAGTCAACTGAAAAATCAAAGGCACGGTAAAGTTTTGTTAAGGTGAAATATAACGGTAAAATCAAAAGTAGTTAAAAACAGACAATTAGTACCTTGACCCTTAAGGGTTAATGCCTGTATTTTATGTATATTAAGTTAATCAAGCACTTTTCATAATTTAAATAATCTAATTCCTTTGATCCAGAATTTGATGTTACATGATTGTGACAAGATTTTGGCCATCCTAGAATGGAAATGTTCATCTTTTATTAGCTGTAAAAAGTGCAAATAAATTTACAATTTCCTGTCGCTTTCACAAAACAATCTGTATACTAAGATTAACGTAAGGCAGAGTTGATAAAAATCAGTTAATAGGTTGGTGAGATACATGAATGTCCACACGTGCGACAAGACTTTTGCCAATGACTGTTTCCTGGCTGATTACTTACACACTCATTTGCCGAACGACTTAATCCTACTAGGGTCACAGGACGCTGGGGCCTATTACAGCTGGTGACACCATTAACACCATCAACACACTGAAGTAACACTACATAACACGAGTTACACAATCATCACACGAGTGTGTTGATGAAATGCGAAGGTAAAGTACATCCTAAACAGCCTGCCAGACCATCGCAGGGCCAGCACATACACACGTTCCCACTCGCCTCCATTCCTGCAGGCAATTTGAAACAGCCAATTAGCCTAATGTGCATGTCTCCGGGGTGTGGGAGGAAACTGGCTCACCCGGATAAAAACCTGTGCAGGCATGGAAAGAGCGTATACGACACATGTAACCGCTCGGGACCCGAAACCAGGACCTTCTTGCCGTTATGCGGATGTTTTAACCACTGCGCCACCGTGCCACCTGACTAATGGAAAAATTTGGAAGCCGGTGTAAATCTGGCTGTATGTGGTTTGGTTTAATTTTCCCTTAGACAGGAAAACCGACAGCTTTTACAGGGTCTTGCTGGTTAGACGACGTGCCGACCTCATTTAAAATTAATACGGCATTTACTGACAGCAGGGAAAGCTTATTCCATAAGATCTTTTTTACAGTCAATGTTTATTGTTGTTGAAAGCTAAAAGAGAGGCTGTAGGGAAGTAGTTTATCAGTAATGTCATGTTCTGTGTGTTTGGTAACTGCCATGTATAATTATAGTTCGGACCATGCTAGGGGTGGCAGCAGAGGGAGCGATGTCATGTGTTTACAGCGGTAACATCACCAACGGGTTTTCAGTGCAGTCCACATCCCTTGCCTTCCTGAACAACTCCGCTCACTAACCGGAAAAATAGCTGCACGCTCCAATAATAGTTACAAAATAATAATAGTTACACCCCCTTTACCTTTTGATTACTGTATAAATTCGCCATGGCTTTACCATGCCAGAGCGTCTATTTCAGTCCTGAGTTGTATATATTTCTCTGAGATCTTTTGAGTGTTGGACGGGTGGTTTGAACCACAGACACCTTCACTGGGGTTACGGCTGGGACACTGCGGAGCCTATGTATGTGCAAAAAGGATCCTCTGGCTTCCTGAACCTCTTTCAATATTTTAGCCTGACTTGTATATCCGTGCCATCAGGGAAGAAAAGTCCGTTCAGGTCGTCAGCTGACAAATTTTATTCACATAATGTTGCTGGGCCTTGACCTGACCAACTGGAGCAGCTGCAGATCATAACCCTGCCCCCAGAGGCTTGTACAGTGGTTACTATGCATGATGGATGCATGAGTTCTTTCAGGTTTTAATAGTGCGTTGGACTGTTTTTAACCTTAATTCTAGTAACTATAGCAACCTCCTTGGTTCTTTTATTTGCTTAATGCAGACCATTAATTTGATCGACCTCTTTTTCTGAAAGAAATGAGAAGGTATCACTGAATCAATCAGGGTTAAATAACCTGTTGCCAGCTGAAACATTCATCACTGCAGTGATTATCCAATCAAAAGCTTTTGCCTACTTTTTTAAGGAAGCGGACACTATTATTTCAGTTACAAATATTGGTGATAACCACTGCCGTTTGAGGATCTTGAATACCTGGTAAGGTGATAATCGAGATTAATGCCAGTTTTCAGCCGGTGTTGTAGTAACTAGCCAATCATACACCTTGTCTGTACCCACCTTTACATCTCTGTCTTCTACAACAGGTATGGCAGCGGCGCTCCTCGATTCGGCGGAGGCCGCAGTGGTCCCCCTCAGTCCGGGAAATTCGGCAATCCCGGCGAGAGACTGCGCAAACGACACTGGAACCTCGACGAACTTCCTAAATTTGAGAAAAACTTCTACAAGGAGCATCCTGAAGTCACCCGGAGATCAATGGTTCGTCAGTCTGTAAACAAGCGATTGTACCAGTCATTCTGCTGTACCAGTTTTGTTTAAACGAGCAAGTCCTTTATCTTGCTGGGTCAAATCTAATCAGTGGTGTTTGCTTGTTTCTTGGAAAACAGCAAGAGGTAGATCAGTACCGCAGGGCAAAAGAAGTCACAGTCAAAGGCAGAGATTGCCCGAAGCCTATCATTAAATTTCATGAAGCCACCTTCCCAAGTAAGTCCGCAGTGCTTCTATTTACTCTATGATTACCATATCATTTGTGTTTCAATCCTGATTGTAGTTTGCAGAGCAACCCAAGAAATGAATGTAATCCTGTGTTCATTTGAGCTCGCTGACACAATATTGTTGATGCTCTAGATTATGTAATGGATATAATAAAGAAGCAGACGTGGACTGAGCCCACTCCAATCCAAGCTCAGGGCTGGCCGGTTGCACTGAGCGGAAAGGACATGGTCGGCATCGCCCAAACCGGCTCCGGAAAAACCCTGGCAGTAAGTCATCTGAAACAGTCACGTGTCGTTTTCAGGGTTTGTTCAAAGCTTAAAATATGTCACAAAAATATCTACAAGAAATGAACTTCGAGAGTGCCGACCTCCACCAAGGTAGTGCAACCTCCGAACCTTTCAATCCAGGCCTTACTAGTATTTCTGAGGTTGTAGTTTAAAATGATTTTGCCGTTTTGCAATGTTTACAAAATCGTTTAGAACCCTCCCGGATCAGGATCACCCGAAATTTAGAGTGTGCAGACCTGTAGGTAATGAAGGGGACAGCTTGTTGCCAAGAGACGACACTTGAAGGAATTGTGTTGCCAAGTTCATCAAGGTCTGTTACGCTCAGTGAAGCTCCACTGCGCTTCCCATGATCCATCAGGATAAGTGTCAAATCGTAATAATCACGGGAAAATTTGACAGTGAGAAATCTGTCCACGATCTTCACAAATCTATCCAGTTCCCTCAAGATAATCATGATTTGATCCCACGCTCCTCACAATTCTCTCAAATTGTGTAGATACTTAAAATGTAACAGGTTACATGGTGTATCGTGGCATTATGGTGCCCCCTTGTGGCCTATTCCGCAATAATTTTTGAGCCGGGTGTTTTTTGTTTGTTTGTCCTCCAACGCTTTCTGGGTGATTTCTGCCACCTTGCTTTATGTTTTTAAAAAATCCTTAAAACTTTCCTGTGTCTGGATCCTGATCATGCACAAAATTATTAGTTCCTCTTTGACCCACATTTGATTAAAATTTCATAGAGATCCATATACTAGTTTTCATGTTATCGTGGTCACAGACACACACAACCGGGCTTATAACCCCCTTATGAGCTAGCTTGTAGTACTTTTGTGGTGCCTGTTAAATATTCTGTCTCACTGCACTAACCTGATTTGAGTTTGTGATCATTTCAGACGCGTGAAGTGAAAACGGTAATATTGCCTCTCTTGTCTTTACAGTACCTGTTACCAGCCATCGTGCACATTAACCACCAGCCATTCCTCGAGCATGGAGATGGCCCTATTGTAAGTTTCTGCATTTTAATTAGAAGTTGATAGTCGTGCTTGAATCTACTTCTTCCAGGTCATAATTTCATTATAATACAGTTAGAGCTTAAACTCATGGTATTGAAGGTTTATTTATTTGGTTTTATTTAAGTAGGAGCGAGAATATTATCTGAACCTGGTAGATTTCGGAGTTATGCTAAGCTCAGCTAGTCTTAACACTAGGGCTTTCATGTAAGCACAACGTTCCTCTTGCCTGCTTTTCCAAATGATGGGTCCAGCTATTCAGGGAAACCCAGAGCACTTTGATGCCCAGCACACTACTTAGCATAGTTTAGAGCAGTGGGTGAAATCCACCAAACTCTCAGACTATAGCTCTTCAGGGGTTGGAGGAAGTTGTAAGTGGCTCATCGTGACCTGACCATTGTTCCCTGTTTCCCCCGTTCTCAGTGCCTGGTGCTGGCCCCCACCCGTGAGCTGGCGCAACAGGTGCAGCAGGTGGCTGCAGAGTACGGACGAGCCTCTCGCCTGAAGTCCACCTGTATCTACGGAGGAGCTCCTAAGGGACCCCAGATTCGAGACCTTGAGAGAGGTAAAACAGGCTTTCTACACTACGCTGCGTTAAAGTGCCGTGTAGTGCTATCAGTTTATTTATGCAATCGTCGTTCAGGTGTCGAGATCTGCATTGCCACCCCTGGTCGTCTCATCGACTTCCTGGAGGCTGGGAAGACCAACCTGCGGCGCTGCACCTACCTAGTGCTGGATGAGGCTGACCGCATGCTCGACATGGGCTTCGAACCGCAGATCCGCAAGATTGTAGACCAAATCCGCGTAAGTGTGAAGTGCACGCGTGCGTCTTCTGGTTAATGCGAATAATTCCATTTTGTTTGATCGTGGAGAGAATGTCTCTCTGAATGGTTTTTGTTTTCTCACCTGTAGCCCGACAGACAGACTCTAATGTGGAGCGCCACTTGGCCCAAAGAGGTGCGTCAGCTGGCTGAAGATTTCCTGAAGGAGTACGTTCAGATTAACGTCGGAGCTCTGCAGCTCAGTGCCAACCACAACATCCTGCAGATTGTCGACGTCTGTAACGACGGAGAGAAGGATGACAAGTAGGTCTAAAATAAATAAATGAACCTTGGGCATCCAAACACCAGCTGAATTTTATCCAAGTAAGTGTTTTCATGCTGGTTAAAGAGTGTGTTGTAATATACCTGTGTGGTGGTTTTTTTTTTTTTTTTGTTTGTTTTGTTTTTTTTTTTTTTTTGTTTTTTTTTTGTCAGACTACTCCGTTTGCTGGAGGAGATCATGAGTGAGAAGGAGAACAAGACCATCATCTTTGTAGAGACCAAAAGACGATGTGATGAACTGACCCGGAGGATGAGGAGAGATGGGTACGAGCAGATTTCGTTGCATTTCCTGGCTGTTCTTAATTGTAGCACGATTTATTTAATTATCGTTATCATGAAATGACCACTCAAATTGTCAGCGGAACATTTCTTTTAAAGTGTAGTTATGTCGTGTCTCCATGACAACAAGCACAGCCTGGCTCTAGGTGTGCACCAAGAGCGCATGGGTGCCCCCTACCACCCTATTGTCTATGTACTTACCCAGTCTGCATGTGCTGTGGGGTTCTTGTGTGTGAATGTTTTCATAGCATAATAACATGATAAATATTTGTATTTATTTTCTTATGATGACATACTTTATTAAAGCCCTCTGCATTTAACCCATCCAAAGTGAGCACACACTCCCGGTGAGCAGGGGGTTAGGTACCTTGCTCATGGGCACTTCACCCACGAAGGTGGAGGAAGGGATTATGCTGCTCACTTCCCCCACCGCCACACATTTTTGCTGCTGGTTCGGGACTCAAACCAGTGACCTTCGGGTCACAAACACGCTTCTCTGACTATTAGGCCACGGCTGCCCCCATTTTCTTTATAATGTCCGAAAATCTCGTGTTCTTTTCAGGTCAGATTCTTTTGGAATCGCCCAGTATGTGACGCAGTTGTAACTAAATGGTCGTATTAGGAAGGCAGGTTGGGGTTCTGCTGTCGGTTGCCAGAGAGATCAGAAAGCATTTAGAGTAAACGTTTACAGTATCAAGACAAAGTATTTACCCCCGCTCTGATTTGCTCGGTTTGTACCTCCACCAAGGGAGAGGTAATGAGATCGGCCATGTGTGTGTGTCTGGGTGTGACCACGATAACGTGAAAACTAATGGACAGATTTCTATGAAATTTTAACTAAATGTGGGTCATGAGCAAACAAAAAACCGATAACATTTTTTTTTTTGTTGTGATCTGGATTCAGAATGTGGGGTTTTAATTATTTATTTGTTTGTTTGTTTTTTGTAACATTGCCTGGGAGGAAAAAAAATATAGTGCTCAAGAATAACTGCAGAATAGACTACAAGGAGGCATCGTAATTGTACGTCGTCAGCCATTACCCAAGTAATAAAGAAGAGATCGCACTACCTTGGTGGAGGTTTGCACTCTCTGGAGGGATTCCTTGTTTTTATTTATAACACGTAATACAAAGTATCCTGACAAAACAAAAACTCACCCATGTGAAAAAATAATTACCCTCTAAATCATTATTTGGTGTCCCTGAATGGATTAGTCATGGGGTTATAATAATAATAATAATAATAATAATGTCATTTTTAGTCCGGCACGTGAGTCTAAAGTCTAATATGGGGACGTTTTGTGTTCCAGGTGGCCTGCCATGGGGATTCATGGAGATAAAAGTCAGCAGGAGAGAGACTGGGTACTGAACGGTGAGAGGTGTTCGAGTCTACTCTAAGCACTCAGGACGTGGTTATCAGCCTGCCTCAACCAAAAAAACCCTCTTTTCCTTTTTAGAGTTCAAGTACGGAAAAGCGTGCATCCTCATTGCGACAGACGTGGCCTCGCGCGGATTAGGTCAGTATTTTTCGAGGTGGCTTCGTCTTCGTATCGTCTCTCTTCCTTTTTTTTCTTTTCTTTAGAAAAAATCCCAGGAAAAAAAAATGTTTCACTTTCCGTGAAAGTGATTTTTGCTTTCTTTAACTTCTTCTCTATGCATTCTGAGTTTTTCTCACCTAAAGGTGCAGTCTTTGTGGCAGGGCCTAGGCATGACAAGCCCCAAGGCCGGCAGAGGGGGAAGGAGAAGTGGAAGTGAGCGACTGGCGGCCACCCAGTCGCTTAGAGAGGTGAAAATTATTAAAAGAAAAAAAAAAATGTCCGAGCTCAGCTCTGTGTGCCAGTAACCTTCAATAAGGCAGTGTGGCTAAGCCTTGGCTATGATAACCTAGTTTTAATAATTCACACCTGTTCTCTGTCCATGGATTATCTTTAATAAACACACGTTTTGGTAACAGTTTATCTAGTCATCTTTCTATCTCAAACTATTAATGAATTAAAGCTTGATGCTGTTTTGTTTTTGACTTGCATGCAGTTTGTAAGAGCGTTGTATGGCAAGTAGACGCTTGTTTGAGATTTTGAAAGATCCTTCTCGATGCATGGGAGTTTTCAAGCAATAATTAGAGGTTTAGTCATTTGGTTTTGGTTTGTTTTTTGTTTTTTCTTTCTTTTTTTTTTCTCCTGACTCAAAGCGCTGGTGTTCATGGAATGGAGAGAGCAGTATTTCAACTTCCTTTATCTCAATTGGTGTGACTGGCACATGTATAAAGGGGCTCTGGGACAGCCGTAGACAGTGGAGCAGGATGTTTAAATCTTAGAGAGAGAGAAAAAAAACCAAAGCCAATAAGCGACAGCAATGACAATCCAATTCCACGATTGAAGTTCCTCCCTCGCCTGCATTTTCATTCTTTTCAAAAAGTCATGTCGAGACCTGCCAACGAGAGACATTTTCTCAAGTGAACACTGGCTTCTGGGAGCATCTTGCCTAGACGAGACTGTGATGAGGGATTTTGCGGTCACTCATTAATAACCTCAGACACAATGAGGGGGGGAAGGAAGCAACTAAGCAACATTGGTTTTTTTCTTTTTTTTTTTTTCTTTTTTTCCCCCTCTCGGGTCCCCTCACGTTAGCCATGGTCTGTTTGGTCTGGGCAAGACAGCAGTGTGGCCTTTATTAGCAAGCTTCTTATGAGTGTGCTGAAATGGGGGGGTAAAAGGACCTGTAGCGCAAAAAAAAAAAAAAAACGCCGAGCTGAACGGTCCTGTGTGTGTCGGCACATGAGGAGGCGAGCGTGCGCATAGTGGCCCTACTGCGTTAGAAGCACCTGGATGTCACTTGACAATTTGTGGGGAGTTGGCTGCATTGGGAAAGGACTAGTGAATGCATACTCCTTAATGGTAAGATGTTTTTTTCATGGTTTGATTTAAAAGAAAGAGAGGGTGGGAGGAAGATGGTGATATAAACTGTTTTCTGTTTGTTTTCTTTGTTCATTTTATTATTTGTGAGTAATTTTGGGAATAATTATCAAATGGAGTGTGCATCCTTTCTCTCTTCCCATGGTAGTGTTCCCACTGAGACAGTTATACGTGTAAAAAAAAAAATAAAATTTTTGTCCTCCAGATCTTGGGATTTGTGCCTTAACACTCTGCTGTTTCTTTTGCAGCCCAGCTAAGTATCCAGTAATTCCCTGATTTCCTTTTGCTGTCTTTTGCTAACTTGTGTTTTCTCGGTGTGGCGGCTGTGGTGTGCAAAAAATTGCCACGTTTCCCGTTTTTTGCCACACTGCAACGCTTTTCAGATGTGGAGGATGTGAAATTTGTCATCAATTATGACTACCCTAACTCCTCTGAAGACTATATCCACCGAATTGGCCGCACTGCCCGCAGTCAGAAAACGGGCACGGCCTACACCTTCTTTACGCCCAACAACATGAAACAGGCCGGCGACCTGATCTCGGTCCTGCGCGAGGCGAACCAAGCCATTAACCCCAAACTGCTCCAGATGGCAGAGGACCGAGGAGGTAAAACACAGAATGTATCTGATGATATGATTGTAATATTGAATTTTTTGCTTAATATTACTTTTTTTTTTTTTTTTTGGTAAGGAATAAAACTTTACAGGGAGGCACGGTGGCGTCGTGGTTAGCACGTTCTATAAGCAAGAAGGTCTTGATTTGGATTCCTGGGCATGGCGAGGGCGTTTCCGTGTGGAGGTCGAATGTACAATTCCTGTGCTTGCATGGGTACTCCAGTTTCCTTCCACAGTCAAAAGAGATGCACATTAGGCTAACTGGCTGTTTCAAATTGACCCTGGGTGTGTGTGTGTTGGCCTGTGATGGTCTGACAAGCTGTTCAGGGTGTACCCTATCTTCGCCCAGTGTCGACTGGGATAGGCTCCAGCCTTAGCGTGACCCTAATAGGATTAAAAGGCTTGATGGGTGGATGAATGAATGAATAAAACATTACAGGATGTGCCGTTATAGGGGAAGAAATCAACAGTGCGATGGTGGGATATGACTTAACAGATGCATAACCGTGCTCTCTGTGGTGGTTTCTTCCTTTTGCCAACGCTGATCATTTTTCTTTTAATAATGATCATGGCGTTTCTTTTATAATTGCAGATGATGTTGTGGGGCGTCCTGGCACACTGACCAGGATCCTGCAGTCACCTTTTCTTAATCTGATTTGTTCCACTGTTTCTCGTGCAGGTCGTTCCAGAGGCGGTCGGGGAAGCTACAAGGACGACCGTCGGGACCGCTATTCCAGTGGGGGTAGGAGAGATTTTGGTAGCTATAGAGATAGAGATGCTGACAGGGGTTACAACAGCGGCCCCAAGGCACAGAACGGGAGTTACAGCGGGGGCACCAGCTACAGCAAAGGTAACGGTAGCAGCGGCAACTATAGTAGCAACAGTTACAACAGTGGGGGGAACCCGAACGCATTCGGAAACCAGAACTTCCAGAACCAAGCATTCCAGGGGAACCAGGCACCAGCCCAGAATGGAATGAACCACCCGCCATTCCCATTTAACCCCAATCAACCCCCGCAACAGCCTCCACAGCCCATGGTGCCCTACCCCATGCCGCCTTCTTTCCCCCAGTAGCTTTGAATCAGACCACACAAATAAGTACTGAAGTAACTCTTAGAGTTAAGATTATTATTATTATTATTATTACTATTATCCTTTGTACTGTTCTCGTTTTTTTTTGGTTTTTTTTGCTTACGTGAGGTTGGGGTTTGCGTATTAGTGCACCCAACCGATTTTTTTATTATTTTTTTTTGCAACCTTGGTGCACCTGAGAGACAGCGGCACTTCCTTCACCACTTTTCTTTCTGTCCTTTTGTTACATTCCTCAGTAATTTATTTTTACTAGGTAATGTGTATATAAAAATTTAGTTTGTTCAGTTGTATGTTTACAGTTTGATTCGAGGGCCATGCATGGACCCTCAATAAAGAAGAAAAATAAAAAGTACTTCCGTGTTACTGGTTTTATTTGTTGTTACTCTTTATTCACTGGTTCATTTGGTATGAAAGGGGCCTCTATGAAATTCTGAGTCAAGCAGGGTGAGTTCACCACTTTGTGGAAAACTAGACCAATAGATCATCTAAATTAAGGGATTTCTCTACCCACAATCCACGATATTGATAGATTAGGTGAATGCAGCATGTACCGATACTTCTGGAATCAGGGTTGAATGATTATTCGAAAACAGCTACAGTTGATAGATCTAGCTAAAGGTTTCTTAAAAATAACTAATCTTTTATGCCTTTAAGATTGTTTATCAAGGAAGTTAATCATGTAACAGGATGTAGAGACTTGCGAATGGGGTGTAGATTATACTGTACAGGTGGGACTCGAAAAATTTAAGTATTGTGCAAAAGTTAATTTATTTCACTAATTCAACTTAAAAGGTGAAACTAACAGACTCATTACATGCAAAGTGCATGAAATCTGTAAAAAGGGGGGGGGGGGTAAATACAGAAATGTCGGCCCTCTGAAAAGTATAATCATTGCACTGCCTCAATGCAGCGTGGTGTGGATGCTATCAGCCTGTACCACTGCTGAGGTGTTATGGAAGACCAGGATGCTTCAACTGCGGCCTTCAGCTCTTCTGCACTGTTCGGTCTCGTGACTCTCATCTTTCTCTTGCAATCCATCAAAGATTCTTTATAGTGTTCAGGTCAGGCGAGTTTGCTGGCCAATACAGCACAGTAATCCCACTGTCACTGAACCAGGTTTTGGTACTTCTGGCAGAGTGGGTCCTGCTGGAACATGAAGCCAGCATCTCCATTAAGCTTGTCTGCTGAAATTTCCTGGTAGACGGCTGCGTCGACCCTGTACTTAATAAAGGACTGGACCAACACCAGCAGATGACACGGCTCCCCAAATCAACATACTCTGGAAACTTCAGCCCGGACTTCAAGCATCTTGGATTGTGTGCTTCTCCATTCTTCCTCCAGACTCTGGGACCTCGGTTTCCAAATGAGATGCAAAATTTGCTCTCATCAGATTAGAGGACTTTGGACCACTGAGCAACAGACCAGTTCTTTTTTTTCTTTAGCTCGGGCAAGACGCTTCTGACGTTGTTTGATGTTCAAGAGCGGCTTGACGATCATTGACACGGACACCTAGGGGTGATTTGGAACAGCCAATGACCCTCGTGCATGTCTTTGAACTGTGGGAGAAAACACAAGGTCCTCCTTGCTGTGGGGTGGACGTGCCACACAATACAGCATCATGCCACCACTTGTATTTCAGAAGTTACAATTTTTTTTGTTAAGAGTTGTAAGAAATTATTGTTAAATAAATAAATAATAATCCCAAATGATACAACTTTGACCGAGAATAAAAGGCATAATTTTATACAATTAGGAAATTTATAC
The DNA here is from genome assembly GCA_028564935.1 of Neosilurus hyrtlii. Lineage (NCBI taxonomy): Eukaryota > Metazoa > Chordata > Actinopteri > Siluriformes > Plotosidae > Neosilurus > Neosilurus hyrtlii. The sequence continues at coordinate 2,347,374 of JAOUQZ010000012.1, read as the reverse complement.
ACAAGTATAATGATCCAAAAATAGGATATCTGAATAATGAGTTTACATTTACTGAATACATGCACATGTAAGCACTGAGTCCTGCTATAATCAGCCACATGCACATAATGCATATAGTGAAAAACACCAGTCCCATCCTCATACTCAAGTGAGCACACTCTTATAACGTGGATTTATACGGCCTTCTGGGCATGTTTTTATTATTTACTTGTGAAATGTTATCCTGCAGATCTGCTGTGTTTGTTCCTGTAATTTTTACAGTTTACCACAAAACATTCTGACCCTAAACTCTTTTTTTTCTTACTTTTTCTGTCTCCTTCCATGCTATTGATGCCGAAGTAACACTGTCCAAGATGGCGTCAAGTTGACGTCGCACAGTCTACGTATTTAGATGTCTGTGGTAGTAACCGGTAGTAAACCGTATTAACATAATAAAAGTCCCGTATCCGGAATTCATATAGTACTTCCGGTTGCGTAGAGGTCGCCGCGTCCACGCGCATTATGTGAAAACATTGCAGTAGTAAGGATTTTCGGCTAAAGAAAATCGTAGTGTTTTAATAAATAATACATTAAATGACGAATAAGACTAAAATAAGGCTCTAAAATGTTTATTTACTGTATCAGGAGGCGACTTTTTGTTTTCAGCCGGGTACATTCGAACATTTGTCCTCTCCATGAGCTGCTCCAGTTTTGTAAACATTAAGTTAAGCGTGTTAATATAATAAAAGTCCCGTATCCGGAAGTCACATAGTACTTCCGGTTGCATAAAGGTCGCCGCGTCCACATGCACTATATGAAAAACATTGCAGTAGTAAGGTTGAGAAGTTGATTTCTCGTCATAATAGGTGTTTTAAGCTAAAGAAAATCGCAATGTTTTAATAAATAATATATTAAGTGTAGAATAAGACTCTAAAATGTTTACTTACTGTATCAGGAGACGACTTTTTGTTTTCAGACGGGTACATTTGAACGTTTGTCCTCTCCATGAGCTGCTCCAGTTTTATAAACATTATGGGAAGAGCAGTGATGGAGCTTCTGAGGTAGTTGATGGCATGTTGCAGCTGTTACAGCGGCGGTTCTTCATCCCCCCAGATAATCATCATGCTGTGTCTTTACTCAGAGGTGAAACCTGTGCATATGGACCCTTGGGAGTAGATCTCAAGAGGAACCTGTTAGAGCAGTGGTGGTTTTCAGTGGTCAGATCAAGACCTCGGGTGTTTGGGATAAGTACCCTTCATGGACTGAGAGACCGGGCTGGACGAGAAGTCGAGGATCTTCTCAACCAAAGGGATTTGACCCCTGAGTGGTGTGAAAGAGTGAGTGGGTTACTTCGGCTGAGGCAACCTTTTCGGACCAGTCTCTTCCAAGGTGGGGGATATCACAGAGCGCATGTGCCAAAACGCAGACGTAGGACGTCGTAGGGCATCATACAGCAGCCCGAGGAAATGAGCTGACATTAAGAATTACCTACAAGACAAAAATATATTCGAACATGTTCAGATCTCCATGGCGAACCCACGTAACATTTTCCATCACAAAATGCATGAGTCTTGTACGGCGCGCCCACAACTGTCGTAGGAATTCGTCCAATTTTCTGTCGTGCGATGTGTGTAACCGGGGTTTAAGGGTTACCATGAACTCCGGTGTGGTAGAAGTAACTCCGCACCAGTATAGTATAGTAACTATAACACCTAGTTGTTTTGTGATCACATGACCAAATGTGTGTGCTGTCACATCCAGAATGCTGAAATTGCGTGTTTACTTCAGCTAGATATAACAGACCTATTTAACACGTTGCTGCAGTGTTTGAAGTTTAAAATCTTAAATTAATGATTGGCCGCTTTGTTTTGGGATCGCCAGGTGCGTTGGCGCAGTACCTCCCATCCCTGGAGCTCATTAGCAGAAAGCTGCCGTTCGGTCTGGCTGAAACTGGAATGTGTTACCGGCCTGAGGACGGAGACTCGGATGCAATCGGTTGGTGAGGTTTCAGCTTTTCGTTTTGATCATCATCAACCTCGAGGCTTGTGTGAATGTGACCCTGATCTGAGCATATTACATAAGAGACCAACTTTTCTGCCATAATACTACTACTACTAATAATAAAGGTGATAAGAGGTAATTGCGGCAGTCAGAATCTCCGGAAAACGGTGGCTGGTTCTGGAAGGTAAAACTCGCATCTCATTTTTACACCCGAGCCTACTCGCTCATCAGGTCTGAGCTTATCCCGGTTTCTGTAATGTGATGTTTCTTCTTGGATGGGGCACTAGTCCATCGCATATTACCTTCCCAGTGTTTTTTTTTTTTTTTCTACTGGTACTGGTTTATACTGCTGGGGGAACAGAGGCACACCTCTGGTTAAGACCTTGCCCAGGCATCTTAGCATGGTGAGGGTCTAACAGGGATTCAAACCCATGATCTCTCAATTATAAGTCCTACTAGGGTTATTAGTCCTACTACGGTTGCAGGGAGGCCGGAGCCTATCTCAGCCGACTCTGGTGAACAGCTCACCAGTCTGTCCCAGGGACAACACACCACTATTCTCACTCACACCTAGGGGCAATACTGAACAGCCCCTTAGACTGACATGTGCATGTCTTTGGACCCAAACAAGCACGGTGAGAACCTGCAAACTCCACACAAACGCCCTCACCCGGTCCCGGGACTCGGACGCAGGAGCTTCTTGCTGTGAGGTGGACGTGTTAACCACTACACCACCATGCCACCACAGTGGCGCACATTATTTTTAATGTATCTGAGATTTTTGGAACAGTACTGTTCATACATTTTGAATTATTATGTACCGATTTTTCATATAGCCGTTCAGGGTGTACCCCGCATTTGCAGCATGTCGGCTGAGATAGGCTTCAGCCTCCCTGCGGTCCTAATAGTAGGATTAAGTGGTTCGGCGAGAGAGATTTTTCAGTGATACGGATCCAGTCTTGTAAAGCAGATTGCTGTGGTTTTGCCATGTTATAGTTCTTCAGAGGTGACGGAGGCATCGCTCACCTGGTTCTGTTCCCCCCGTACGTCCTCACAGTGGCTCGACTACTGGGCACGACACAGACTGCGGTGGTGGAAGAAGGTAAGCTCTCATGCGCCCAAACAGGAAGTGCTTATTAATTTATTCAATTTCGAGGACGTGCTATCTTGCTTAGAGATTCTGTTTAATACTCCTGGTAAAAACTATCCTCTATACCCTGTGATATAGTCATTAATCAGCCTTTGTGACAGTTTGCTTTAGGACCATCTGACTTCAGCGTGTGTGATGTTCAAGATGACGAGCTAACCGAAGGCGCATCCCGTGGAGTCAAGGTGCTCTATCCGTTCCCGTGGGGTACAGAAACACTGGAAACGCTGTGGATGCTCAGCGATGCTGCGCTGTTACAAAGCCACCCAGGCAGTCCAGACAAACTACAAGTGAGTGGCGGTGTATTACCTGCTGAGGATATGTTCCAAAACAATATATATTCAGAAAAACAGACCTAAAGGTCATATGCCTCTCTACAGCCACCTTATAATGAAGAACACTTCAGCTAATTGACATAACAAAGCATAGCATAACACCTTCATACAGATATTAGCTTGATAATTAACTTAATAAGCTAAACTAGAGGGGCACTCAGAGTGTAACGTACCTCCGCCACGCAGCATGGACGTCTAATAGGCCCATGTGATCATCTTCAACATGTCGACATGACCAAATCAGCAAGCAAACTCTTGTTTGAAGGATTTACTTAGATGGCCGGTGTTTGAAAGGTCACTCAAGGTCAAAGGTGATTGTCTTGTTTGAAAATCCATATATGGTTTCCTGTAAGTGTTTCATAGTAACGGTGTGTCTGTTGGCACTCGTTTTAAAGTTCTAAGCGCTAGATCTCCCAAAATGTCTAAGCTTGCTCTGACCTTCACCTTTGACCTTTATATTCTGTAAACAGCATTTTGCAGATGCTCTTATCCAAAGCTTCATTTTGTTATTATTATTTTTATCAGTTGAGGGTTAAGGGTTTTGCTCAAGGGCCCAAAAGTGGTAGCACGATGTGCATGCTGGTGCTGCGGAATGAACCCCGACCTTCGGACAGATCAGTATCTCACTATCCACTGAGCCAGCACTGCCCTCCACCGCATTCCTGATCAAATCTTCTCTTGGACACGGGTAGGGTAGTGCCCGAAACAAGTTTGGTGAGAATCCATGCACGGGTGTGGTCGGGTTTTTGTTCGGTTACCTTTGACCTTGTGTGATCTTGAAAGGTCAAATCAGAGCATTAAGAAACATTAAAAACAACAAAAGAGTTTTTTCTACACATTTGGTCACGTTTACGTACTACTGAACATGCAGTAAGACAAGCACATGGGTAATTGAACTAGTAGCCGTGTACAGTAGGGCTAATTTGTTACATGATCCATGCTACATGGTGGAGGTACCTTACTCTCTCTGAGCGCACATTTAGTTTGTACTATTGTACATTTCCTGTTTTTGCCATATTTTCATAATGATTATTTTTGTTCTATATCATAGTGTATTTGATTAGATGGCCTGCATTTTGTATTTCTTGTGGTCTTCAAATTCAAAGGCGTTATTTCCACCTCCTGATTATTCACTTTATCCTCATTGCCTACAGTGCAGAGACGGGAAGAAGCTCGTCCTGCCTCACGTCGTCTCTCTTGGTGCGAACATGGACAGGGGAGTCCTGGCTGTCCTTTTTAACTCCTTACATCACATCCAGAAAGTGGGCAGCAAGCAGAGACTTCATCAGAGAACAGTACGTCAGTAAGCAAGTGATTAGACGTCAGTTTCGATGTGGCTTTTAAAAAAAGACGATATGCGGATGAACATCTGAGGAAAAAACCTTAATTGCTGTGTTGTTCTCACAATAAATGCTTTCTACATGTAACTGAATAAATGAATACGTGACATGCTGCAGTTTAACCTTCATAGAAAATGAATGTGAAAACATTTTATTGGTGGAATATGTTTCTTTTTCCTGTGATGGCCTGGCGGGCTGTTTGGGGTGTAGCCGCCCCCGCAAGGAGTCGGCTGAGATGGGCGCCAGCCTCCCAGCAACATTAAATAGGATTCTTAGGAAATGAACGAATGAATGTTTCTATTTCCTTTTTCGTCACATCCACTCCGATTTCTCTCCGTTTCCTCCAGGTGTTGAAGCTCCATCCTACGTTAGCGCCTGTTAAAGTAGCACTGGACATGGGAAAGGGATCCACCTCGGAGCTCAGACAGGTAACGATAACCAGAGCTTTCATTTCTGGTATTCTCCATCTCTATCTCTGAACACAAGGATCATTCAGATGGGAGTTGGGGTGGGGTGTTAATGATGGAGACACTGCAGTGCTGATGTACTGCAGTCTTGTTTCTTCTCTTTAGAATATTCACCATATCTACAGTTTGATTGAAGATTTAAGATTAAGGATAGTCATCCTTCAACTTAAAGCTGGGGTTGGTAAATTTCTAGCTGTATACATAAACTCATATTGGTTGAAAGGTTGTTGAAAAACACACTGACAGCAATCAATAACTTATAAATTCTGATAAAGGCCTGGAAAGAATTCATCATCGGTGGCCACTGTAATCCTATAAGAACGTCGACCAATCACTGCCTTGTGGTCCGCTGGGAAATGTCCAATCAAATGCTTCCATGTCTCCCTGCTTCTGGTGACCCCACCGTGCACGAATCTGCTGGAAGAGCTCATGTGGTGAGGGGTGTGGCTTTAGAAAGGCCTGCAAGGAGGACAGGGTAGGTTTTAGCCAGAGCCCTACTTTAAAATTTTGCTGGCTTTGCATATTACCAACCCCAGCTTTAAGTTGCTGTTTGTCTCACAAATATGTTCAGTGTTTTGCAACTTCCTAAAGACTGCGTTTCCTACATAAATCATTGACCAGAGGTGAGGTGGATATCTGAATAATCCACAACATGGAACATTGAGGAGAATATTCAATTTAGCGATATCCGCCATGCCTGAGGTGAATAATTGTTTTAGTTTGTACTACATGGCAACATTCTCCATTGCGTCTTATGGAAGCGAGTCATGGACCATCTCCAAGAAAGTGGTGGAGAAGATCAATGCCTTTGAGATGTGGAGCTTTAGACAGCAGCTGTGAGCCTCTCGGAGGGATAAGCATACCAACCAGTGGGTGCTTCAACAACTGAGAACAAAGACACTCTTTCATCAAAAGAAAGTCAGAAGAAAACTGCAATTCTTCACCCATGCCGTACGACACAACGGCCTTGAGAAAGGCATCTAAGGCAAAGTGGAAGGCACCCACGGAAGTAGAAGAACCAGAAGAGCATGGCAAACAGCTGTTGAGCAGTGCGTGGCATCCCAACTGGCACAGAATCGGGATCAGTAGCATATATATCCATAAAGGTGATGTAAATCCTGAGCAGCTCGCCAGACCATTACAGGGCAACACACACAGCCATTTACACCCACACCGAGGACCCAGGACCTTCTTGCTGTGAGGCGGCTGTGCTAACCACTACACCACTGTGCTGCGTCTGATAGGGATTTATTGGATGACAGATGTGGTTTTTGTTTTTGTTTTTTCTCCAAGGTGTGTGAGGGTTTGCTTAACGAACTCCTTGAAGAGGGAATCAGTGTATGGCCTGGATACATGGACACCACACAGTCCTCCATGGACAAACTGCACACCAAGTAAGCACTTCTTCGGCATAATTACCGCAGTTATACTTACCCCATAAAAGATATGCTACATGTCACTGGTGTGTGCTGCGTGTAGGTATGACGAGATGGGAGTGCTGTTTACAGTGATGGTCGGAGAGAACACGCTAGAGAACGGGCTCCTGCTGGTTCGCAACCGTGACACCACCGTCAGAGAAACCATGCACATCTCCGAGATCAAAATGTTTATTCTTAAATACATCTCAACTGCCGAACATGTCTGAGTTTTGTGTTCTGCCTCTTTTGATAGATAGAAAATGATCAGTGTTAAATTTTTGTTATTAAAGAAATAAATGTCTTTTTATTCAAATATTAGTGATGTGTTTATTTAGTGATTGTGGCACTAATTGGTTGGATATTTTTGTTATTCTTGTGAGAAGTTAGTGATAGCACAAGGACTGTATAGTACGGTGGTGATCTTCCTGGTGATGGTGACATCAGTGCATGTGCTGATGTAACCGCAATCAGATGACGTATAATCCTCCAGGTAGGTCCACCCTGTCCGTCTTGGTCGAAGCTTCACTCAAGGCATTCCTGGAGCGTGGAAATAGGTGTACCAGGCTACACGTGATGGTCTTCTGTGTGGACTTACTGTATTTATGCACAAGACAAGCGATAGGAATCAGGCTGATAGAGACATGGTTCAAGAAGACCAGGTGAGATGCAGCGCACTGCTCTATATGCCTCCTGTCTGTTGATGTACGCCTGGTCTAGAGGCTTGTTTCCCTTGGCTGTAATTTTGTATATAGTTGGTGTTTTATTCTTTAGCGCCATAATATAAGAGAGTTGGAATTAGAGATGTTCTGGGCATGTCCTCCTGGGAGGAGGCCCCGGAGTAGAGCTAGAACTCAATCAAATCTGCAGGGATTACATGTTCTGTCTGGCCTGGGAACGCCCCAGGGATCCTCATGAGGAAGGTTTCCCTCCCAGACCTGTTTGCCTCTCAAGCTGACCTCGGATAAGCAGAGGAAGGTGTATGGATGGAATTGAATATAATAAATAATAATAGTAATTAAAAAAATAATTATAAATCAAAGCCAGAATGAGAATCAATCAATTAATTAAGCCATCCTCAGGCCCGGCATATATTTCCTCAGCATTCCAAAATACCAGCCTGCTTCTCTGTGATTGGTTAATAGTATCCTGTTCTCACTATGATTGGGCAATAGTACAGAATAGTTTGCATTCCCCCTGTGATATGAAAAACATCTCAGCTGTCCAATCAGCATGCAGAATTACAAAAAAAACGAGGCATTATGTACGGAAAGAGGAATACCTCAAACTATTTCTATTTATTGTTTTCCTGTGTAGTACAAGACCAGGTTGCATATTATCCATCATATTTATGATTATTATTATTAATATAGTTAGTATACTATTATATTATAGTTCTTCCATATGATTGTTCATGGATTAATGCAGACTGCAACACTGAACACACTAAAAGTCCTCATCATCACTCACTCTCTCACTCAATCCTACTTAATTGTACCAAGGGTTACCTCAGCCAACACTGGGCGAAGACAGCATACACAATGAACAGCCTGCTGGACCATTAAAGGGCCAACACACACATACCTAAGGGTAATTTGGAACAACCAATTAGCTCCCCTCTTCCATTATCATCTCCTCTTCCTTTTCATTTAGTTTATAATGTAATCATTCCGCAAGGGAAATTCGGATGTCTGCATTTAACCCATCCAAAGTGAACACACACACACTTGGAGCAGTGGGTTGCTACACATTGCAGTGCCCGGAGAGCAGTTGAAGGTTAGATGTCATATGTGGAGGAAGGGAAGGTGCAGCTCACTCCCCCCCGCCACCACACGTTTTTTTGTGCTGGTTCAGAAATCGAACCAGTGGCCCTTCTGTCCCAGAGTCACTTCTCTGACCTTTAGGCCACGGCTGCCCCATTACAACTCTTCCAAAAATCCCTATGACATCTTTACAAAATTCCAACCCCTCTCTCTGACATCGTCTCCTAAATACCACAGATAATAACACGTATAGTTGTTCGCTTATTACACTCACACACCACTTAATCCTTAATGGTGTTGCTGGTGACACTGGGCGAAGGCGGGGTGCACCCTGAAAGCTCGCCAGGCCATCACAGGGCCAGCACACACAACTATTCTCACTTACAGTCACACCTAGGGGCAACCACGTGGGCAGGCACCAAGCTGCAGGCAAACGTTCTGCAGGGATTTTCTAGCCTTTATATTTATATACAGTTAAGTATAAATAATTGTTCTTAGTATTTAAAAATAATAATAATTAATTGTATTAATTAATAAATTTTGTTTAAAAATTAATAAATTAATTAATAAATAAAAACAAAAAAAAATAAAACATACTCGTTTTGGCCACGCCTCTGCGCTTTTTTTGTACTTCCGGGTCAGGGCTTTTCTCCATCCGTTTTTTACGAGACGTGTTCTATTTGGTCAGGGAAAGATGGCTGTAGAGAAGGCGAGCGAAGCGAAACCATCACTGATGGAGGAAAACAAGGAGAACAGTCTGAGCGAAGGCCTGGCTCTGGAAAGTATCCTCTTCAAATTAAAAACACGGTTCTGTCAATGTGATCGGTTGTTTATCTTAGTTTAGCCGACTAGCTAGCCAGCATGTCTGTGGCTGTGTCCGAACATGTCTGTATGGCCTGTTTAAGTGCACTACTTAGGGTGTTCACAGTGAAGGCTTGTGCACCCTACCTAGTGTCCTATATGTTTAATGGGGACTGTAAGGATTAAATCTTAGATATACGTGTCATTTATGTTAGAATCTGTTTACTATTGTTTTAATTTCATGGATGTAATGTTTAATTAGAAGACAAAGTCATATTTGTGTTAAAACTTAAAATTAGTTATTTTCTAAAATAGTTGAGTGTCATGTTAGATATTGTGTGATGATCTGTACTTATTAGATTTGTGTTATTGACTAATGCAACATAATCCTGATTAATGAAGTCATGTGAAGATCACATCTAACACTTTGTATGAATAATTACTCACTTACACATTTGCCGTACTGCTTAATCCCACTAGGATCTCGGGGAAGCTGGAGCCTATCTCAGCCTACACCAGACAAAGGCTGGGTACACCCTGAATGGCTTGCCAGACCATCTCAGGGCAACACACACAACCTGCCACTCTTGGGGACAATCAGGGATGGACAGTTAGCCTAAACACACATGTCTTTGGACTGTGGGAGGAGATCAGTGTACCCAGAGGAAACCCATGCAAGCATGCCAAATCAACACGGAAACATTCTTACTGAGCCCGGGACTCGAAACCTGGACCTTCTGGTTCTGATGCGGACATGCTGACCAATATACTGTCCTGTCACTGTCCTGCCTAGAATACTGATAAATTCAGTCATGTTTCGATTTTTTTGGTTTTGATACACTGTATTAATCCCACAAGGGAAATTTGGGTCGGCATTTAACTTGTCCAAAGGGAACACACGCCCACATAAATAGTAAGTACACTCTCAGGATCAGTGGGCAGGCTGAAGAGCAGTTGGGGGTTAGGTTACTTGCTCAGGGGCACTTCAGCCGGGAAGGTCGAGGAGGGAGAGGTGCTGCTCACTCTGTCACACATTTTTCCTGCCGGTCCGGAATCAAACCAGCATCTGTTCAGTACCAAACCCGCTTCTCTAACTGTTAGGCTGTAGTGTCCATATAATCGGATGCCCGAATAATTAAATCAATACAGACATATACCATGTCCTGGCTTTTTTCTTAACACCATTTTCCAGTCCTCCAGATAATAAAAGATTCCCAGCAGCAGCATGGACTCCGGCACGGAGACTACCAGCGCTACCGGTGAGCCTTTCCACATACCAAGTTACTTTTCTACCGTGGCAATAATCATGATTTTGATGCATCATATTTTTATTTTGTTTCAGAGGATACTGCTCCCGACGACTGCGTCGTCTGCGCAAAACGCTGGGCTTCAGAATGGGTAACCGGCACAAGTTCACGGGCAAAAAGGTTACCGTGGAGATCCTGTCGGACAGTCGGTGAGAAAGCTGTAGAACTGACAGTGAGAAATGTGCCAAGTTTCTGATTCAGGGATTTATGATCCTGCACTGGTTCCAAGCACTGACTCTGGAGCATTGCTGACCTACAAGCAAGCAAACCATAATGAGTTAAAAAAGCAGTAAAGCTTGAGGTCACATGAATTAACTCGCTGGCGGGAAATGATCCATTGGTTCACTGAAGCCTCACTTTTTAAGAAAAAGACAGTACAGTGTGCAATCCTGCGGGAATAAGTTATCCATTATATTTGCTGCTACTTAAAGTGTACCTGTGATGAATTAGTGTTATTAGCTATTTTAGACGGTAATGTATAACATTAGCGGTTCCTTCTGGCAACATCAGTCCATGCCCATTTTCAAAGTGTGCGAGTGTTATGACTCTAGGCATACTCAGAGACATGTTGCCTTTCTGGTTGGCTGTTCCAGCCTGTTAGTGACATCACTGCGTTGGATTGGCTGGGCTACGTCACTGACCCAAGCAGCGCGGCACATTATTGGCCAATGCTGAGCTGCACAAACAAGAAGCCCTTGTAGTTTAGCACACTGCTAGTCTTTTAAAAACGAAGGGCATGTTGGCATAGCGGTTTAGCACTTCTTCTCAGTTAGAAGGTCCTGGGTTCGACTCCCAGGCTCGGCGAGGGCATTTCTGTGTTGAGTTCTCCCTGTGCTTGCATTGGTTTCCTTTCATAGTCCAAAGGACATGCACAACAGGCTAATTGGCTGTTCCAGCCTCCCTGTGACCCTGGTATCTTCTGAGAATTTGATATATTTTGAATATAAGGCCACATAAGGTCAGGCATTTTGATAACTAGTTTTTATTTTTTTAGAAACCTAGTTTTTATGCTTAATGAATTTTTTTTTCCATGACCCACACACCACATACTGTGGGATGCCTCTTATAGCTGCTAATAACTGAATAATACGGCGTAAAGTTGTCTCACGGATGTTCCAAAACATTGACTGCAGTTATAAGTGAATAAAAGTAATAAATAAAGTAAGAAAAGTAAAAAAAATCATCACACTACTGTAACAGCACACTGCAGAGGTTTCTTCGTTTATTCTTTTGATAAATTATGGGGTCGCGGATTGAATGACGTTAACTCCAGCTTCCATCCTCTCTCATCAACCTCTCAGATATCTGTTGCTGGTTGTGATGGAAGCCGAGCGAGCGTGGAGTTACGCCATGCAGCTGAAGCAGGAGGCCAACACCGAGCCACGGAAACGCTTCCACCTGATGGCGCGTCTCCGTAAAGCTGCCAAGCACGGAGAGAAGTTGGAGAAGCTGTGCGAGAGCCAGCGCGTCGACGCCAAGACCAAACTGGAGGCCCAGGTAACCCAGCATGTTTGCTTAATTAGGAATTTTGTTGTTTGCAGATTCATTATTATATTGATAACTTCAGTGTCAGGTGAGAGGTGTGGTTGGTGGGCGGGTCGTTCATGCTGTCTCGGATTTATTCCTGATGTAAATTTGGAGCTTTGTTTTTGGTACAAGCACTATTTCTCTTGTGGTGATCTCGCTTTCTGGCGATTCAGTCATGACGTCTGACTGACTCGTATAAAATATTTTCAGGCCAGTTCTTCACTGTTCACCCCAGGCCCCCTTTTCCCCCTCTCTCTTACAAGCATGACTTATTTTTTAGTTTAAAGTAAGAATTTCGGAGAAAAAAAGTCTGAAATGACTTCTCACTTAGAATATTTTGAAGTTTTTTTGGTGCAGATCCAGTTCATGACGGTCGCTTCAAAGTACCAGTGCTGGTTATGATGTGATTATGTACCAACAGTCAAAAAATCTCATTATTCAACCAGTTCCAAACGACAGCGTCATACGAACGTTCTTGTTATCAATTTAGAAAGTTAAGGCTTTAATCTTAAAAATAGTTTCTGAATTTTTCTTAAAAATTCTTACTTTAAATTTTGAAGTTCTAATATTGATCTAAAAAAAAAAATAAAAAGAATTATTTTTTTCTCAGAATCTCTTTAATGTCAAATGGTTTCTACTGTTTTTTTCCCAGAAATTATTTCTGAAATTTTCTCAAGTTTTGGCTTTAAGCATAGTGTTGGATTATATCCTTATTTATGAAATTATATTATTTATTATATTATATTATTCAGTGTAAGAATGTCTTCATTATTTTTCTGTCTACGTGGCATAGACACGTATT
>JAOUQZ010000012.1:2271637-2334390 GCA_028564935.1 Neosilurus hyrtlii | reverse complement strand
TTTGTATGCCTGATAGTATAAATACCTTGCTCTTTGTTGCATGCTTTGGTGATGCGTGAATAAAGACTGTAACTCTCTGTGGGTGTCAGTGTTTTTCTCACGTGTCGCCCCAGAGCTCTAGGAGACACTTCAGAACTGATCGACGAGAAGCCTAGATATGTCTAGAAGATCTAACACATAGAAACTCTGAATAAGAAAGAATAGAAAGCATAGAAACTCTTCTGTCAGATATTCTGACTTTCATTTCAGAAAATATGCATCATAAATGCAATCTGTTCATCCAGTTTGAAATTTAGAAGTTTTGACTTGAACCTGGGAAATGGTTTATGATTTTATTCTCAGAAATTTTTTTGGGGGGGATATTTAAAATAAAAAAAAATATTTATTTAATCTAAATAAAATTTTATTTTTTTGGTTATATTAACAAGAATTACACACACAACCTTCTGCACAATAATAAAATCCACCTCTAGATGGCCCGAGTACACTTCAGTATATTTCTGTTCAGTTTATGGAAACTTTTTGTATGTTTATTATGGTATAGTTTGGGTATGGGCTGCAATTTTGTAAACGGAACTCGTCTAGAGATTGGTATGCGAAGTTATTAACTTGTAATCAGTGCTGACTTCTCCTTTAACCTTCTCAGCACTGACCTGTACCATCTCTACGGTGAATATTAGTATTAATCACTGCCCTTTCTGAGAGATGGATGATGTTCATACTGTTAATGGAAGTAGTGTAAGATGTCAAGTGTGTGGCGTTGACACTGTATGCAGGCGTACTCTGCCTACCTGACCGGTATGGTCCAGTTTGAAATGCAGGAGTGGAAATCTGCAATGGAGGCCTTCAACAAGTGCAAGTGAGTACTACCTTTCCGATTACAGCACTGACCGTCATGCTGCCTTTACGTCGTCATTATCTAGGATATACGCAGCATCAGTAGCCTAGCAACTGTATTCTCAGTATTTTAATGGCGAGTGTATGATGTGTTGAGTTTGGATGTGTGTGAGCAGATTATAGTATATTGTTGTGTTTCAAATATATGATGGTTTGAATGGCGCTCGACCTTCCAGGACGATCTACCTGAAGCTGGCAAGTGCGTTCACTGAGGAGCAGGCTGTACTGTACCACCAGAGAGTGGAGGAGATCTCACCCAACATCCGCTACTGTGCATACAACATCGGTGAGACGCACACACACACACACACACACTCTGTCCAACAGTGCTTCTACAGTCATTAGTAGAATACCACTATATCTGATGGAGAAATGATCATCTCCAAAGGTATTGGTACACATAGAGTTTGTTACATTATTATTACATAAGACTCTCAGTAGGTGGGTCTTAATTCAGGTTCCTTTGGGGGAAAAAAACGGCATCTATGAAGAAGTGGCGACTGTGAAGGCTGCATCGTTACAAACCAAGCTAAGAAAGATGCTGTATTAGCTGACCGTTTCTCACATCATCTCTCCTGTCGTCGCCTGGCAACCTTCAGATATGGCACGTGAACTAAAATTGAATGGTGCTGCTGTCAGTGTTGGACCGTGACAGATCCACCCATTGGATCATTCACAGCTTGGTAGGTGAAGGCTACCTTCGCGCATCAGCACACAGTCGAGAGTCACACTGAGACTGGTTCGGTCATGGAACGGAGCGATTGAAAGATGTGGTCCCTTAATTGAGACACATCTGGCATAAAGTTGGCTCCACCCCACGGTTTGACTCCACCCCCTGATACGAATAGCTTTGGTTCTGAATCATGGGGTCTTTGGGAAGTATTGTTGCTGTCGTTTATAATATTAACCAGTATAGTGTGGCACGGTAGCATAGAGGTTAGCACAGCCTCCTTATAGCAAGAACGTCCTGGGCTTGATTCCCGGACTTGGCTGTTACAAATTGCCCCAAGCTGTGGGTAAGTGTGAAGGGTTTTGTGTGTGTGTGTGTTGCTCTGCAATGGTCTGTTTAGGAAGTACCCCACCTTTGCCCCGGTATCAGTGCCACCCTAGAAGTAGGATTATGCAAATGTGTGAGTGATATATATTGTTGCGTTGTTCAGTGGATATTAAATTTGAATTGTAACAATGTTTGTGTATATAGAATGGAGAGGGAGATAACTGAATTATATCAATGACATCAGTAACCTTGAGGATTTTAGCTCAGTATAGCATAGCATGGCGTAGCGTCATTTGTATATTTCACTGTCTGATTGTGTTTCCTCATTTTAAAGGTGACCAGAACGCTATAAATGACCTCATGCAGATGAGACTCAGTGCTGGAGGAGGCGGAGGCATGATGGCGGAGAAGCTTGAGGTCAGAAGTCACTTTTTTTTTTTTAATTAATAAACCTCTCGGGTAACGGGTAGTCCGGTTAAAGCCCATGTCCATTTTAACATATTACCTTCAGTAGAGGAAATGAGAGAAGCAGGGAATCAACAGTTCATGGTGTATCGCTTTCGCGTCTTTCTGCAGGCGCTGATCACTCAGACGCGAGCGAAGCAGGCAGCCACTATGAGCGAGGTGGAGTGGAGGGGTCGCGCTGTTCCCGTGAAGAACGATAAAGCCAGGATCTTTCTCCTGGGATTGGCTGACAACGAGGCTGCCATTGCACAGGTGACAACTAATGATCTCACCCACGTGCACACACCCGTCCTAGTTCTTTTGTGTGGAAATTCTTAGTAACTGAGACATATTATACATTATACGTTGCCTTGCCAAAAGACGTTTGTACGCTCTAATATTTTGTTGGATCAATCGGTAGGTGATGTTATGGAGTGTGTAGTTTGTGAGACACACTGACAGGACAGTTACATGCGACATCCCATAATAATAACTAACAATATGATTTTGGTGGCACAGTGTCGTAGTGCCATAGCACGGCCACTTCACAGCAAGGAGGTCCTGGGTACAAGCCCCATGCTCGGGGGTTTCTGTGTGGAGTTTGCATGTTCTCGCCATGCTTTTGCGGGTTTCCTCCGGGGACGCAGGTTTTCTTCCTCAGTACAAAGATATGCGCATTAGGCTACTTGTGTGTTTCAGATTACCCGAGATAGGCTTCATCTTCCCAGGCCACCCTAATAAGCAGTAAGCGGTTCTGTAAATGAGTGAGTGATATTATTTGTTGATGATGATTATAATAACAGTAGTAATAATATAATGAGAATTCATGTCTTTTTTTTTTTTTTTTTTTATCATCCTGTATTTGTGCATCGTATGTTGTTATTGTTATTCTTTCATTTAATTCTGTCTAAGGAAAGTGTTCTTTTAAAAATAAAAAACAGCATGTTTTATTAGGTCAGTATACGGTTCATTAATGAACTTAAGACATGCCCCCAACGTGACATCACTGCATCAAGAAGTTTGACGCTGAAACCTTGTAATCCACTTTAATTCCAATGCTCTGAAAATGACTCTTATTTTCCCTAACGATGGGGTTACTGTAATTATCCGAACCGTCATAACCACCAAGAATAGCCTGCCTACAGCTTGCCTGAACATGCAAAACCTGCCATATTCTGATTATGAAATCCTACCCAAGGTGTCTGGCTTGCTTGTCAAGAATGGCAAAACACACCTTCCAGGCTTATAGGAGAAACAAAAAAAAAAAAAAACACACAGGCTTTGTTGTAAAGAAAATGTGTCCACTTTTACATTTCCTCCACTTGGGGGGGCTCGGTGCCATGCTGAGGTGTTTGGCTGTGCCTGTGGTATGTAACTTAGGGTGTAAATCAGTATCTACCACACCCATTCCACTCCTCAGATTTATGGCATGCTGCTTCGTCACTGCAGAACTGCATTCTGCACGCTACACCCCCCTTCACGCACACACTGCAGAGTACAGTGGTAATCTTTCAATATTTGTAGCGTCTTGCGCATCTTTCCAGTTCGGCGAAAGGGGATGAAGGGGAGTAATGCATCAGAATTATATAATATGTATAAATCCATGAGTTATGGTGGGTTGACTCTCTCATCTGTCAGTCACAGGGACACAATCGGGGCATCTGTGAACTCGTGAATTGTGGAAGACGGTGGATATCCTGCATATACTATACAGAGTTCTGTGTCAGAGTGCGAAGCTGTTTGAATGTTAAGATGTCCTTGGTAGCAGTAGTATAATAGGGGAGAGCTGAAAAGGCAGTTATTAATCGCTGTGCATTCACAAGAATAACCTGAGCAAGTTTTCTATAAGCAGAAGGAATGAGTCTCCAGTGTAAGTGCCTTACAGAAGGAGTCTCCAGTGCAAATTGCTTTATGTAAGAGAAGTGAAGTGCTTTAGGATGTTCTGCTTGTCCTATAACAGCACACCCAGTCTTGTTTTATTCCTTACTAATGGTTTGGCCTGAATTTCTTTGGCTTGTACATCGTGTGACTTTGTATAAAGCTGCCCCATGTACCTGTGAGTTCCCATGGGTCTGATCTTGAGCAGGAACCAAAAGACAAATCTGATACAGCTGAAAGGCAACCCATACAGCTTTTATACAGGATTGGGTGCTGATGGGAAAATCATGGATGTAATACTGACGTTTTGTTTTCCAGAGAGCACAAACCTCTGCCAAGCTGAAGAAATATCAGTGTACACAGCACCCTCTGCTGAGCCTGCTGTATTACTGAACTTACAGAAAAATTTGTTAGGAAACAATGAATACAAGCTTAACAAGAGCACTTGGGGAGTACAAAGCTCTGCCAAGCCAAAAAGGATGCTGTTGGACCTGCTGTAATACCACAAAAAATCAGTCCTATTTTCGCAATGTTAAGGAATCCTTTAAAAAATTTCCGGATCCAGAATTTGATTTGAATCATCTTCAAAATATAACGGAGTCCCTTTTTTTTGTCCGAAGTTCCACCTCCTGGTAGAAATTTCATGAAAATCTGCACATAACAAACATACCCACAAACCAGGTGTAAAACATGAAGTCCTCGATGGAGGTAACAAACAGAAGTTGTTCATTAAAAAAAGAAAAATGCAGATATTACAGTGTTATAAAACTATAAGTTCTACTTCTAAACAATGAAAAGAACTTGAATATTATCTTAAAAATAGACAAGAAAAGAAGAAGGAAGGTACCTCCACCAGGCACAAATGGATTATTTTAACTTGGCATACTTATAATGAAATGTCTCCCCCTAGTGAGCATCTAATAAACATTTTGCCCAATAGAAGAAAATGTTACCTTCCAGTAGATTTTTATCTTTCTCTCTCTCTCACACCCACATTTTCCCCTTTTTCCAGTTAAGGAACTGGTTCCCCAAGTCTTTCTTACCGTTGTGAGGAGTTACCCAGGTGGATTTGTGACGCACCTGACCACAACCCCTTGGTGTGTATGTGCGTGTGTCTGACAGTCATAATCCAGATTAAATTAAATTATCCCTTTGTTTTTCGAACAATTTTCGTGGTACTAGCCCAAATGTATGACGTATAAATAATACAACACTATCAGTAAACATTTGATGGAAAAAACTATGATCCAGACTGGAATGAAAAAACGATTTAACAAGCTAGCAGTGTCTTACTTTAGACCAAAAATAACTGTATCATTTTAGAACTGTTACCGTATACTTTATGTTTATTTAAAAGGTTATTATTTGCGTGCACAGACAAGTTCAGGTATGAAGATTAGCAGTGTAGACATTTGGCTGCAGTCTTGTAATTGAAAAAGGGATTGAAGATGTAAACAGAAAAAAATTGACCGCATAAGTGGATGATGTTTCATAAAAATTTTAAATTCCGGTTGCTGGTATGAAAATACAAGGGGGAAGGGGTGGGGTTTAGAGCACAATGTGGAATTTTCAAAAAGTTTTGGGGTTTTTTTTTGTTTGTTTTTTTTTTTCCTTCTTCCCCCCATTTTCTCCCTAAGTTTAGTCGTATCCAATTCCCACCCATCAACTACTGCCTTCCCTATTACGCGACCCCAACCAACCAGGGCGGGGGCATAAGCATGCACATATTCCCTCCGTGACATGCAATGCAGGCACCCATGATCGCTGTGAGTGACAAGGAAGTGAGCATATGCCATCCCTCCCTCCCGTGAGAGCTCGGCCACTTAGCTCCCATGGAATCCCGGTCACGGATGGCTGTGGCATCAGTCTGGGGGTTTGTTGTTCTAATGGCATTTTATTTGATAGTCATTGTTTATAAAATTAACAGTAAGCTGCACCTCTGTCTCACTGAGGAAAAGTTTCCGTAGTAACAAATAATAGAGGGATTTGTGTGGTGATGGGCCACGTTTGTGTATATGAAATTAAAAAGTGTGTAACTGTCAGCCTCCTGTGTCAGTGTTTTTAAAATGTCTTGGGTAAAGGTTTAATTGTAAATTTTTTTGACATGGGCGTGTCTCCAGACAGGGATGTGTGGTTTCCCAATAATGTGACAAACTGCATTTTTCTGACCAAGTAAAAAGAGTGAGAGAGAGAAGCCGAGACAGAAAGAAGCAGTACATGAATTGTTAGATGACTTTTGTAAGGCTGCTACTCCTCCTGAACCATTCACTGGAATTCAGCCAAACACGATCATTCATTCATTAGCCGAACTGCTTAATCCTACTAGGGTCAGTTGGGGGTCGGATGACTCTAGGTGAAGGCAGGGTACAAAATTTTAGTTTTTATTTAGACCCCCCCCCAAATTGCCTTATTCACAAAAACAGGGAGTTGTTGACTTAACCAAACTTGGTCAGCAACTTTGATATAACTTGTATATGTATAAAAAAAAAAGCCTTGGGCAGTGGTGGCTTACTGATCCGAAGGTCGGGGGTTCAAGCCCCACTATCAGAGTTGTCACTGCTGTCCCCCCCCAGTGCAGCTAACTGGGTTATCGAAGGTCGGCCATGTTTTTTACTGTCTGTGGTGAGAGGCATGTAAAAGAACCAATCCTGTCGTTCATAAAGAGTAGGCCGTTGGGTTGCCGTCAGCATGTTTCTGCCCTGCGATAGCCTGCCGAGCTCTCCAGGGTGTACTCTGCCCTCGCCCAGGGTCGTCTATGATGGGCGCCAGCCTTCCCGCGACCCTAATTAGTGTTAAGTGCTTCAGTGAGCCAATGAATGAAAAAAAAAATTTTTTTTAAAAGCTTGTTTAAGATTATAGTCTGTTAGGTTGCGCACAATTCCAGGCTTTATGTTGTATTGTTCAGGCTGTCTGACTGTACGTGCCTGTGTCTGATTCTCATGTGCTTCCTAAGATTGGAATCTTTGGAAGCTCACAACTGTTTTGATGCTTATTTGAAGTAAGGGTTTGGTTGTGACTTTACATACGATGCACGCTGTGTAAGAGCGGCATACCTGAACACCACGTCTGTCAGCGTCAGCTCTTATTATCCTAAGCACGACTCGCATTTTACGCTCCGGCTTTGTGCATCTCGGGTGTTTTATTTAAGTCGAGTTAAGGTTCTGCCTCACTGTAGAGTCGTGAGTTAGATTTCAGGAATTCCAGGAGTTCCGATTCCACGAGCACAACCAGTTTGAAGGAGGTGGGTGAGGCGCACTCTGAAACAGGAACCTCAGAACTTAATAGCAAGGAAATGCTTTCAGCTGGATTGCGAAAGGTTTTATTTAAGCCGGTAAAATGAACTTGAAGGTGTCAGCACTTCATGATTCCAACACTGAAGAATGACATCAAGTACTTCAGGACATGTTTATGGAAAATGTGCAATGACCGCACAGTGTGATGCCCCTGTTGTTGTTTTTGTTTTGAGAGAACTGGTCGATTAAGTGACATCCACTGATTCTGAGGTGCTCAGTTGTTGCTTTAGCACCCGAGCCTACTGGCTCAGCACAGCAAGAGCTTATCCTGGTTTCTGTAGTGTGAAGTGACTACGAGTTCAAGCCCTCCTGGATGGGATGCTAGTCCATCACAGGTTACCTTACCTTACCTACTGGTACCCATTTATACTGCTGGGTGGACAGAGTCACACTCCTAGTTGATACCTTACCAAGGGGCGGGGTATTCAAACCCACGGCCTCTCAGTTATGAGCCCAGCCCCCAAACCCCACTACTACATGGGTATTACATGAGAGCATTGCCTTACCTACTGGTACCCATTTATACTGCTGGGTGGACAGAGGCACTTGCCAATGGGGTCTCAGCACGGTGGAGGATTTAAACCCACAACCTCTCCATCGTGAGCCCAGCACCCTCACCCCTACACCACTGGCCCTACTACTGAATTGGCGTTGTTTATTTAACATATTTTAACCATGACCGACTCTGTCAGGTGAGCTCTGTGCTCCGCGCCAAGCTAAGTGATCTTTAAGCTAAAAGCAAACTCTACCCATTAAAATCAACAACATTTACAATAAAACTCTTTGATGGTAAGAACGTTTTTCTTTGCTTAGGAAGAAGCATATGCTTGTTTATATTATATTGTAGTGTAACTTCCTATTTATGTCTTATCCTATCTGAACACCTTAAAGCTAGGGTTGGTAGTCTGGAACGCTAGTGAAATTTGACATTAGCATCTCTTCAGGACTCTGGCTAAACCCTCCCGTTCCCGCGGACCTTCCAAAGCGACACACCCGTCCACAACTCTAACTGCTGATTCAGGCAGAGTGGGGCCACGCACGAATAGGCAGGCACAGGGAATCTGATTGGATATTTCCCAGCGGCGCACAAGGCAATGATTGGTTGGTGTTTTTACAGCATTATTGTGGACACAGGGGACAGAGGTTTTTCAGATCTTATAAGTTATTGGTTGCTGTCAGTGAGTAAAGTCCATGTCAACCAATATAAGAGTTTGTTTATACAGCTAAAGTTCACCAACACCAGCTTTAAAACGTTAAGATTGCTGCATGTATTTAGATGTATGTGCCTTTATTGGCCTGTGCGCGAGGAACAGGCCTCAGGGAAGCTATCATAAGCAGAGGTGCAGCTAGCGGGCAAGACTCCCTTTTAACATATCCGCTTAGGGTTGGTGTACATATCACATAAACACAACAAAAATTAGATTTTTATGGCTTATTTTTACATTTTAAAGTCTGGAGATGACGCCACACGCTCCAATTGACTGTGACAGACTTTGAGTATCTATTTTGAATCACACATTATTCTGAGATGTTGACAGACAGATCCGGCGTTCCTGTATGATATATACTGTAATGAGTTATGTAACATGTCTAATGCGTTACTTTGATTAAAACGAAATTTTACACCACCATGTGACGGCAGTCGACACTTATGTTTATGCAGTTCATCATTTACGTTACCTGTACCTGTACATCTGTGTGTTTCCGTGTCAGGCAGCCAACGATGAGACGAAAGAGCGCCTGTATGAGACTCTGTTGGCTGAGTGTAGAGACACCATCCAGGCTGTGAGAGAGGAGCTGCGCACTGATGTGGTAAGATCACACCGCTTTCTCGCATCACACTGTGTGAATACAGGTGGAGGAAGGAATTATTGGTGCACTGTTTGGGAAAACATGACAGACCGGATTCAGGTGTGTGTTCTTGTTTGTGTTTGACCCGAACAGAAGCAGAGAGAGAGAGCTGCAGACAGCGTAGAGAGTGGAAAAGTCTCCAACCTGCAGTACCTGCACAGGTTAGTGTTTCCTGCCCAAGTGTATGTTCAGGAAAGAATATCTATTATAATGCCATGCTTCTGATTTATAAGGGTGTTTGTGTAGTCATGCTTACATTCAGAAGCTCTTTGAAAATGTCCTTTGTGTTTATTCGACTGTAAATGTTACTGAGCGACTCCAAGTGTTAGGACTGCAGAACACATCCTTGTGCTCATCCAGCACGAGCGCACTGCGATCAGTCGCACTCTGGTGAGAGAAGGCTTGTCACACTGTTTAGTGTTCAAGGTCAGGTAGTGATGGGAGGTATTATTTACATGACTTACCAGAAAACCTCAATGCCACTGAGGTGCAATCTGTGATTTGTGAATTCCTTCACTTTTATATTTTTCTGTAGGTTTATACCATTGAGTTTCAAGTAAAATCCTGTCAAGCACATCCAGTGACAGGCATGTATATATATATCGCCCTCGATTTCCCGTACCCCGTTTCCCGGATTTTATTAGGTATTGCTGGAAAAATGCTCAGACAAGTCCGGGAATCGATGATGGAATTCCGGGGCGGTCATGATTCCCTCCTGTCCAACCCATTCCCGTCCGAGTGAATGGACGAAAATGAAGCAGCGGAGGGGCACGAAATAATGTCCGATGAACAGTGGCATCAGTGACAGGAAAGTGAAGCGAAAGTGAGGACAGTGAACACGAGCCGGAACCCACATTTAAAAAGAATGCGCTGATTCGCTCCTTAAGTTTGTGGAAACATAATATTGTGTATTGAGTGTCGGATAAGTGTGTAAAAGCCCGGGACTGCTGCTGAATAATGCTGATTGCCGGACTGATTATGGTAAATATCCAGGGAAGGGTAGGGACCCCAGATATTAGCGATTGCCGGACTTTTGAGGTTCCCGGACAGCCTATCCCCACTAATAGTCCGGTAAATGGAGGGTGAAGTGTATTTATGTGTGTGTGTGTGCATGTGCAGCTACCTAACCTACATAAAGCTGTGGACGGTGGTGAAAAGGAACGAGAGCATGGCTCAGGTGCTGCAGGCCAAACTGAAGGAGCCGCAGACGGATGAGAACAAAAGAGGACCGAGACCCCAAGACCTGATCCGGCTTTACGAGATCATTTTGCAGGTGCTCTAACAGACACAGACAGACAAACAGACACCGACATACACACTAACTACCTTATACAGAGACCCTATCTGGCTGTACCTGTCCTACAACTTTTCCTGTATATATCTTAGGGCCTGGAAAGATGAAGCTGATGAATTTGTCTATTTCAATGAATTTAAATTCCGTCTTTTATTTACAGGGGTTTTCACAAAGCAGCTACATAGTGGAACATTATTTGCTTTTGTATGGTGTCACACAATAACTCTTTCCAGTCACATGGTCAGCACTGCTCAGCTTTTCCACTGTAGTGTTTCAGCTCCTCTGGTTTTCACACAGTGAACAGTGTGAGCTCTCAGACGTGATCCCCACAGAGAAATCGAATCCCATACACCATTATGGGGGTTTTAAAGCATTTCTAAATTAAAATTCCTGCCATTAGGTTAAAACTTGATTGCACATGAAGAATGCACAGGTCTATTCCCTCCAGACTTGTTAGGGAGGTGGACATGGCCACATGTAGCTGCCCCAAGCCTCTGTTCGTTTCATGAGTAAATTTTCCCTCTTTTTTTTATCCTTTTTTTTTTTCGGTGCAGAGTCTGGCAGAGCTGTCTACCCTGCAGGGCTTGGAGGAGGACCATGTTTTCCAGAAAGAGGTGGCCCTTAAGACTCTGGTCTACAAAGCTTACAGGTGTGTAGGGTGTGTGTGCTGCACTCTCATTACTAACATACTCTCGCCATGCTATCTACCCTTAGCATCCTGCCTTCACATTGCTGAAATAGTTAAAATTCTGAAACGGTTCAGTTTTGTGTTACTAGAAACTTGACCAACATATTTTTTTTCTTCTTCTTCTTTCTGTTTTTTTAATACGCATACCCGTGCAGGTGCTTCTTCATCGCCCAGTCGTATGTCGTGGTAAAGAAGTGGAGCGAGGCGTTGGTTCTGTATGAACGAGTGCTGAAATACGCCAGAGAAGTCCAATCCAAGGCTAAAAATCTCAATAATAGCCTCAAGGTACAGCGTTTGCATCATGCTCATTTCTAATGTTTGTCTTAGAGGCTCGAAAAAAAACGATATTCTGTACGCACACAAAACCCAGCGGTGTCTCGGCTAATCTTATGAGAGATTTATAACCATAAAATAATAATTATAACCAATGTTTATACTGGTTAAAAACCTCTACTTCTATCCCGCTAGTGGAAATGGAATATTAATGTACTGTTTAGGGTATATGCGGTTTCTCTTGTCTGTAATGGTGCATCAGGTTAGATTTAAATGGATGAAGTCGAATAAGTATATTTTATATCATTTAATTATTATTATTTTTAGTTTTTTACTAGTCCGGTAAAGCACATCCATGTACACTAATCTCAGCCCCCGAAATCTTTGGAGGTTTAACTAGTTAACATTATCACGTGCTGTCATGGTGTTATTTTTAATCACACGCGGCCATTTGAGTGTGTGCGTGCGAGTGAGTGTGCGATTAACATTTTTCTCACATGCTGATGAATGAATAATGGACAGTTTGTGAGTTGACAGGTTACCTTGAAGTATGGTTTGATTTCGAATGCTGTTGCTTTACTTCATTTTCTTTCCCTTTCCTTGTCTTTCCATCCCAAGGACCTTCCAGATGTTCAGGAGCTCATAGCTGAAGTGAACTCGGAGAAATACTCTCTTCAGGCGGCAGCCATTTTGGGTAGGTCTTTACCTCTGTGAGAGTTTAGCTGTTGCGTCTGTTGTGATTTAGCGAGGTGTAACGGCTCACTGCAGGAAACGTGACGTGTGTGTTCGCCTTTAGGTTTCACACAAATTTTGCTTGTCTTATTTTATTTATTTGCTTTTAGATAAAGATGATGTGGCTGAAGCTCCGGCTCAGCAGCAGGTCAAAGATAACAAGGTAAGAAATATCCCAAAAAAACAAGATTTTTTTAAAAAAGCGATTTACGATACGACCTTCTAGAAACCCCTAAAATCTTTACACAAGGCTACAGTAAAGAGTAGCTCTCAGTGACATTGATTCTTGGATCAAAATACATAGTGTCAGATTTCTTAAGTTACATACAACACATGAAAACCAATTTAAAACCAAATTGTCCTCCGAAATCGTGATCAGGTTGGTATCTGCAGAAGAAAAAGCATCTTGTCCGAGAGGTTTTATGCAGCCGAGCAGCATGTTCATGCTAAACTGGTACAAGACTAGCGTTAAATGGAACTCCTGGAATTCATGCTGGTGTAGTGAAGTCTGCTCAGACAGCATGAAGTATTTTTGTGATCATCTGAAATTCTGGAATGCACACTACCATAAAGACGACTGTAGAGGAGTGGAGATCAGTGGAATGTTGCCGGACAGACCGTGGTGTGTGTAGGGTGCTGCTATAGGGCAGGGTTTGAGCGTCGTAGTTTTGTTTGATGTTGTCTCAGGGTTTTAAAGTGGGAGGATGGAAATAATTCGCTCATGCTGTTGCTAAAGAAAAGAGCTCGTCTGATATCTGACTTACGTTTACTATCTGTTTTCCTTCCCATTTGTTTTGCTTTGCAATTATTGTCTTTTACCCAGAATGCGCAAAAAACAAAATAGATGTCAATTCACACCACAGCCGAAAGTTCTCGCCTAGTCTCGCCGTCATGTTCGATTCCCACCTGTCAGATGTTACCTCCCTATCTCATACCACCTCCACCAACCAAAGACGAACATTAGCATGCACATGCCACCTCTGAGCAACCTGCATCTTTACAAACTGCCGTGCATGCGTATTCAGTAGTGGCCTAATGCACTGAGGGAAAGCACTATCAAACCTCTTTTGTATAAATGAATCCACAGACGTGGACATGATTGGTTGGTGATCGCTGTGACTGAGAGAGAGGTGGCCGTATGCCATCACTCCCTCCCTCCCATGAAAGCTTGTCCTTTCAGCTCCTATGAACTCCCGGTCATCAATGGCTGCAGCATCAACCTGGATTCAAACATGCGATCTCCAAATCAGTAGTCACTCGTATATAGTTTTTAACTTGGATGGTTTTCTTTAACCACCACATTTTGAACAAGTTTTAAGATTTGTAAACAGTTTCACTGAGAAAAAATGACCAGAGACAGAAAAGGTAGTCCAGATCATCTTTTATTTGTCTTGGTGCTTTAGTTACCGAGTTTGTTGTTGTTTCAGGTTGAAAGGACACTCCGGCCCTCTTTAGCCTAATTACTCAATTACGTCGTGATGATCTGAACCAGTAAACAAACAGCTGACGTCAAAAAGTCCACCTTTATAATATGTTTACAATTGAAAGGGCATCCTTGTTAATCTATTGAAGGTGTAAATCAGTGCTGAACTACAGTAGAAACCACAGAAGGGAGACACACCCCAAAGTGGCATCTCTGGCAGGTTTTAGAACACCCTCCCACACGAACGTATTCGACCGTGCTGTCTCACAAACGAGCCCTGCCAAATCTTCCCACGTCCCAGTCACAAAATTCTCAATGAGAGACAACTCTGTTTTATTACGTAAAACAAATTATGGAATCACCACTCGAAAAACTCGGCTGTTTTTGAACTTTGTAGCAAATATGAGGGTAGGCTGAGAAGTTTATAGGCTGAACCGTTCCCAGTAATCCATCTGTGAGCTTCTATACCAAAGGGGTCCAAGTGCTGCAACACCACTAGAAGAAGTGTGCAGACCACACTGTAGACTATGTTAAAAAAAAAACTTAATTTGATCAAATCCGACAGTTGCATCAGGGTCAACCTATGAACCTATCAACCTATTTTTCTTCAATCCTTTTTTGAACCTATGGGTTTGCATGTTCTCCACACTGGTTTCCTCCCACAGTCCAAAGACGTATGCCCATCAGGCTAAATGGCTGTTCCAGATTGCTCGTAGGTGTGAGTGTGGTTGTGTGTTAGCCCTGGATTGGACTAGCAAGTGGTTCAGTGTCAGCTGAGATGGGCTCCAGCCTCCCCATGACCCTGGTGGGATTGAGCTTTTTGTTAAATCAATGAGTGTTTGAGAAGACCAGTGGTCACCCACCTTGTCCCTGGGGTTCTACCTTCCTACAGCTTCCTCCAGATAAAACGTTATGCACTTCCTTTAGCAATGGTACCCATCCCTGAAGACTTTGGCTGCAGCCATAATGGTGCCCACTTGACAGATCTAATCACCGTCTAGGCTTTAAGATTAAACTGTCAGATAGGCATGATCATGGTTGGATAGTGTTCAGTAGATAGATCCCCAGGAACAGGGTCTGGTACCACTGCTGTAGAAGGATGGGACTCTAAAGGGAACTCTTGGTCTAGTGGGGGACAACTAGATGATGGGATTAATAAAGCATTACTGTATAAAAGGTTAAAGGTGAACAGAACCAGGTTTATGAGTCTTATAAATAAGAGTCTTGGTGTGAGCATAGGAGACAAGTCTTTTATGGTTACAGAAGTAGTTCTTGGGAACAAACCTACTGTATCTAAGAGCAAGTCTTTAGGGTATTCAATTGTCAAACACCTCAATCCCTTCATTCTCCTTCCTCAGCCTCTCTCTGAGCGATTGGACACCTTCCATCTTGACCCATCCCTTCTCGGCAAGCAGCCCAATCTTGTCCCGTTTCCGCCGGACTTCCAGCCGATCCCCTGCAAGCCTCTGTTCTTCGACCTGGCCCTCAATCACGTGGCCTTCCCACCGCTGGACGATAAGGTGGAGCAGAAGGGCAAGGGCGGCCTCACGGGCTACATCAAGGGCATCTTCGGATTCGGCAGCTAAATCGAGGCTTCGCTCGGCCTCGGACCTGAGAGCTGGAGGGAGTCCAAGCTCGATCTGGACTTGCTCCCTTAATCCCTTCCCTGTCTGTCCATCATGTTCTTCTGAAATCAGTTGTCCTTCACTCCATGACCTGAGGGGTCACTATGTGCACCGTGTAGCGTTTACCTGATTCACCGAAGCCCAAATCAACTCCGTGAACACAATGAGTTGTATTGTATGGTGAACAAGGAAAGCACTTTTGTGTGCAAAAATGTGGCCATACATGTTCGGGAGAGAAGAATACTAGTGTGCAGTGGTATTGAATTCCTATTCACAGTGGATTCTACCACATCATCTAGATCTATTTTATTTATGCAAGAAGGGTGTAAGGCACAAGGGTTGGGGGCAATTTCAGACTATCCCAAGCTTAAGGGTCCCTGTGCAAAAAATAAAAAAAAAAATTTTAAAAGATATTTAGTATTCTTTAAGTGATGATTCATTTTAAAATCAGCTGACCAGGTTTAATACACAAGTAAGCCATTGCTTCACAGAGAAATGTACAATGAAATGAAATGAGAAATGTCACTCTGCCTTTGGAACTGACAAACTGGCATGTTGATCATCATAATCAAACACCCCCCAGTTCCACCAACACTGCGCCGGTGCTGGATCACGGCATTAAACAAAAACACAGTGGAGGAAGTGTTGTTTCCATCCAAACCATTAGGTATCTGTTCGGCTTAAAGGCAGCAATTATGTGCCAGATTATTACTCGGGATGCTTCGATGCCTACCCACCTTTCTTTCTTTCTTTTCTTTCTCTCCAGATCAAGTACCACAAATCATGTACTGGTACTCGATGCATAACCTGCTTAGTATTAAGCAATCAGGGGTTCATGGAAGTCTTGAACTGTGTTAGCTGTATGACAATATTTAAGCACCATACACACACACACACACACACACACACACACACACACACACACACATATATATATAGTATGTCTTCATTATCCAGATGGATGTCATGTCCTGCTTTCTGTTCATTAACATGATGTGTATATTCCCTTGCATAACCTCATATTTATCACATTGTTTTGTTTTTTTAACCAAGTATACCACCAGTATTGGTATCGATGCATCCCCAGTCACTACATTCTCAGTGCAATGGCCAGTAAAATGATTTTCCCACACAAGGCTATTGTTTCATGCATTATATTATATTTTACATTTGAACAATCTTGGTTTTATTTTTTGAAATCCTTGCTCACATCCTTTATTTTTACGAAGTACCTTGCATTTTACTGCTGCAACTAAACTGATTTGGTACCAGCTTCTTATCCGGTTCAGTGATGCCAGATTATGCACCAACACTGGCACCTTGGCGATGGCCATGTGTCAGTATGGAAAGAAGTCCATACATCAGTCTCGTCAGACATGTATAGAGGTATTGTCTTAACTTTGTAGGATGAATTAAAATCTGTAACGTTACGTTGATTATGGTCATTATTCCCTTTGTACATGTTCTTTAACAAACTGACTTCATTAGACCAGCAGATTTAGAAGAAATACTTTTTTAGGTTCGAGTATTCATATAGGTTTTCTTTGTCTTTACTTTTGAATACCCCCAGAGAAAAATGTAACACCCCCACCCCCCCCCCCCCCCCCATCCCATGACTACTAGGTTTACTGGTCTCTTTTAGCGTGACTATAGACAGGTGCTGCTGTTGCTCGCGTTGACTTGTACCAAAGCAAATCTCTGTTATCATTTTTGCATCTCCATCTTATCTCTACTATCTTGTTTACATCTACAATTCCTACTGCATCTCTCATTGATAATTTTCGGCTTACTTGTACCCTGACTCATTTGCTGATATATTTTTCGTTTTAAATGTTTTAAGAGAAGAATGATGGCGATTGTTAGGAGTTTATACGTTATTTGTCCACAAGATAATACATGAGATGAAAGTTGGTACAAGTGCTCCTAATAAAAAGTATAAACAATAAATAAAGAAGCCCTGAATTGTGTTACTTTGTTTAACAGTATCTACTGTTTAGGTCAATGTTGTCTGAAGTTTTAGATGCTAATCCATGCTAAAGTTTAAGATTTGATAGTCATGGAATATGGCTTGGACAGTTGTCGATCCTTTGTCCACCCTTTACCACCACAGGAAACCCAATAACACTGCAGCGTCACTAAGTTAATGCTGATTGGCTGTTATATATCACTGACTTGCATGAAGACAGGAAGCCAAAAAAAGGTTATTGTATTTATTTATTTTTAATTAATAATGAAGCTAAAGCCCCAAAAATAAAGGCGTATACACCACCACTCGGACTTGGACAGAATAAAAAACAATCTAACTCCAGGTAGACAGTCAAACCTGCTGGTAAATATTCATGGAGCAAATGCCAAAATCAGAAGCTTGATAGAACGTGAACTCATTAAACTGATACTTTATTAAGAACAGTGATACAGACTCACCTCAGTCGTCAGTAGAGACTTCTACTGGGAGGTCCACTTTTAGGCAGTGTCTAAATCTGTATAATTACTGCAAAGAAACTTTATCCCCTATGTCTTTTTTCCAACATTCTCTAACTATTTCATATAACTTATGATAATTGTGCTTTTTTTATGATAATTGTGCTAGGTTAATTGGCCCTTTAAATTGACCCTAGGTATGAATGTGAGTTTGAATGGTGTGTGTGTTGGCCCTGCAATGGTCCGGCAAGCTGTTCGTGGTGGACCATGCCTTTGCCAGGGTCAGCTGAGATAGGCTCCAGCCACTCCATGACTCTAATAGGAGTAAGTAGTTCAGCAAAAGAGTGAGTGAGGTGAGGATTACTGCTGCACATGAGTGATGTTGCGGGACTCTGTTTATTCACTACAGGACCAGTTCCACCTTGAAATCTATGCAAAGAGGGATTTTTATGCCTCGGCAACTAGATGATGGTTCGGGTGTTGGCATATGGTCTGATCATGGTACCCAACAGATTTGATTGGTTTTGGGATTGATTCACACAAATATTTAAAAACATTTTTCTTCAATAGCCTCTTAATTTTTTGGAGAACAAGACAGTCATAAAAAGGGCTAGGTAGTGGAGGAATCCCCATCAACAGCATTGCCTGCGCTGAGTTCAACTTTTTTTTACAAATTAAAGCACTGCTTTAAGTGGTTGGTGAACAGGTAGGTATTAGGTGTGTTTGAAGACAGGCAGGGAAAGTTTCTTTCATGACCAGGTTGCCATGGCAGGGAAGAGGTCTGAAGAAGCATGGTGCAAAGTGGAGTTTGGTAAGTATCTTCAGGTAAGTGGGGCTCCATTTTTGGCTGTATAGCCAAGCATTTTTAAATTTTTAAAGATTTTTAAATGTGATGCGAACAGCTACAGTAACCCAGTGGAACCAATGTACCAGTAGTATGTTGTGGGAGACCTTGGGGAGATTGAAAACAATCCTTGCAGCTGCATTCTGGATCAGTTGCAAGGATCAGAATGAAGGGGTAGACTAGGCGAGACCAAGTTGTAGCAGCTCAATCATGAGAAGACAAAGGACTGAACAAGTACCTGGAAAAATGTCCAGATCCTGGATGATTCCTGGTGGACTATGGTAACTTCCGTTTGCCAGCGCAATCAGAGAAGAATGTTTAAGTATTCAGAATTACCCTAAAGATGTGTGCATTTCCACATTGTGTACTCTTGTTAGGGGATGCATCTCTCTCAATCACTTATTGGCCAAACCGCTAAATCCTATTAGGGTCGAAGGGAGGCTGGAGCCTGTCTCAGCCAACACTGGGTGAAGGTGTTGGGTATCATCAGCATATCAGTAGTATGAAGAACCATGTAAGGGCAGGATGTATAGAGAATGAGAACAAAAAAGGTTTGTTGAAAATAAATGGAGGCAAGGTAGGAAACCAACCACGTCCATGCTGTCAAGGCCAATAGATGGACTGCTGAGAGGAACAGGAGGACCAGGAAAAGTGTGGCAGATTGAAGTTATGAACAGGTTTTGATAGGTAGGACAAGAAGGTCAAGAGTGAAGCCTACTGATTGACAGGGCAAATATAAAGGCCGTCCATCTCACTCAGAGAGAAGAGCCAGTTATATTCTCCTGAATGTCTATCATGCTTTTATCTCCATTCACTTGTTTACACTATATGTAGCACAAACTTTGGCTAAACAAATGTGGTACTGTTTGCTATGCCAGTAAGTCAATATGTACTTAAAATATGACTGGTTGCTCCATGGGTTGTTTGGATTTTAATGCTTTTGCTAATGCTTTTAAATTGTTACTAAAATGTCCTTGTCTATTTTTACTTTGTAGTCTGTCTGTATACCACATATGACTGACAATCCAGTATTACCCATTGAACATGAATGATTTACGTGTGTGTGAGCGAAAGATCTAGATATTCATTACAAAGTCACAAAATGAAAGTCCCAATAACCTAAATCAATAAACTTTTGGGTGAAGATGTTTAAAGGTTTGAGTTGGGGTTAGTAGTTAGGGTAAGGTTTAGGGTTAGCGGGTAGGGTTAGGTATGGGTTTAGGGTTAGGATTAGGGTTGGGGT
Source organism: Neosilurus hyrtlii (assembly GCA_028564935.1). Taxonomy (NCBI): domain Eukaryota; kingdom Metazoa; phylum Chordata; class Actinopteri; order Siluriformes; family Plotosidae; genus Neosilurus; species Neosilurus hyrtlii. The sequence continues at coordinate 2,314,487 of JAOUQZ010000012.1, read as the reverse complement.
TAGGGATTTATGGTTGGAGTTAAGGGTTGGGGTTAGGGATTTATGGTAAAGGTCAGGGTTGGGGTTAGCAGTTGGGGATTTAGGCTTAGGGGTAAGATTAGGGGTTGAAATTGGGGTAGGGTTAGGGTAATTCTGCAGGACATTGTGTGTCGATGCATTGTCCCCTTAAATTATGGAAATCAGACTGTGTGTGTGCATTTACTGCATTTTAATCTTCATTCACAATCTCATCTTTCTTTCCCCACCCAGAATTCCACCACAGATATTTATCATGATTGCCTAAGACACACATTTTACCCATTCCGCAATGTACACAGGTGCCAAGATGATTCCTGGGCCTGAGTGAAACTACTCACATTCAAACAAAGACACACACACACTCACTCACTCTCTCTTTCTCTTGATCTGATTTAATTTTGGTTTCCTTCTATATGTGAAAGTATGAAGAATTCTGGTGTCTGTGAAAAGTTTTTTTGCATATTTTTCCTCTCTCCATGTGGGCTTTCTCAGGGTTCTCCAGTTTCCTCTAGTCCATAAAAACATGTTAGATGGACAAGTGACTCTAAATTGCTCTGTGTGTTTGTGCGGTGTCTTATGGTAAGCATCCCATGCCAAGTATATTTCCACTTGACATTAATAGATAATAGATTTTAGTATATATTACGCAGAAATGGTGCAATCTAATTGGTTCACTATCAGGGGATTAAAAACATTATCCTGACACTTACAGTTTGTCACAGTCAGTTGAACAGAGGTGGCATCATTTTTCCACTTTAAAGAAAAAAATTTTTTTTGTGTTCTATTCATGTTTCCACATGGCATATGCTCGATCTTTGAATAAGTGTGAGAACACCTTTGTGGAATGTGATTTGATTACACTTCCCTGCACTACACTGCGTAGTATACACTAAATACTGAATGAGTTGACAAAAAAGGTGCTGTGCTTGTGAAATGCAGAGCTGTATGTGTGTAGAATAAATATGCTTGTGAAGTGCAGAGCTCACCGGACCCGCCCTAATGGATAAAATATGACATAATAAACTACGAAAATCTCATTTTAGTTTGTTTAGCTTTATGTTGTTGTGTAGAATAAGCTAAAACTCAGCAAAGGGTTTAAAGAGATTCCGTTACACAGTTTCTCTGTGCCTGCTCACACACTCACCTGCATTTCTCATGGCTTAAAAAAATTTGAAAAATGAACCATAAAAACTATTTTAGTGTGCTTTTTTGCCTATGTTCCTGTGTAGTGTATATACTAAAACAATTATTCACCTCAAGCTCAGTGGACATCCCTGAACTAAATTCCCTCATTCCCTCAATGTTCCAGGGAATACTGGTTGACAGCCACATCGCCTTCAGCAAATAATTGCTAATCATCCACCCTGCAAAATCTGAAGAATTCTTGAATCACTGTCACTCGTTCATTTGCCGAATCATTTAACCCTACTTTAAGGGTTGTGGGGAGGCTAGAGCCTATCTCAGCCAACACTGAGTGAAGATGCTGTACACTCTGAACGGCTCACCAAACCATTTCAGGGCATCACACACAACCGTTCACTCTCTCATCCACGCATAGGGGCAATTTGGAACAACCCAATGTACATATTTTGGGACTGTTGGATGAATCCTGTGCCAACACAGGTAGAACATGCAAACTTCCCACCCACAGGCCTGACCCTGGGACTCAGACCCAAGACCTTGCTGCTCCATGCTTGAATCAATTAAAAAACGTTATTCACCTCAAGCTTGGTAGATATTCGCCTTATAACTAAATAACTGTTACTTTTACACAATGCAAAGTATACATAAGCTAGAGTTCTTTTGTAAATCCGAACACGGAGGAAGATTTTATTAGCAATTTTAGACTAGCATCTTTAGGTGGTGTTTAAAAAAATGATCAAGGAGGTGCTTGAGATCCAGAAGTCCTTCCTAAACGTTACTAAGATGCAACGTTGGCTCCAAATTATTGGGTGTTGGATGTCTTTTTTCACATGAGTAGCAGTGTCCTTTATTATTCATGGTACTGTTAGCTAGCGTGTGAACTTATGAATGCTTGCTAGCAGGTGAAGCTGCTGAAATTTCTGCTACGATATATCTTACATTTTCATCAACATACAAGAGGAAAAAAATAACCTAATAGCCTAAGAGACTGTACAACTCCTTGGACTTTATGAGTTGGAGACGGTCAGTGTGGTTTCTAAAGGCTACCTACGAAGCATTAGCATTAGGTATCGTCCATAAGCAGAAAACATGACAAAACACATCCTCCTCACTACTTCATGAACAACCAGGTAAAGCCTAGCAAGATCATCACTCTACTTATCGTAGGCATCACTAACACTCTTATCTGGACATCATATGTCAGAAGTCTTGACAAGAAAACTGCAAAGCGGTTCTGCGTCCTAAGCCGGTCAAGGGACGTTCTCCCTTTCAAGGCCATAGTTACACTCTACAAGGTCTACATAATACCTCTTGGGATGGGATACGCATCACCGATTTTGAGTGGAGCAGGCAGCACTGCTCTTGGTCTTCTCGACAGACTTCAGCAGAAGGCCCATCGCCTCGTGAGAATTCATGACCCTATCAAAGCTGGTGTTTACCCCTAGGAGCCCAGAAGGGATGTCACAACTCTTTACACTTTTTAAAGACATTTTTTCTTTAATCCATCCTTGGAGCTGACATATAGAAAGGACATGTGTCTTCTATTTTCAGGTGGCATGGGAGCGTAGTGGTTTGCACGTTCGCATCACGGCAAGAAGGTTCTGGGATTGAGTCCCGAGCACAGACATTTCTGTGTGGAGTTTGCATGTTTCCCCTGTCCTTGCGTGGGTTTCCTCTGGGTATTCCGGTTTCCTCCTACAATCCAAAGAAATGCACATCAGGCTAATTGGCTGTTCCAAATTGCCACAGGTGTGGATGTGTGTGAATAGTTGTGTGTATGCTGCTCTGCTATGGTCTGGTGATCTGTTCAAGGTGCACCCTGCCTTCGCCCAGTATCTGCTGAGTTAGACTCCGGCCTCCCTGCAACCCTGTTAGGATTAACCCTTGTATTGTCTTCATATTTTGGACCCTTTGGTATCCTTCTGGTCACGTTGACCCGGGACATATTTGGGTCTATATCTAAAATAATATTTCGCTTCATAAACCATTAACATATATTGTCTTTGTTTTTTAGAACTGTATTTTTATTGCACATAGGGAAACACAGTGTTAGACACTCCTTGGCAACATCATGGCTTATGTACGACCGTGCATGGGGGGACAAAAAAAACAAACAAAACAGACAAAACAAACCCTGCCAGGGCCCAGAAAACAGAATATACAAATATATAAGTGGACAGTTAAGACATTACAGTATAGTATGGGACGCCCCTCAGTTAGAGAGGTACCTTGTTATAGGTAGCCACCTCCTTACAAAGACATCAGACTTTATTTGTAATTCAGCATTTAAAACCTCCATTTCAAAAACCTCCTTCAGTTTCTGCTTCCATTCTGTGGATTCATCCATTTTATTGTCACAATTTTTCTAGCAGTCATTAATAATATGTGTGACATGTGCTTTTGGTTTCTGGTGTGCATGTCTTCAGGAGTTAGCTTGAACAGAATCTGTCTTGGTGTGAATAATACACCGATTCCCAGAACTTTATCTATCTCACTCTTTAACCCCTTCCCAAAAGGAAGCATCAGTGGGCAATCCCAAAATATGTGCGAGTGGTCACCAACCCCTCCACATTTTATCCAACAGTATTTTGCAGCTGGCTTGTTTACAAATTTAGAAATCACTGAGGGCATCCCAAAGAACCTTGTCTTCATTTTCCAATCGAACTCCTTCCACATGTTACCCTTATGACATCCTGTGCACATTGTTTCCCACTCTTCATCCTTAATTATAATGTTAGACTCCAGTTCCCATTTATTTTTGATATAAAGAGTATTATCTGGTGTATTCAGTAACAGGTTTCTGTATATATGGGAAAACAGCTTTTTACTGGGTAGTTGTTTGATTATATTAATAAAGTAAGTTTTTTATGTTTGTTGGAGTATTTTTAATTATATTCCAACATATATTGTCTTTATCTCAACTTCAAACAATAGAGATAATATGTTCAAAAAATGTTCAATGGATGTTTCTACTAGAACACAATTAGCAATGGAAGTGTGATTTTTTTTCTTTTGTCATTAGGTTGTAATTGATGGTAAAAATCCACCATACTCAAGACTTGGGTGTCATAAATAATGCTTTTTGTGGAAAAAATTAAGTGAGACAATCTTTTCAGTAATGGTCCACACACCTCAAAGCACTTCCTCTTGCCACCGGCTGCAACCTAGAATAATGAAAATACTGGTTTAGGATTTATTTTATTTCCAAAAATCATACACATACACACAACTGCAACAGGACACGTGCTTCAGAAACACTGGGTTGTGGTCGTGTGTGGTGGGCAAGTGGGACAGCTGGAGCCTCTGCCAGTCTACTCACTGTGTCTAGAGAAGCTGGGGTCTCCTTCGGATGTGCGGTGTCACCAGACTTGCCTAGCTCCTCAAGGAAGGGTTGTCTTCTTTGGAACTCCCTTCTCTTCAAATATGATCTCTAAAGCCCTCTGACAGCTAAATCTTTGGGTCATACGACAGGTAGAAGATTCTGTACTGTGATGTAGATGTATTTATCTCACCTCTTCGATGTGCAGGTCCGAGGCATATAGTGCGAGAAAATGTTTGATGCTTAGAATGTTATGGAATGACATTCTAAACGAGCAGTTTGCAGGTGGACACATGACAGAGGGAATAGAGTGCAAGAAAGTGGGAGCAAAACGCTCCCCTGTGCCTGGATTGTAATAATTTACCATTATCTCTACGTGTGTTTGTGTGTGAATGTGTGTGTGCATGTCTGTGTGAATGTCTGTGTGAGTTTGCGTCTCTGTGTATGCAGGTCAAAGTGACCCGAAGACCATTTGAAGGATGTAAATGTGTGGGGTATATTAGCATGTGTGCTCAATTTTTATTTATTTATTTATTCTTAATTTTTTTTTTTTTTTTGGACCCGAATACCATATAAGGATTAAGCTGTTCTGTATAGTGAGTGAATTATGTTTTTTAAAACCCCCAATTTCTGACTGGAGGAATGTGTGCTTATTTCAGCTGCTAAAAACTTATTCGCTCATCTTCAGCAACTTCATCCTGGTCAGAGTTGCAGTAAAGACAAGATAGAAATTGAGTTAAAGCAAGATAGAAATATGCCCTGTAGGGTACCGTGTACAGCACACATTTGAAACAGTCACAGTTAGGGCCAATATAGCATAACCACTTATATATACCACAAATAACTTCTTTACTAGCAGAGTAACATCTGGAAATTTTTAAATATTCATGTGACTCCTGTAGCTGTCGGATTAACGAATGAGAATGTGTAGCAGTGATGAATAGAAGTCACTCTCGGGTTGGTGACACACCCCGAGATGGCATCCTCTTCTGAGCAGACACACTCTGGCGCTATCATGGTAACAGTGTCACGGGTTCCTTTAAACAAACATTTCATTTAAAATGCTGGCAGTAAAAAATTTACTTGTTCAAGGTAGAGTGAGTGGAAGAATTAAACGGGCCCCTTCTTTTTTTCAAATTCAGACACACACACACACACACACACACACACACACACACACACACAAATCTTAATGGAAGATCCCAGGAGTTCTGAATTACATTAAAATTGGATTTAAAAGTTCCTGAGTGGAAAAAATGAACCACAAATGCATAAATAAACAAACAGATAGACATACAGACAGATTAATAGGATTTATATGAGCTTGTTTTATTATATAAAAGGTTGGTTTTTTTTTCCTTTTGTTCTTTTTGTGTGCTACACTGAGTTATGTGTAATTATTAATGGATGCCAACAACAGGCTGGTTTAAGGTTTGTCTAAAGTAAAGTAAGCAAAACATTTTCTAATAACTAGAAGCACCCAGAGAGTGCAAACCTCCACCAAGGCAGCTCAATTCCTTCCTTATTTTTATTTTTTCACAATTCTTTTCTCACCAAGCCCTATATATTTCATATACACTATATGGACAAAGGTTGGTCAATTTAGGAAGCAATCATTTGCCATGGTAGGATCCTGAGAGATACATGTACCTTTTCACCCTGGACCACCCCTGTACACACCTTATAAGGATTTCTACATTCTGCATGGCATAGGACTGAATATTTGTTCACGTACGATACATATTAAACGTCATCAATAGAAAAATGGATAGGGCAGAATTCTGAGCCCAGAGGATGATTATGGATTAAAAGGCAAATTCCTGGCACACTCCCATACAAAATGGACATGGAGTAAGAGATATTGAGGAATGAAATGAGAGGCAAAACAAAATGGGTTGTGACTCATACTTACCCACCCAGGTGACTGATTGCGTTAGAAATGCAGGCTTTCCGCCACGACCCAGCTGAAAGAAAGTGGCTGTGCAACATTCCATAACACTCCATAACACCGCCCTTCACTTTACAATCAGTATGTTCACAAAAAAATGTATGTAATGTATGTATATGACATTAGAAACGTCCAACTCTCTAAAATCAGAGAATGGTTGCGCCGAAATATAGTACATCTTGTTGGGTTTGGTTAATTTCCTGATTTTCATTAGAAATATGGGAAATCTTTAATTTTCCCAGTGCTTTATGGGGATTTTTTGGGGGGGACAGGCCTATTTACAGTCATCTAAGCACTGTTCAGTATCGGAGATATATTTTGCCAGCATAATGTGATGCAGTGATTATCATGTCCGCTTCACAGCAAGGAGGTCACGGGTTTGAGCCCTGGTCTCGGTGAGGACATTTCTCTGTGGAGTTTGTATGCTCTCCCAGTACTTGTGTGGGTTTCCTCCAGGTACTCCGGTTTTCTCCTACTTTAAAAGACATGCACATTAGGCTAATCGGCTGTTCCAAATTGCCCCGTATGTGAATGTGAGTGTAGATGTGTGTGTGTTGCCCTGGGATGGATCGGCAAGCTGTTCAGGATGTACTCCACCTTCGCCCAGAATAGCTGTGATAGGCTCCAGCCTCCCTGTGACCCCAGTAGAATTAATCAGGTTGGCCAATGAATGAATGAATGGTCACAGTTGTGGCAAGACTCTGTCTTAGTACCACAATACCAGTCTTTCACACAGCACCTTCACACACTTCATTCATATCTAGAGCCACTTTCGCATCACCAACTTGCCAACAGCTTGTTTTTGGAGCAGTGGAAGGAAACCAGAGAATAGAAAACTTGTTTTTTTTCCCCCTAGAAAAACTCCAAAGCAACTTACATTTTTATTTCGATCATACAACTGAGGGACAGCACGTTGGCGTAGTGCTTTTCTGTGTGGAGTTTGCATGTTCTTCCTATGCTTGCATGGGTTTCCTCCTGGTACTCCGGTTTCCTCCCACAGTCCAAAAACATGCACATTAGGCTAATTGGCTGATCTAAAGTGCATGGTTGTGTGTGGGTGTTGGCCTTGAAGTGATCTGGCAAGCTGTCCAAGGTGTACCCCACCTTCGCTCAGTGTCAGCTGAGATAGGAACCAGGCTACCTGGGACCCTAATAGTATTAAGCAGCTCAGCAAATGAGTGAGAGAGTTACAAATCTGAGCAGTTAAAGGTTTAGAGCTAGGCTTAAGGGCTCAACGGTGGCAGCTTGGTGGTAAGCCTTGAACCCCTGCCACTCATTACAGCTTCAGTGAGCAGAAGAGCATCTCAGAATGGACAACAACCCAGTGACTGAGGACGACGCACCACAACAGCACAAGACAACATCTGGATTTCGTTTTTTCAGCTAAGAACATGAATCCAAGGCTACATTGGACTCACCAAAATTGAAAAAACCGAAGTCTAAGAGTCTTTAAATAACATCTGGTCTTTTCCCAATCTTTTTCACATAGCTTGATTGAATATAGACCATAAATTGACTAAATTAAATAAAGTATTGCAGCTGTTGATGTTTAAATTGAAGTAGCCATAATTGAGTGTTCTTTGGATGTCTAATGCTTGTAGCTTTCTGGAAGGTTCTCTATGGAAGCTTTTCTAAAAGGGAAAACCCTTTATAGAGTCCTCTATATAACTCGAAGAGGACACGCCAAAGAACTGTGTAACTTAGAAATGATTAGCACAAGCATCAGAATGAGGACAACACACCGATCTAGTATGCATTTAAGGTACATTTCCAGAAGGCGTTCTCTGTTGGCCAACAATGTGAATGTATGACAAACTTCTGTGTGTGTGTGTGTGTGTGTGTGTGTGAGAGAAATGGGAGTGTAGAACAGGTCTGCCCAGTACGTCTGGGTGTTGTCCGACACTTGTTACTTAGGGCGGAGCAGAGACTAGCAAACATCTCCATCTTTTAACAGTTGGCAACACTTCAGGAGACACACACACCACCAACAACGGACAGAGCGTGTGTGTGCGTTACCCATTCGTGACTGAGACAAGACATTGACAGACCGCAGAAGAAGCCCGGACAGTGTGCAAGGGGGATTTAAGACCAGCTGAGAGGCTGAGAGAAATATTCATATCTACATACGGGTGACTTTTCACCTCGTCCCGAACCGACAGGATGTTTAAGAAGTCGACCTATAAGGATGGAGCCAAGGACAGCAGCACGCTCAAGGCTTCGTCCAAGATGACCAAGTGAGTGTGTTATCTGGTGTGAGGTAGTGACTGATTTTGAGGAGGTGCTTGTAACCAGAGCTCAGGTGGAGGCTAAAAAAGTCGTTCAGCTCCGGGCTGTTCAGGTTTATATCATTTGGCCTTCACTTTGGGAGAGTGTTACGCGGATGACATCATTTTAACTGTTCAGTGTTCAACAGTGTCAGTGTGTTGAAATATTTCCCCCTGCCTACCATAAACACAGTTCTAAAAACCATGCATAGGCAAAAGTATGCTAGGTGGTATTTGATATTAACTTTTAAGTCCAGAGGATACTTGATATTTGATAGTTGATAGTGGACAGGTGTCAGACATCCGTCCTGAAGGGCAACGCTGCTGCCTCACAATAAGTCCTCATTTGTCACCTGATTCAACTTAGCGACAAACACCAACATGGGCTGAATACTAATGCTTTGAGTGGTTTGCTTGACAAGATCAAGTCTCATCTGTGGATATAATTCTGTTAACTGACTGTTAGAAAGAAAAAACTACTTCTAGATGAACAGCCAGAGATTTTTTATTTTTTTTAAAAGATATGATCAGGGGTCACCAACACGGTGCCAGGTCGCCCCCAAGGACCACATAAGTTGCTCGCAGGCCTGTTCTAAAAATAGCACAACTCATTAGTGAGCTGCGTCTAAAATTAATTTTTGATTTTTATTTTTGATAATTATTGTGAGAAATCATTAACGTCATCAGTGTCTTCACATAGATAAGTATCAATAATCATTATTGATAATGTATAACTAAAGGCAAACTGAGCAAATGTGTAATTTCAAGACAGCCTAACAAACTGGAAGCTCTTCGTATGACTCAGTACCCATGAAGTAGCTCTCAGTTCTAAAAAGGTTGGTGACCCCTGATCTAGATATTTTTAAAAAGATATGATCTAATGCATGAACCTTGATGCGGGATGAGTTACCCGGGCTTCCTGTTGTACCCCTACGGAGGCAGTGCTTTGTAAACATAGCCCCTTAGGAGATGAGTTGGCTCAAGGTAGTGCCAACATGTATTTAATTGGAAATAAGTGCCAACTGAGATGAGATTATTACCAAGGAATGGTTGGAGTGGTTGGGCTATCATAATGAATCCACTCCTCAAGTTGGGTGTTTCCTAGAATGGGTGTTCACCCAGCTTATGGGTCATTCAAATGTGACTTTTCCAGACCAACTTGCTTCTTTAGTTTCCGATATACAGCATATATACATATATGAATTCTGGGTTTCCTAGTGCACTGTAGGCCTTCATGCCTCTACTGTTTGGATGGAGAAGAACCATGAGAACCATAATAAGTAATTTAAGAAATGATTCTCTCACAGAGCCCCAAAGGTTGATGTTGATTATCTGTCAGTTTTTGTTGAAGCAGTTGAAAGAGCAGAGCATGACAAGTGTGAGATATGAGTGTGCAAATTGTGAGATACATTTCACACCACCAGGTGGCGCTAGTAACATCAAGTCCAGAAAAACAAACCAAGTGGGACTTTTAGGTTAAGGGAAGCCAAAATCTGGGCCAATGAGTCTAGAATGGTCTTATTGAGAAGCATTTTATCTATAAAATGCAGGAAGAAGATGACTGCGGTGCTTGATAGTTGAGTATCACCACACATTACTGTTTGGGCATATGTCTTGTGTAGCCAGTACAATATCTTCACAGGGTATGTTCAGAATCCATTGGAAATCTATAGCGCCACAAAGAAAACGTGTTTAGCTAATTGTGTGATTGCTAGAAACAATATATGTGAATGATGATCATATGAAGGAGCACGTAATCATTCAGCGTTATAACAATTCCAAGCAGGCAGAATCAGGTTGAACAAGTGTGTTTCAAGATCAAATAGAGCGCTTGATGGTGAATGGTGCTCCAAAGCGTTATGGGAACTTAATCGCAGCGTAATCAGGTCGTACATATTTGACGTTCTCATTGATGGTGGAAGAGAACATGAGGTTTCCCTTCAGATCAACATCCAAAGGGAGGTACTTTCCAGGGTGGGGACAGAAGACAAATGAGGGCCTGTGACAAGAGGGTGGTGGAACATTGTTAACATTGTTGAGTAGGAACAAAACCAGCCTGGCCATTGAATGGAACGGTGATCACAACACTGTCTCGGTTTGTCTCAACGGGCTTTGATTGCTGGTTTTTTCTGAGAGGTTTGGGTTAGAACGAGGGTGTGTGAAAGCTAATCATCAGGCTAAAAATATCACAGTATCCCATATATATATATATATATATATATATATATATAGATAGAGAGAGAGAGAGAGAGAGAGAGTAAAGGGTACATGCATTGTAAGGTACAGCAGGTTGAAGTGTGTGTTAGAACAGCAATAAAATGATGGGTGTGGGATGTTTTAAACACACATGCAAGCAGTTGGTATAAAGCACTGAACAAAACAAGATAACACGTACAGTAGCTACTGGCTACTAAACCTTATTAAATTGAATGAATGTGAGGAGATGAATAAGGGTATTGTATACCTATATACAAAATGCCCTACTACTCTTTTAGCAATAAAAAAGTACACAGGTAGGGCAGTGGTGGCTTAATGGTTAAGACGATGGGTTACTGATCCATAGGTCAGCGGTTCAGCTCCCAATATCAACCCTGTTGGGCCCTTGAGCAAGGCCCTTAAGTATTATTAGTTAGTATTAGTTGTATAAAAATGGTAATTGTAAGTCACTCTGGATAAGAGAATCTGGCAAATCATTTACTTAATCGTCGGCCTACTGATGAACCCGGCTATCTCCATTTTTGACTTTTTTTCAGGAACTGAACAAGAGCACAAATGATGATCATACAGTGACATATGTGTGAGTGTGTGTGTGCGTGTGTGTGCGTGTGTGTGCGTGTGTGTGTGTGTGTGTGTGTGTGTGCGTGCAAACTTACCCCCTAAAACAGCTAGATGGAGCCACTAGTTTTAGTAGTGAAGTCTTGATTTATATTCATGCACAATCTTTTTTTGACCAATTTTGAGATAGCAGATTTCATCAGGATGCCAACGGTATGCACTTTGACACAAAGAAGTAATAAAAATGAACTACAAGGATGAGCAGCTCTGGTTGCTGGGAGGTGGGGGGGGGGGGGGGGGGGGGGGGGGGGGGGGGGGGGGGGGGGGGGGGGGGGGGGGGGGGGGGCGACTGAGAGAGAGGAGGACAGATTACAGAGAAAGTGAATAAATGGTGAAGTTGTGTAATGACAGACATTTGTTGAATTCCCAGAGCCCAGGTATCATTCATCTCATTGTTCCCACACCCAAACTGCACATACCAGCTTAACATGTTAGTAGTAATGCCAAACCTGTTAGAGGATTCAGCTCATTGTGCAACTTGACCGTATCACCACAAGACCTCAAAAATTTGCAATACATATATGTATATATATTCCAACTATGAGCATTAATTGAATGAATTAATTCTTTATTAAACAATTAGCTTGTGGGTTGGTCTTGTTGATGTAAAGTCAGATACACACATTAATCTGCTGACCCTCCAGACAAATAACAACCGGTCAAGTGGTGGTGGTGGTGGTAGGGGTGTGTGTGTGTGTGTGTGTGTGTGTGTGTGTGTGTATGCTACTCTAGTTCACTAGTTATTTGTAATTGCTCTGATTGGCTAATCTACTCACAGTATATGAGCTCATATCCTTCTACCTGAAACATCACTACGGAAAAAAAACCCTACGGTTGTGACTCATTCTATGCTAAAGGCTAACACTAGCCTGCCTTTTTTTTCTGTAGCATTCATTTAAGATTGATTGTGTTAAAATAAACAGCATTTCAATTTAAACTTTTTCCCCCCACCAAACCATCTGGTGCATGGAAACAGACCTCCAACCAACCAGCTAGCTCTGTGTTCCTGCATTGTAAGTTCTTTATAGTAAGCACAAGGATTTGAATACGACAATAAAAATTCTATATTTGGGAGAATCTGGTGGATAAATGAAAAAATATTCCGCTCCCTCTCATCGGATATGTTTCATATCCCGCTCGGCTAATATATCTGAGATCCATGTGAAATCAGTATAAGATCATACCTGTCCCAAGGTCACGGAATAACTGTTAGGTAGGTAGTTAGACAGACAGACAGACAGACAGACAGACAGCTAAATAGATAGATAGATAGATAGACAGATAGATAGATACTGGAAAAGTGGCCAGTGAAAGTGTAACTCAGGCTTCAGTCATACAGCCATGGATTGTGTAACATCTATGCAAATGATCTTAATTACAGGAAGTAATCCGGATGTGTATGTTGTGCTGTTATGCACACAGATGAAGCTATTTTGCCTTGACACAGACTATCTGCTAAAGCTTGTTTTTGAAACAAATGCTAGCGCGTGTCTGAAGTCACAGTGGTTCAAGTTTGCAACACGATCACATGACCATCACCAGGCTTCCTTTTCACGTATTTGGCTGCATAAATCTGGCACCAAGCAACATTTTGCAATGTTTCACTGACTACACTACTTCTCTAATTACCATTTAAAAGATATTTAAAATGCTACTTGACTAATGAAGGATGAACACTAACCATGACCCTTGACCCTAATGTCTATAGGTCTCAGGTGAATGACCTGACCTTATTGATCGCACGCATGCAGGCAAATGCTGACACAGTGGAAAAAGACATACTGAGAGCTGAAGATCTGCTGGTCGTTGTGAGTCTACATTTATCTCTAGCTCTTTCTGCCTCTGCTTCTCTTTCTCTGTCGCTCTCTCATTCTTTCCATCATCTGTTTTTTATAAAGACAAGACACAACTGCATTATCAGTGGCTGGATCTGGAATGTCTCTAGTAGAAGTAAATAGAAATGAAGTAGAAATGATCGACCATCATTTCCGCCTTGGTGTCTTTTTCAGGATGCTGAAAACGACAAGAGGGATCTTCCGTTTAAACACCAGTCAGAGAATGCTGAGTGCTTGTCTGAGGCCGAAGGGCTCCTTAAGGACCTCTTCATGGATTTGGACAAAGCTAAGAAAATGAAACACCCACAGACAACCGAGATCGAAAAAGAGTAAGTACAGAAACTAAATGAAATTAAACTTACATTATATGAAAAAGCCATACAGAATAGGTCACAAAATGTTCCCAATGTTTATTTTTACCCTTAAGTAAGTGTGTCACACACTAGTTATTAAATGTCCACTAGATGGTACACCACAATCACAATGCATAAACAGTCCTTCACAATTACTGGCATCCACTTTTTTTAGTGGAGTTGCTTCATCTGACACTGGAAAAAAATATGAAAAATCCAACCATTTCAATTTTTCATTTTTGAGTTGACTGGAGCATTTGGGAACTTTTAAACTGGAATCCATGACTTTCTGATTACCTGCAGTACAAATATAAGGTGACACAATAGCCATGGGAGAATATGGGAAAGATAAGAGAACACACAAACCAATCAAGGGAGCTGTTGACTTTCATAAGTCAGGGAAGGGTAATAAAGAATAGTTACACACCTGAAAATGTTTAAAATATAGTAAGGGCAATAGGAAGTGAACATCAACTGTAATTGTACCAAGCTTGCATGAAAGAGGACAAGAGTTTATTTTGTGTACAGTGAGGAAGATGATAAGAGGGGCGAAAAATCCCCAACGAACAGTGTTGCAAGAAAAAGTTAAATCTTGGTCTTGAAAGTTGTGTAAAAAAAGTCTTTTTTGTGAATGAACCACATATGTAAGCATCTGGTTTCTGTGAATTGCTGATACAAATTTGACCGGAAGTTTGTTTTATAGTCTGATTAAACAAAAACTGTAAAATACGATGGGGGTTCTGTGATGTTATGGGGTTGTTTTCCCTCCAAAAGCCCAGGAAAACCTTTTGAGGTAAATGATATCATGGAGACTAAAACTGGGTCATGACTAGATCTTCCAGCAGGACAATGATCCAGAGCATACGTCCAAATCAACACCAAAATGAATAGGTGAACCCCATTGAAAACATGTGTGTGTGGGGAGGGGTTAAGGAAGAGTGTTGAGACCCTGGATGATATGGAGACATTCTGCAAAGACGAATGATATTCTGTAAAGATGTTCTGTATTCTCCAACCGTATCAAAGGTTACAGGAGAAGACACAGCGCTGTTTTATTGGTTAAGGGAAGTTGTAAAGGTATCAAATGAAGAATAGGTGCCAATAATCATGGCGCGTTTTTTTAATGTGAAAATATTTTTTTGAGGAAGGATTTGTTTTCCAACGAATACATTTATTTGGAATTGCAAATTTTTCCAATGTAGGATGAAGCTACTTCACCAAAAGGTGGAATTTTTTTCAACATTAAAAAAAAAAAACAACAAGTAATAATTCTCCTTAGTATATAGAGGTGCTAACAGTTGTGAAGGGCACTCTATGCTGCAGGTTACGCCTAGGAAAAGATAAAATAAGTGTCACAGTGTCATATACAGTACTGTGCAAAAGTATGCTGTAGAGGAACGATACCTTTGAAAAAGAATATTACAACATTTATATTTGATTTACTTATTAAACAAATTCTAAAGTTTAGTAAACAATTATACATGAAACAAGTCAGTATTTGGTGTGAGAACCCTGTGTTTAAAAGAAAATAGTCCCAGGTGAACTTTGTATTGAAGACTCAAGTACAGTATGTGTATCAGCTTGAATATATACGGCTTAAAGGTTGTGATGCTAAAGCCGTTTTGTATTTGTGTTAGTGTGAGTCGACTCCATGGGCGCTGGCTAAAGGGCTGTGAGTTTTACCGTGACCTCTACAAGCAGATAAATGAAGTTGGTCTGCAGCCCCGCATCAACTGGATCCAGGTGTTCAACCAGAAACAGGTAAAATGGTGGAAATCACTCATTCTCCATACTCATCATATCTTTAATTATTTCCCTAATTAAATCATTACTTCCCTCCCACATAAACTGAATAAACCCGACCATTATCAAAACGAAAAAACAAAACAAAACAGAAATGTACCCTATAATGGCATCTTTTTTAACAATAAATAACGCTGTCATTTCTTGTTGGAAGATATGTAAGGAATAATATATGGGGCATGTGGTTATACAACCTTAAATCAGGAAACAAAAAAACCTTAGGATTGTATGTTGAATTTGAAATGAAAGCTGAAAATGATGATTTATAAATCGATCTGAATTTCACTCAAAAGAATATAACGATGTCATGTGATGCCTTATCTCATTAACTGTAATTATTTATTATTATTTTTTTGGTTGCCAGAAAAAATACCTATTTCAATTTTGTTTCTTGCAACACATTTCAAAAGATGTTTGGAGAGTAAAGTATATATGACATTATATACAAAAATTGTACCATTTGTATATCAAAAAAAAAATTTTAATTCATCCTGTAGTACAATATAAGGAAATGATATAAAAATCACAATTCATGCTTGTTATGCATTTATTACTGTGGAACATTTGTGAAACAAATAAAAAAAAGTTTGTTTGTTGCTCTTATCTTATTACCTATACTATAACTGCACTGGAACTATAAACAGTAAAACATAAAGTTACAGCTATAACCAAATTAACCCAAAGCAAAAAAAAAAACCCACTGATTTATATATAATAACAATTATACACTATGCAGAAACAGCGCAATCTGATTCGTCGGCTATATGGGGAACTAATAAAACATGATCCCAAGTGGATAATATTTCCAAACAACAAATAATTCAAACAACAGACACTTACTGTGTGTCATGGTCACTTAGAGCAGGCGTTATTATTGTCATGCTTTAGAATAGAAAAATAATTCATCCATATTTGTGTTGCTGCGTAGTACATACTAAAACTTTGAAACTCTGTTATGGAGCATGGTTTACTTACATTCCCTGTTAAAATGTCTATGCTATAGACTTTTTGAATGAGCTATGAATGAGTATAAACAAACACAGTGCTTAGATTTGCTCAGAGTGTGCGGAGCTCAACTAACCTGCTATATAAACTACAGAAAGTGTCGGAAACTTGCTTGTATTAATGCTACCTAGTAACTAGTGCTAATACAAATAATCAAGATCGCTTTCTTGTAAAGCGGAGAAAACACATGACCTGGAGCCAAGCGGCTACTTATCCAAGCGCCTCTTTTGAAGAACAGTGCAGCTCCCAGTGAGCATTTGAGTCAAACTTGCTAAACAGGTTCAGGATTATTTTTTTCTTTTTTTTTTTTTTTTTTTTTTTAACTACTAGCCACATTGATCACGAGGGCTTCAGTACAAAGAAATGTAACCGTTTCTCAGTATCTCAGTGTATGTGTGTTGCAGAAAGAGGTCAACTCCGAGGCGTATGGGCCCACCATGGCTGAACTGGAGAAACAGATCGCAGCCCACAATATCCTGCACAAGCAGATCGAAGCCTACAGCACGCAGCTCAGCCCAGACAGCAGCACCTCTAAGGTCAGCTCTCTTTTCAGAAATCTGTCTTTAAAGGAGCAGTTTTTAGAGTAATTTTTAGAGCCCTTTGGTATCTATAAAGCAAGTTTCGACTACTTGTTACAACTCAGATATGTAATGTATGTATTTTGAGTAAATAAACGTTAATTTTTTGTTTGGGGTTTTTTTGTTTTGTTTCTTAGGAGGAATATGCCAACGTGAAGAAGCAATACGGCAATCTCTTGGTAAGATATTACTCTTTCAGGCACTGCCTGAAAAGGCAGTGGTGGCTCAGTGGTTAAGGAAGTTGGAAGGTTGAGGGTTTAAGCCCCAATACCACCATGCTGCCACTGTTGGACCCTTGAACAAGGCCCTTAACCCTCAACTGCTCAGTTGTTTAAATGAGATAAAAATGCAAGTCGCTCTGGTTAAGGGCGATCTTCCAAAATGCCATAAATGTAAAATAAATTAGACAGTGGAATGTTGATATTAGAGGCACAGGTCAACAAAATAATAATAATAATAATAATTTATTAATCTGACCATTTTTAATAAAAGGTTTCAGAAGACTCAGTGTCAGTATTTACTATTGGCTTACAGTTAAATCAATGTCAATATCTTCAGTAAACACAAATCTCAATCTTGCTGAACTATTCCTTTAAAATGTAAAGTTATTTACCATAAAATTCTTTTCACATTTGTTATATTAATGCCTTTAGCACCGCTTATCACAAATAGGCTAACTAAGTACACCTCTGTACACTTGTATGTCTTGTCTTTTTTGTGCAGGACAACTCGAAATGGCGCCAACACTACCTGAACAGCCTGTACGACTACATGCAAGGCTGTAATAAAGAGGCAGGTTACCTTGGAGAAGAACAGGCGAAGATCCTCCAACAGGACTGGAGCGACCGCATGGTGGATCCACAGGACGTTCGGCACCGCTACGATGTGAGGCTCTCGAATCGCATTTCTTTCTGTTAAGATCATGCCTTTCAAACCATGGTTGAAGGAGGCTGATTGCTTTTTTTTTTTTGTTCCTGCTTTGTGGTTCATTGTAGAATTTTAAAAACAACAGCCTGTTGTCCCACGAGAGCGAAGTGAACAAACTGCAGGACGATGGAGATCGTCTGATAGAGATGAAACACCCGGCAGCTCACACCATTCAGGTGAGAGAGTACAATCCTGCGATGTGAATTAGAACTGAATAAATATTATCAGAGCTGCTGAAAAAAATAGTAAACAAGAGCACTCGGAGAGTGTAAACCACTACCAAGTCCAACAATCCCCCATATGGACCCTCACTATCTCACTTACTCACTCATTGCCAGACCGCTTACTCCTACTAGATGCCTATCTCAGCTGACAGGGTACACTCTGAGTAGCTCGCCAGACCAGTGTAACACATAAAACCATTCACACTAACACCTACGGTCAATTTGGAACAGCTAATTAGCCTAATGTGCATGTCTTTGGACTGTGGAAGGAAACCGGAATACCTGGAGGAAACCCACACAAGCACAGGGAAAGCCCAACTAACCAAGGCATTGTTAAACCTGGTACCAGAAAACAGGCTGACCCAAATGCAAGACAGAACACGACAGGATAGGTGCAACTGTGATCCTTTATTAGTGATCAGGAAACTTGGAAACGTGAGAGTTAAGTATGACGGCGGGATCGTGGTGCAGCTATGAGAATGCGTTCTTTTCCTATGACGACACAAGACGATCTGGCGATGAGCCATGAAAGGACGTGGAGCTTTAAGCCCGGAGACGTGATGGGGAACAGGTGGGGATGATCAGGGCGGGGCCGGCAATTGCAACCAGAGCTGGGGGAAGTCAGGTGACCTGGAATGGAAAGAGCAGACACAGAACATGAGACAAGCATGATTAACTCCTCTGGCGAGATCGCACAGGCATCACCTTGCCACCCTCATATAAACCATAATGTCAAAATTCTTCTTATCTCACAATGTTATGTTAAATAATCCTTTAAAACCTTTTGATCTGGATCATCTCCAAAATCCAGTGGACTCTTCTGTTTCCAATGCTCCGCCTCTGTTAGAAATTTCATGAAAATCTGTACATAACTTTTTTTGCATCCTGCTAACAAACACACACAAATCAAGGCCAAAATATAAAATCTTATGCAGCTCAGGGTTACTGATCAAAAATAAGGTCAGGGGTTCAAGCCCCAGTACCACCAATCCACCTCTGTGCGGCCCTTGAGTGAGGCCTTTAACCGTCATTTGCTCAGTTTAATAAAAATGTGATAAAATGTAAGCCACTCTGGATAAGGGCGTATGTAAAGTATACTTTATATTTTTCAGTGAATAAAATTCATGCAAAATGTTCTCATATGGTTCCCGCCCCCACCAATCTCTGATCTTATCATCATTTTTTAAAATAATATTTTACTGTATGGGGCAGTATTGGCCCGGTGGTTGGCTCGGGGGTTCTATCTATCAACTATCAACTGGATTTCACTGCTGTCCCCCCAGTGCAGCTGACTGCGTTATCAAAGGCTGGCCATGTCTCCCACTGTCTATGGTGAGCGGCATGAAAAAGAACCATTGCCAATTTTCGGCAAGAGTAGGCTGCATAGCCGTCAGCGTGTTTCTTCCCTGCGATGGCCTGGCAAGCTGTCCAGGGTGTACTCTGCCCTCACCCAGAGTCAGCTGAGATGGGCGCCAGCATCCCTGACACTCTAATAAGTGCTTCAGAAAATGAACCAATTTCATTGTTGTCTTGGTGCACTTCATATTATTATTTGCTGTTGGGCATGACCACTTACACCAGAAGTAATTTTAGTGCTAATTATGATTGCAATTCCATAATGTGTAAAGCTGTTTCATATTTCAGGGCCACAGAGACATGCTTAGGAACGAATGGCAGAAATTTCTGAACCTCTGCATCTGCCAAGAAACACACCTGGACAATGTGGAGGAGTACAAAAAGGTAAGATGATACAGAATGAGTCTGGCCGAACAAGCAGAGCACATTCATCCTGAACTGCTTTAAACATCTGAGAAGCCGTGTTGAAAGTTACATAGCATGGTATTGTAATGCCTCTGGGTGTGGCGAGGTAAACGGATAATTGGAATCTCACGTAGCAAGACATTATTTATTAGCATGATTATCTGGACCATGGATATGAAATAAATGACTAGCTACAAAATCTTTCGGGAATACTATTGACAAATGTTATTTGTGGTGATATACTATGAGCACTTGAGACTATTACGCCAAACATTTGAGTATGAATTTGTCATGAAAATCGAAATTTGTATCTTAATAATGTTTAATTGACAAGATTCTATTTCTAGAGCTATGTTCTTTAAGTGACTATACTTTAAGATGTGTTCTATACTTAAAAGCAGTCATAGACTTAGTATTACTCATTACTTGTGTGCAGCGAAATGCCATTAAATAAGTTTTTGTTGCTGCAATAAATAAATAAATCTTTGCATCTATTTTGTCTGTAAACAAAAAACAATGGAAATACAAAATTTTCTGAAAAATTTACATTTTTTTTCACTTTTGCATAGCATGGACGAACTTCAAACTATATGGAATGGTTCAGCGAGTGAAAAAATTCAAAAATATGTGAACACCATGCCTGAAATGTTAAATGCTATAATTAAAGTAAATTGTGGCCACAATAGATATTGACTTTTTTTCTCTAAAAAAAAAAAACTGTTATTTTTTTTGTTATTACCTTATATTGTTGTTTGTTTACTTATTCTCATCAATATGATCCAATATTACATGAAATAAATTCTTGAATAGTACTTTGGTTCTGATTTTCTTCATTTTGTTAAGAGTATTTTGTAATCATCACTGCATGACTGGATTTAGTTTTTTATTTCTTCACTCGCCAAACCATTCCATATGGTTTGAAGTTCATTCATGCTATGCAAAAGTAAATAAGTTAATAAATAAATTTACCTTAAAACCTTACAGTTTTTCTGAAAAATTGGTAGTTTCAGTGTTTTTGTTTATTAGCCGTACTTTTACCTTAATGTACTTGTCGGAATTTTTTTTTTTTGGTTCTCGTTGCCTACAATAGCATTGTTCAATACGTTTTCACCAAAAAATTATAGAGAAGTGATTTTTTACTTCTCTTATTTAGGAGCCCTTTTAGACAAAAGTGGTGGTGTATAATCTTCACTGCACACTACTGTATGTATATATGTTTATGTATGTGTATACAGTATATTTCAGTTCAAAGTTGACAGTAGTCCCTCTGATTTACTGTAAATGATTACAATATAATGAACGTATCATATAAGAAGAACTGTATAAAATCTTTAGCAAGGTTTTACATGTATCTTTTCTCTGAACAGTACCAAATGGATTGCGAGACCTTATCCGAGTCGTTAACAGGCCTCAATTCCACCCTGGACCCTAAATCTCTCTCGAAAAAGAGCAACACAGAGACTCAGCTTCAGCTAGAGGTAAGAGCCAATAAAATGCGATTAACTTTAAAATATCAGTATGACATTATAGAAAATAAAAAGTGAGTGCACTGTATAACATATTAGAAGCTGAGCATAAGACATTCTTCAGTCATTAAGCTACTTTGTTTAGACATGAACTTACTGTAGTGCATTGTGGGACTTCTGAAGGTGCTATACAGTTATTAGTACACAATGTAAGGAGTAGGGTGTGATGTAATCAATCTGTTTTTTTTGTGTCTCCTAGGCAGAGGAAAGGCCGCTTCAACGCTGTGAGAATCTCTTGTCGGATCTGAGAAAGCGCAGCACCACCGTCGCGCCTCTCAAACTCCGTCGCTCAGTTCCAAACCGATCTACCACCGTCGAGTCTCTGTGCGACTGGACCACACCTAAGGTGACTTAATTTAACACACTTCACACTGATACCTTTACATACATCATATTTACATAACAGGCGACTGAGACAGAACCCGAAAGGACGTTTGGCCGGTGTGTTAACTGTATGTCTAAATCACCATATGCTATGTGGCTCAATACTATCCATATATAACATTAACAAGATAATGCTGGGGGGCCACATTCAGGGTCGGCCTTAGTAAGGAAAAGCACTATCCACTGGCTGGTGATTGCTGTGAGTGAGAGGAAAGAGAGCGCATACCATCCTTCCCTCCCGTGACAACTCAGCCAATAAGCTCCCATGGACTCCCGATTCCGGGTGGCTGTGGCATCAACCTGGATTCAACCCTGCGATCTCCAGGTTGATAGCGCACCATGTAACTTATTCCAGAGCACTTAAAAATAGTAAGAGTACAATGAGGGAAAAGTCTGGTGTGAACGCCGCTTAAAGTGGTACTGCATACTTAAATGTGCTGAAAATTAAATGGCATATAATTGTGATGTAATGAAACTCATCAGTGTCTGGGTTGATATTGATAAGCCTCCATTTTTTTTTTAAATAGAAAGAATCACCATTTTATGTGTTAAAATTGGCGTGAAACACCATTTATTTTTGTGGCTGAATTTCCAAAACATTTGTGATGCACGTCGCATGTTTTTACATCTTTACAGTTAATGAAATTGTGGGATTATGTGAATTATTGCTAAAATAGTCAATATGTCTTCATCACTGTTTTCAAAAGCATAAACAAGAAAGTGACGTATGGCACAACATTTGCATGGGGGACTGCTCTGATTGGTGAAACCCATGGTTTAATACATTGATTGGTCAAATTTACAAATTCTTTGCAACTAAAACAGCAGTTAAAATTGCAAGGTTGCACAGAATGCATGAAGATTGTTGGAATTTGCGTGACATCGTGACATTGCACCAATTCTTAAAGGGACTGATCTATTGGTTAAAATCATGCTTAACTTTGCAAAAGGAAGCTGTGTTGGGCATCGATGGGCAGTGGTGGCTCAGTGGTGAAAACTTACTGATCCACAGGTTGGAGGATCAAGTCTCAGTACCACCACGCTGATACTGTTTGGGCCGCCCTTAGGCCTAACTTGCTCAGTTGTATAAGAAAAAGATAAATGTAAGTGGATAAGGGCATTTGCCAAAGGCCATGAATGTAAATTTAAATGCTGATGGTGAGTCAACTGTTTGGATGCTTCTCTACATCATGACATTTGTATTAAACATTAAGGATACTGAACACCATCTGATCAGAGGCAGGTGGTCCACCTCCACCAGATCCTTGCCCTTGAGTGGGATATGTATTCACAATATGTACGTATTCTCACACATTGGATTTAATTTCCAGGCCTCCATTTCCAGAGGGGAGAAGTTCACCTTGAAATCCAACGGCAGCAACACAAACTGGGAAGTGCAATCAAGAGACGGGGCCGTCAACACCTTTCCTGGCGTGTGCTTCCTGGTTCCTCCTCCTGACACTGAAGCCATTGACAAAGTGGACATGTAAGTCGGATTTCTGAATGAATGAACCATCAGAGTGTATGACAGCTTTCCAAGCGCTACTGAGGTCCATCTGATTTTAGAGCAATCTAGCACCAAGAGAACAAAAATCTTAATATTAATGGTAATACAGGCGGTATAGTGGTGTAGTGGTTAGCATGTCTGCCTCACAGCAAGAAGATTCTAGGTTCGAGTTCTGGGCTCAGTAAGGGTGTTTCAGTGTATAGTTAGTTTGTTCTCTCCGTGTGTCCACGGGTTTCCTCTGGGTACCCCGGTTTCCTCTCTCAGTCCAAAGACATGCACATTAGGCTAACTGGCTGTTCCAAGTTGCCCGGTGTGAGTGTGAATGCTTGTGTGTGTTGGCCTTGTGATGGACTGCTCAGGATGTGCCCCACCTTTGCCCATTACTGGCTGAGATAGGCTCAAGCCTTCCCTAGTATGAGTAAGCGGCTTGGTTAAAGAGTGAGTGAATGGAAAAGTATTCGAGAATGTAGTGGTCAAAGTCATTTATTTGTCTGTATCTAGGTTGGGCAAAGAGCTGGATGACCTGAAGAAAAGGCGTACAGCAGTCAGGGCCTCGCTAAAGACTCAGGTCCCTGAAAGCTCCCGACCGGTGCAATCAGGTAGATAACACGCACAGCACATGTACATATGCACCCACATACACACGCTCCAAGAGCAATCACATGGAGGGGGTACATTAAGGGAAAATACACGCACACCAATTATTAATGTGTGTTTGTGCTTCAGGTCTTCCAACATCTCAAGAGAACCCTAAAGCTAGAGAACTGAGTGCACGTTTGAGTGATTTAGATAAAGACCTGGCCCTGGCAGAAAAGGATATGCTGAACCGAATGAGAGCTCCACTGGATAACAATAACCCTGTTGGAGATCTTACCAACCGCCTGAGGGACCAAGATGTAAGAAAAAGTGTTTTGGCTCACATTCAGGTTTTTCTGCCTGGCTGTAATTGGATCCTTAAAGAAATTGTTTTTAATTGTAAAAATATTGTAAAAAAATATATATATATTCAAAGCAGAACTCTATCATATGGTCAATTTTCAGCTTCCTTTTACCCTTTAGAAGTTTGGAAAGTGAACGTAACGCCAGTATGTGCATACAGGTCATGTTAAAGAGGACATACAGTACATGTTTCACTAACATATCGATCTTAATCCATGTTCCTGCAGAAAACTGCAGCAACTCTGCAGCAGCTAGGGCAACAAAAGGCAGGTGTCCAGAAGGATCTCGAGCCGCTCGTGTCCCAGGGCTTCAACGGTCCAATATCATCCAGTTTGCCTGAGAGACTGAGCCAGACCAAAAACAAACAAGACAGCCTGGATGGTCTTAATGACCTCTACACCAAGAAGTAGGCAAAAAGATTTTTATTGTATAGTCACGTTCTATTGTTGCTCAATCAAAAATCGTACCCTTATAATGAAGGGATATTGGATTTGCAGGGCGAAAGCATCCCTGGACTTGGAGAACCAAATAAGAAAAGTGGATGGGATCGTTTCAAGTTTTGAGAAGCAGCTGAGTAGAGATGGTACGATTGTAGATTTTCCGAATTCCCTCCAGAACCGCATCCATGACCTCCAAGTAAGCAAGAAATTTTAGGATTTTAGTTTTAAATGACATCTATAACTTTGCAGTCTGAAAAAAAATATTATATATATATATGATACAATAAACCTTGCAACCTTTCCAAGTTGTCATTTTCCACCTTAAATCTTGTTATCCTTTTGTCAACTTGCTCAGAATCTGAAGAGGGATGTGGCTGGTGCCCAACCGGAGATGCAGAAGCTGAACAGGGACCTAGAGACGTCTGAAAAACTGTGCAGTTCCCTCCAGCAGGGATATCAAGAGTACTGCCCTGACATACGCAGACAGGAGGCTCGGGTTAAAAGCCTGCAGAACCGCTATGCAAACCTCAACAACCAGCTAGTAGACAGGTATGATGGAGCTACTAGCAAATGAATGGAATTAGCATCTTCTCCCGAAAGCCAATGGTTGAAAAGGGCGTATGAGATTATTATTATTATATATTATTTATTATTGTTGCTCTTTTTCTCAATCATGTGTAGGGAGAGTCTTTTGCAAGGGGCCAGCACCAAGAATAATGACTTCCAGAATGCTACCCAATCACTCGACACATTCCTGGACAATTTGCCCAACAACAAGATCAGGCCCTCGGATGATCTAGCCGAAGTCAGAGCAAAGCAGGCTTCTCAAGAGGTCAGTAGATCTAAATATATAAAACCACAACAATATTTTATATAGCGTCCATGATAATAAATACACATTATGTTTTGTTTCCCACAGAGAGTAGTAGAGGACATTAAAAGGAAAGGATATGAAGTGGACAGGATGAGCGATCTCTCCCAGGATCTCCAAGATATCCTCAGTGTAAGCTTTCATTTACATTCAGCATGGTGGGATAATGGGTGGCATGTTTGCGTCATAGCAAGAAGGTCTTGGGTTTTGAGTCTCGGACTCGGCAAGGGTGTTTCTGTGTGGAGTGTGAATGTTCTCGCTGTGCTTGTATGGGTTTCCTCTGGATCCTCCGGTTTCCTCCCACAGTCCAAAGACATGCTCATTAGGCTAACTGACCGCTCCAAATTGCCCCTAGTTGTAAGGGTGAGTGTGAATAGTTGTTGGACCTGTGATGGACTGGTGATCTGTTTAGGGTGTACCCTGCCTTCACCCAAAGTCGGCCGAGTTAGCCTCCAGCCTTCCCGCAATTCGGATAAAGCAGTTCAGCCAATGAATAAATGAATGTAAAATCTAAATCTAAATCAAGCCTGAAGTCAACATGTACATTTCCTCCACTCTCTTCAGGAATACGAAATGACCTCCGAGAAGTACAAATCTACGCTTAAAAACCCTGACGCAATAGATACTATCAGGGTGTCCAGCCCTACTCTGGCAGAATCTGTGGCAAAAAAGGTGAGACTAAATAAAAGTGTAAGATCATGTTACTTATCCAAATAAAATGCTGTTCATGCTCAATAAATTCAATGTATATTTTTTCTATCTGTGTGATATAGGAAAAGGCTTTAGTGAACCGGTATGCTAACACGGCGGCTGCAAACAACCAGGTCCTCAACCAGATGGACTTAGCCAAGAGCCTCCTTGCACAGGTATAAATCTGCGTTATCACAAGTTACTTATGATATAGAATTGTGAAAGGCAATATTCAGACTGCATGCATTTACATTTTTAATTAATTTAACTAATTTAGATTAGGATATCGGGTCATGCAGTTCAACTGGTGAAAGGTGCCTGGACATAAGATATTTAAATTAATTAATATACAACCCAGAAATTTTTTTTGAAAGACTGACTGGAGTGACCACACAGTATATTGACATACTTATAATCCCTGGGAAAATCTTACATAACTGCAATACCAATAAATTCACCAGTCTAATAAAAATCAATAAATTACCGCTGCGGTCTGACCATACCTCAAATGATTCTAAAAAATGTTTAAAAAAAAATCTGCATCATAATATTTCGTTGGACCGCCTTTATCCTTGATTACAGCGTGTAATCACCATGGCATTGTTTTGACAAACTTAAGCAGCATCTCTTACCATCCAGAGTTGGGTTCATTTTTCTCCGCCATCTTAAATTGGTGATGAGACTCCATAGTCTTCTCCTGCACGTCCTAAAGGAGTCTGTGGTTCCAGTTCATATGTGAAAATGATTCCTCACGCTCCCTGAGCCACTCTTTCATTATTTGAGCCCCGAATTTATATCCGTACTATCAGGGAAGAAAAAGTCCAAAAGTCCAACTTGGTCATTCAGTACATTCAGGTCATCAGTTGCTGCTGACTTGTGACCAATGAAAGCAACAATGTCATTGTGATTATGCGCTGTAATCATGTGAAAGTGGTCCAACATAATATTAGAGTGTGTGACTTGTTTTTGGTAGGGCAGTGTATGATCATTATAACAATACTTTCTGTATGACTGGATGTTTTCTGTCAATTTCATTCTATAGAAAGAGGAGAAAGTAGAAATGGTAAAGCAGCAGGAGCAACTGCAACAGAGAAGTATAGCAGAGACTGAAAATATGCAGAAGAACCTTGAAGATGAAATTGCCAGACGTACCCATGTTGAAACTGAGCTTAGAATGTTCCAAGATAGGATGTTGTCCCTCAGGAGCAGAAAAGGTGTTGAACGTGTGGAAGAAAAGGAGGTCGTGCAATACTACCGTGATCCAAAACTCGAGGCCGACCTGACTGACTTTCAGAAAAAAGTCCACGAGGAAGCCTTGCGGAAAACCGGAACCCAAAGTGAGATCGAATTGCTCACCAGGAAGATTTCGACTATGGAGACAGAACTTAAGGGTGCTCAGACAAAACTGGTGACTAGAGAGGTGACCCAGTATGAGCGAGACCCTCAGTTGGACGTGGAGGCGAAAAGGCTGAGGGAAGAGATAAACAAATTGATGAATGAGGTCAAAATTAAAGAGAGTCAAGGAGGTCAACTGAAAACAGAAATGATACTCTTGGAGCAAAAGAGGCCCACGATCAAGGAAAGGGTGGTACAGAAGGAGGTTGTTCGAGTAGAGAAAGATCCTGAGATGCTAAAAGCTGTTATGTCATATAAGATGGAAATTGAAGATGAGGGGGAAAGGGTCCGGTCTTTGAACAATCTAATAGTCCAGGTAAAGAGTCAAATTTCCAACCTTGAGAGACTCATCCCTACTTTAGAGCCCAAGTATGTGACCAAAGAAGTGAAGAAAATCGAAACAGATCCTGTGCTCATTAATGAGTCGAAAATGCTTCGGTCTAACATCGATGAAGAGAAGCACCAGAATAAAATGCTTATGAATGAACTCGCTGATCTTCAGAACCGGTACACTCAAATTGAGCAACGTAAACAAAAGGTAGACATCAAGGAGATTGTCAATGAGATCTACAGGGTTTCCCCAGAGACTGAAGCAGAGATAGTACGTCTGAGAAAGGAACTCCAGGAAGCTTCCAGGCAGAGTTCGGAATATGAAAGGAAGGTCAGTTTGGTCAGAGTTGATTTGCAAGCTGTCCGCTCTCAGAAACCAAAAATAGAGTATAAGGAAGTGGTTCAAGAAGTGGTGAAAGAAGAACGTAGCCCGGAGAACGTGAGAGAGATCCAAAAGCTCTCGGACCAAGTTTATTCCCTGCAAAGAAGCTACACGTCCTTACAAGATGAAGTGCAGCGTCTTAAGAGGGAGCGGGATGAGCTGAGGGCAGAGAAGTCAAAGATAGAGACTAAGGTGGTCACCAAAGACGTGGTCAAGCACATCAATGATCCACTCTTGGAGAAGGAAGCAGATCGTCTGAGGAAGGAAGTACGTGATGAAGCACAAACACGCAGAACCATCGAGGAAATGGTATACGACCTTCAAAACAAATACATACTGCTGGAGAGACAAAGACCAGAAGAGAAGGTGGTAGTACAGGAAGTGGTGAGATTAGAGAAGGATCCTAGGCTGTTTATCGAAATTGAGAGGCTAGGGAGGACTCTGGATGAGGAACTAAACAATCGTCGGAGGGCGGATCAGGAAGTACAGAGACTAAGGGCTATGATTGAGGATAGGGAGAGGACTATTAGGGAAAGTGATGAAAGGCAAAAGAAGATACTGGTGGAGACAGAGTTGTCACAAATTAAATACCGTATCAGTGAGCTAGAGCATGCACCACCACCAGTTCAGGAGTGTATTGTTATGGAGGAAGTTCTGAAGGTAGAAAGAGATCCAAAGCTCGAGAAACTCACCAGTGGCCTGAGGACAGACTTTGACAAAGAGAGCAATGATGTACTGCGGCTGGAGCGAGACATCAGGAATTTGAAAATCCAGATCGATATCCTGCAGAAAGAGAAATCGTTTGAGAAAACAGTCTACAAAGAGGTGGTCAGGGTAGAAAAAGACCCGGCAGTAGAGACCCAGCTCTCTCGTTTGAGAGAGCAGGTGCTCCAGCAGAGAAATGCCAGACTGGACTTGGAGGATGAAATCCGTCGTATTAAAGAGAAACAGGACCGATTGCAAAGTAGAAGAACGACCACTTCTCACGAGGAATCCAGTCTTATGCATCAAAGGGACGCCCTTCTAAAAGAACAACAGGATCTCCAGCGCCAACTGAGAACCCTGGAGAGTGATCAGCGAGAAATTAGCATGTCATTCCAGCAGCAGTCCAGGCTAATGAGTGAACGATCCCAAGTAAACAGGCAAAAGAGCATAAAGATGGAGTCTGATATTCAGCGCTTGGAGAGAGACATCCTGGATGAAAAGGACAGGATCTATAAGCGGGAAAACACCATCACAGAGCTCAAGAACAGCCTGAAAAAAGAGGAAAGCGTTTCGGAAATGCGTACGCAGGAGAAAAACGTCTCCACCAAAATTAGCATCCTGGACCCTGAGACTGGTAAAGACATGTCACCATATGATGCTTATATTCAAGGGCTGATTGATCGTACCCAGTACATCAATTTACAGGAGCTGGAGTGCGACTGGGAGGAGATCAGTACAAAGGGACCTGACGGGGAGTCATCTGTTTTGCAAGATCGCAAGAGCGGAAAGCAATACTCCATCAAAAATGCTGTCAGAGATGGAAGATTGTCTCAATACCAATTACAGCAGTACAAAGATGGAAAGATGCCTATTTCAGAGTTTGCCCTTCTAGTGGCTGGAGAAAAGAAGCGCCTCCCAACGCTTTCTGCATCGCCCAAGGATGGCGGCTACACGAGTTTGTACAAGAGCCATAGATACACCAACAACTAAAGACATGTAAAGATATGTTTACAGCCAACGCAGACAGCGTAGCAGGTTCTGAAGATTCTTTTTGAATGAACTGTAGTGCAAACCGTTCATGTTTAAACTACTACTAATGCTCAGACTGTTGTAAATCTCAGGAGGGAAAGCTGCCAAATCACACTACATTAGTCATATGTAATAATATTTTAGCAAAAAAATGTCTTTTAAGTGTGTTGGTACTAATATGTCACAGCTAACAGGGGATATTTCGCTTTTTGCTGGCATGCACTGGTTCTTTTTAATATAAATGATAACGGTTAGCACATTTTGGATTTTAAAAAAAGCATTTATTTAAGGGCTTTGAGTGCTGATCTGGAGATACTGTGTTTGTTTACTTGATTTGCATGAAGAGAAGTAATGTCTATTCGTCTGAAATCCTTAATGCTTATAAAAAATATATTTTAATGTTTATTTTACATGGGGTGACGGGCTGGGTATTTTCCCCCCATATTTGCTTAAAATATCAATAATTATCAGTAGATATTTAAATCATGTTTCTAAGAAATTCAGTCATTATGACAACGTTAAAAATAAATACCACTATTCACTAAAATTTGTCATTGTCTCGTTCAAATAAATCAAGAAGTACAGAATATATGTATTTTTTGAGTTTTATTAAAAAATGTTCAGTTGATTCAAGATACACACAGGAACACACACGATCCAGAACACATGACTCTTACATTAGCTGGACATACATACATACAGTAAATGGCAGGATTCAGGATACATTTTGTCCATCCCAGATATAAATTACTTCAAGCCGCCCGTATTAAATGATACCAGACACTTTATAATGAAATTAAAGAGAAGGTTAAGGTTACTATAGCCTATGATCATTTGTATAATAGCTTTATGACATCATCATACCAGTAAAAAATATTGATTATTACATCACACCATATGCTTAATGAAGTAATAAGTTATAATAATAAAGTTATTGGTACTAAACACACACACACACAGGCTGTCAAGCGATCAAAAATTTTTTAAAAATGTATTACATGCTCTGCGATGGCCTGGCGAGCTGTCCAGGGTGTACCCCGCCCTCTTTTAAAGTCGGCTGAGATGGGCGCCAGCCTCCCTTCGACCCTATTAAGGATTATGCGGTTCAGAAAATGAACGAATGAATGAATCATTACATGCTCTGTGATCACTCACTCACTTATTCGCCGAACTGCTTACTCCTACTAAGGCTGGAACCTATCTCAGCTGACACTGGGTAAAAACAGAGCACACCCCTGAACAACTAACCAGACCATCGCAGGGCCAAAACACACAACCATTCACACTCACGGGCAATTTGGAACAGCCAGTTAGCCTAACGTGCGTGTCTTTGGACTGTAATGGTCCGGAAACCTGTCCAGGGCTGCAGCTTGAACTTACCCTGTGTCGGCAGAGATAGGCTTCAGCCTCCCCGCGATCCTATTAGAATTAAACGGTTCAACAAACGGGTGAGTGAGTAAGTGATAGCTGAAGCTCTCATATACTACATGGAAACATAAGTACACCGCCCTCCATAACGGTGTGTTTTTAAACTTGTTTATAGTTTTAGTATACACATAGTATTTCCCCCATTTTAAAGTGCGATAATGATGACGCCACCTGTTTAATTCGTGTTTAAAGCGTTATCCACTTGGGATAATGGTTTATTAATCCCCAGACAGCGGGCGAATCAGACTGTGCAGTTCCCAAGTAGTACGTAACAATTAGGGATTTACACGTGACTGTATTTCCTGGCACGGTGGCGTAGTAGTAGGCACGTCAGCCTTGCAGCAAAAAGGTCCTAGGTTCGAGTCCAGGGGTCGGTGAGGGTGTTTCTGCGTGGAGTTTGTATGTCCTCCTCATGTTTGTGTAGGGTTTTCCTCTGGGTACTCTCTGAGTTTCCTTCCATAATCCAAAAACATGCACATTAGCTTAATTGGATGTTCCAAACTGACCGTTGGTAGGAATGAGTGTGAATTATTGAGTTTGTGTGATACCCTGCGATGGTCTGGCAAGATGTCCAGGGTGTACCCCAGCTTCACCCAGTGTTGGCTGAGATAGGCCTCCCTGCGAGCCTTCTAGTAGGACTAAGCAGTTCGGCAAGTGAGTGAGTGAGTGAGTGCACTTCCTGTTTTTATTTTATTTTGTCCCAAGACATCCCTCCATGTGATATGATTGGTTGAAGATTCATGTCACCGTGCACCATCATTTCTTTCCCTGAACATTTTCCTCTGTTCATTCACAGCTTTCTGTAGCAGTGCAACATCGATGCCGTCCACACAATTAAAGACTCGTGCACGGACTATGGCTTCACCGTCCCCTGAAAGCAGAAGTGTTATAAACAGGACCATTAAGGCATTTGATTAAATCATGTATTAAACCATACATGATGAAAACAGAGTAGACATACCCTCTGACTTTTCAATCTCCCCGAGTACAATGTACTGAGCCCCAATTATTGGATCAAAAGGCTCAACAAAGTTAGTCTGTATCGACACCTGGTATTGCACTGATGCATGATGGGATGTGAGAATGGCTTTGGACTCCTCCGCGAGATAATTTGTAAGTCTAAGGAGAGAACATTCAATCATGTAAAACAAAGTATGCAATTTCACTAACCTGTAATCAGGATCATTTATATGGAGGTTATTAGACGATAAGTAGGCTGTTAGCGACAAAACACGCTGAATCAGGCTTCAAAAAAAAGTGGAGGCAGGCAAGGCGGTATAGTGTTTAGCACGTCTGCCTCACAGCAAAAAAAGTCCAGTGCTCGAGTTTACACGTTTGCTGTGCTTCCCTGTGCTTGCATGGGCTTCCACCAGGTACACCGGTTTCCTCCCGCAGTCCAAAGGTATGCACATTAGGCTAACTGGCTGTTTCAAATTGCCCCTAGGTGTGTGTGAGTGAGAATGGTTGTGTGTGCTGGCACTATGATGGAATGGCATGCTGTTCAAGGTGTGTCCTGACTTCACCCAGAGTCAGATAAGATAGGCTCCACCCTCCCCGTGACCCTAGTAGCATTAAACGGTTCAAATGAATGAATGAATGAACATTACGGTGGACCAGGATTAAAAAACTGCACTTTAAATGTAATGTAGTAAAATATTAACCAATAGTGTAATATACGTGTATTTTTTTAAAAAATAATGATAATGAAAATTATTTTACTGTGCATTTGTAAAATATTTCTGCTAAAACCTTCGTTCAGTTCATAATCAAAACGTGGGCGGCACAGTGGTGCAGTGGTTAGCATGTCCGCCTCATAGAACGGAGGTCCTGAGTTCAATTCTTGACCTTGGGCCTTTCTGTGTGGAGTGTGCATGTTATCTGACTGCTATCTTATCTGACTGCATGCTTGCATGGGTTTCCTCTGTGCACTCCAGTTTCCTCTCACAGTCTAAAGACATGCACCTTCGCCCGGTGTCAGGTAAGATGAGCACCAGCATCCCTGCGACCCTAGTAGGATTAAGCAGTTCAGCAAATGATGACAATGATGATAAAAAGGTGTGCTTGGATTGGCTACACACCAATAAAAATACACTACATGGCCGAAAATAAGTGAATTAGTAGTCAAGTTTATGAAATATCTGCCCTAGTGTGAAATGGAAGCACCTTGAACCAACAACACGAAGCGGTAGACCATGCAAACTCACTGTGTGAGACCGTTAAGTGATGAAACGTGTCACAATGTGTAAAATCACCTTTTCTCTTTTGCATCTCAGAGCTTCGACCTGCCTCTGCAAGCAACATCTGCACAACAGCTGTATCAGATACTTCATGAGGTGGCTTTTCATCGCTACAAAGCTGCACATAAGCCTAATATCACTAGACTTTCTTGGACTCCTGGCCACAGGATCATTGAGATTGCCGAGCCCGAGACTTGAACCCAGTGAGGCAGAAGTGCTGACCACTACAGCACCTAACCCCCCCCCCCCCCCCCCCCCCCCCCCCCCACGCACATATAATAAATCTTATAGTAATGCTACATCTTACATGTGCATTTTGAGATATTAAAAATTGCTGATCATGACCCATATCACCCATCATGATAATCCAAAGTATCGCCATATCATATCATCTGTCGGTATATCGCCCCACCCTCAGTCTAAAATACAGATCATGTACCTGCCACATGTCCGTACAGAGGCTCCATCCTTTACCAGATCGGAATTGATTTCCCAGGGAAAATAAAAAACTGCGGCCGCAGGAAGCATTACTACACTAAAAGTGCTTTAATAAACTTGTTATATTCAGTAATCGCTTGCTTTTTGGAAGAATAAAGGCCTAGATCTGCCTGCATTGAAGTTGCGCGTGCTACACAAACAGCCCTGTACGCGTCAAACTTCCGCCCCTTCCTTCCCCGGATTCCTATTGGCTACAAAAGGTCAGACGTTAAGACACGTGACGCCCTTCGGCCCTTCATGCGGAAGTGAAGCTCACCTCTACTAGGCCGGAGTTGAAACAGGAATAACGTGCAGGCTGTGCGACAGTTGTGGTTTAATTCGTTAGATAATAAAGCGACAGATATTCAGCGATGAATCCCGACCTTCGCCGAGAAAGAGAAAATGCTACATTTGAACCGGAAATACTTACAAACCTTCTGGATGGAGGTGCAGAGAAGACCCGGAGGAGGAGAGAAATAGGTCGGGCTGTAGTTTACAGGACATGAATACAGGCTGAATATCAAATGTATTATTTGGCATCATACTGCTCAACACAGAGCTTTTGGGAGGTGCACTTGAGGTTAATCCGCCAGTTGTTGTTGTTGTTGTTGTTGTTGTTGTTGTTGTTGTTGTTGTTGTGCTATGAAAGCTGGTGTCATTGTTTTCATAATTTAGTTAACTACCATACTTGTTTTGTCCTCTAATTATCTTTTAAACCATTTGAATGCCTTGAACTTGAGATGGAAGACTTTTATTTTGTATTTAGTGTGTTTCATGCTTGATTTTTAATACATATTTCCATGAATTTGTGGAGCCTGTCTCAGCCGACACTGGGGGAAGATGGGACAGCTCGTCAGACCATCACAGGGCAACACTCAACACAACCATTCACATTCACATCCACACATTTGACACATCTAGGGGCAATTTGGAACAGCTGATTAGCCTGATGTGCATGTCTTTTGGACTGTCGGAGGAAACCGGAATACCCGGAGGAAACCCACACAAGCACGGGGAGGGGGAGATGGTGGGCATGCATACCCTTGAACCAGGACCTTTTCTTGCTGTGAGGTGCACATGCTAATCACTATGCAACCATGAAAATCCCAATCTACACCGATTTCAAAATAAATAACACAGACGGAAAACCCTTTCAGACGACATCAGCGCCATGTATACACGTATAGTGTTCAGGTTTTTATGGATCTTTAAATTCAGTGATTCGTCTTAAAGTGTGTCCTACTATGATTATAAAACGAGACAAAGCTGCGACTGTAATCTGACTAGTTTACTGATTTGCACAGGATAGATGACTGAACTTGTATCTGTGTACTATTGGTGTGTCGAAATAAAATTAAGTTGTTGGATTAAGTCTAACTAATAACAATGAGTTAAAGAGAGCGTTCCATTAACGTTAAAATCATCATTCTGTGATGCATATAAGTAACAATTGCTCCCTAGTAATAGTGACCCAGGGGTAGAAATTTTAAACTTTCTCCCAGGTCTAAACGGATCATGGTGACAAGTGTCTGCTTAAGTAGGTTTTTATAACTTGGCATAGTTATAACAAATTGTCTCCCCCTAGTGGACGACTTATGTACTTTTTGCGTTGGTTTGGTTGTCAGTATTATCCCATACGTTTAGTGCACCAGATGTTCACATCTGTATATAAAATTCAAGGTAGGATAGGTATTATTGCGTAAACTATAAAACTCAAGGTAGGATAGGTATTATTGCGTAAACTAGGTTCTGAAAATATCATTAAATGAAAAATATCACACTCCATACGTGCCTCTGTCCAAAATAGATCCCCAGAAGCACATGAACGTGCATTGCTTAACTACTGCTAGAGAACGAGCCATTCCAATGATATGTGCCTGTTCAATGGTATTTCGGCGACCATGACCCCATTTAGTGGTCCAAGCCCTTAAACTGTGAAGTTACAATGGAAATTAGGGGTATTTCGTTTTTGCCCATTGCTAAACGGAGTGTAAGTAAACCACACCTGTCACTGTGTATTTAATGTTTTAGTACATACTACACTGAAACACAAGAAAAGAAAGTTTTTTCTATTTTAAAGCATGATAATTTTGAGGAAACCCCTAGACAGTGGACCAATCAGATCTTCCCATTCCTATTAGTAATATACTTATTGATCGTATATTAAAAGGGAAAATCACTGACTTCATAGTGTGATAGTAAAGGTAGCATTATATCAATAAAGGATGTCCTGCCTTCTTTTCAAAGATTTGGCTTAAATAAAATGAAACCTTGTAGCCGTCAGCTATTTGGGATTGATATTGGACACCCCTGATACAAATAGTTCAGTTTCTTTGTTCATAAAGGTGTGATCGTTTTACTTTCTTTCTGCAGCCGTTCTCTTCCCTAAACAGAAAAATATATTTGCCCCATTTAACGCTCTGTGTTTTATTAATCCCGTCTGACTCTTATTTCTTTTTTAACTCATCATTCCACAGAATCTCTGGTGATTAATGACCCTGACTTCCGCCATGAGGACCTGAACTTTATGTCCCGCAGTGAGCGTTATGACGCGGCCGTGAAGAAGAGCGTCCAGATGTTTTCGAAGCTCCGGGATTATGGCATATCTGATCCTGAGGAGATATACTTCTATAAGAGGTATTTGTGTGGTTGAGTGATCCGGCATAAATGTATTATAATTATTATTATTATTATTATTATTATTTTCCCCCATTTTTTCTCCCCTAATTTTAGTCATATCCAATCCTCACCTGACAAGTGTTGCCTCTCTATCATATATGACCACTACCAGCCTGGGAGGGGCGTAATTTTTTATCTGCCACCCTCCTCTTTATGAACTGCTGCTCATGCCTATTTTGTGGTGGCCTAACACACTTAGGAGGGAGGAAAATCACTATCCGCTACATTTGTACAAATGAGCTACAGACACCCAAATAGAAATAAACTTAGGACCTAAACGAAATATACTTTATATAAAAAGATGAAAGATATGTCATAGTTCATCCTTCAGTGGTCAGACAAGAAAGAAAATATACAAAAATTATTATTTCCAGTACCTGGGTAGCGCTCTGGTGTATCTGTTAGCATGTCTGCCTCACAGCAAGAAGGTCCTGGGTACGATTTCCGGGCCGTACATTTCTGTGTGGGGTTTGCATGCTTCCTTCATGCTTGCATGAGCTTCCACCAGGTTCTCTGGTTTCCTCCCACAGTCCAAAGACATGCATATTAGGCTAAATGGCTGTGCTCTTAGGTGTGAGCATGAGTGGTTGTGTTTGTGTTGCTCCACGATGGTCTGGTAACCTGTTCAGGGTGTACCACGCCTTCATCCAATATCAGCTGAGATCGGCTCCAGCCTCCCCGCGACCCTCATGGAGGATTAAATGGTTCAAGTGAAATTGGTTATTATGGGGGATTGCTAGACTTGGCGGAGGTTTGCACTCTCCAAGTGCTCTTGTATAGGGAATTTTAGATCCACTACCTGATTTGCGCAGACCAACAAGAAGTTTTCACTTGTGTGGAACACTCCTTGATTTGTCCTGTAACAAATTTGACATTTGTCCCATTCTTTACCTCAAAAAACAAAAGGATAGACTATTTCAAGGATGAGTATTTTGTGTTTTTTTTAAATTACATTTAAAATATTTCTTAGGGGGTTTATTAAAGTTACATTTTAAAGAGAATATAATATACTATTACTTGTCAGAGCTATGAGGAAAATTTTATTTATAGATTTTTTTTTTCTGAGCATGTATCCTTTACCATGCATTATTTCAAATCGTCATTTCATTATAAAATTGTTCAAAATTATCATGTTATATTTTTTTTTTAAAAATGTATAGTTATATTCAAACAACTTTTTCCAAAATTTCTCCTTGTTTGTAAAGTTGGTGGGTACCTATAGTGAAGTTTGCGTAGTTAGTAATGGTAAGGTTCATGTTTGCTGTAAGCCTTCCCCAGATCTTATTTCGGTTTCCAGCTGAAATTTGTCATGCAAATATTAATTTTATCTGCAGTTGGACTTTGTGTATTATCATCATTTCTGAGAATTACACACTAACATTTTAAAATAATCAGACGGAAATATCGCAGATGTCTGAAGTTCTCAAATGTAATTATTTTATCATAAACCCCCCCCCACCTGTAGTTGATTACGAACTTTGCCCGAGAGAGAATTTCGTCACTACACAAACATCTGTGAATGTCAGTGCATTGGTGAGAGGGTACATAAGGACAATAGGAGCAAAGGCTGCATTACGAGTAAACCTAAGTTAAAAGATTGTGATCATGATGTACGTTCATCATCTAAAAAAATTTAATTAATAATGATAATAATTATAAAATGCATAATGATCATGTTTGGGTGTTTAGTTTGTTTTTTCCTAAGGTGGAATTGGGGTGCTGGTTATACAAACATAGTTTTTATGTCACGCAGTTCAACCTCACTAAAGCCTGAAATGAAAAGTCACTTTAACCTCACCTTTTCCACTGCTTGTCCACAAACTTTTTAAAATCGGATGCAAATGTTTTTTTATTTAAACCCTACTCTGCGAATATATTTGAACTAATCAAGCATTTCCCATTAGAAGGTTACAAAACAACAGATCAGAGAATATTAGGACTATTTCTAATTGTGAACCAACTTATTCCAGGATTTCTTTTCAAATAAAATTATGTCCATGCAGTGAGATCATTTCACGTTTCAGTTTGTAATTTTTCTTTGCAGACCATAGTGATTTTCTCACAAAAGTGAAATAAATTAAAGCGTAAAGCCTCAGCCTCACATAGCCAGAATGACTTCACGGTAGACGAAGGTGGATGAGTTTTTACCCTCTGGTGGTTAACCAGCATTACCCTGTAAGTGTTCCATCCACTTTCATCAGGGTATTCGAGAGTTGGTGAGCCACCTTAAAAACTGGTAGGGCGTGGCTTTTTTGTTTTTTGTTTTTTGTGTTTGTTTGTTTATACTCTTTCTTCAACCAGCTACCATGTTTTTATTTGCACATTTTCTCCACTCATATTTGCAACAAGCCATCTCCAAAATCCCACCAAAATGACCACAATAGTCCCAGCCACGGCTCACAAATAGCTACAGTGGCTTGCGAAAGTATTCGTACCCCATGAAATAAGGCATTTTGTTGCGTTATAACCACCAACGTGAATGTATTGGAATCCTATGTCATAGACCAACAAAAAGTGGCGCATTAATGTGAAGTGGAAGGAAAATTTATGCATCGTTTTCAAAAATTTTTACAAAAAAAAAAATCTGAAAAGTGTGGTGTGCATTTGTGTTCAGCCACCCACCACCCCAAGAGTCAATACTTTGTAGAACCTTCTTTCGCTACTATTGCAATTGCAAGGCATTAGGAGTATGTCTCTACTGCTGTGCTTTGCACATCTAGAGACTGGAATTGTTGCCCATTCTTTTGCTAAGTAGCTCAATCTCAGTCAGATTGGATGGAGAACACACAAAATCTCAATAAAATACATTTACGTTTATGGTTGTAATGTGACGAAATGCGGAAAAGTTCAGGGTGGTATGAATTGTACTGGCATTTGCCAGACATCCTTATCCAGAGTTTTAAATACACCTGAGCAACTGAGGGTTAAGGGACCTGTTCAAGGACCCAACAGTGGCAGGTTGGTGGTACTGGGGATTACTGTGGAGTAAACCAGAGCCTTAACCACTTAGCCACCATTGCCTGCAATGGATCTGTGCTATCATGTCAATAAAATGGAGGAAAGCGCTTTCATAATTTATACAGATGAGAGTAAAGACATTAAAAACTCACTGAATCACTCAGAATTCACCCCAAGAACTTTATATATATTTATTTTTTGACCTATTAATAATGTACATAGTAGAACATGTTGGTTGTCTCATGTAAAATGGCTGCCACCTGCATGTACGCGGTTCAATCCCTAGATTTATTGTTATGCATGTACTGTCTGCAACTAGTAGTATACTTTCCGAATTATGCAACAAGGCTACATGTGTACAAGACAAATACATCAGGCCCTTTGCTCTACAGTTATAAAGTCAACTATATAACAGAAAAACTAAACCGTAATCTTTCAAACCAGGAAAGCAAAGGACAAAGAATGTATGTAGTGGAGCTAAGGTGTGTGTACATTCCTGCAGAATAGCGCGAAAAGGCCCCCACGAGGCTGCCGGTCTCCATTTCGTGATGTTCCTCCCTACGCTGTCGAGCCTGTGCACCCCTGAGCAGCGTAACAAATGGCTGCCTCCGTCCACTTCATTCAAGGTGTTGGGGACATACGCCCAGACTGAACTGGGGCACGGTCAGTTATTTTCATGTATGGAGTTAGGTGAATGCATTCAGATTCCCAGGGTGAAGCGAGTCTACTATCAGAACCTGAAATTATTTCATCCAAATTTATACATTTATAAATATATACATATTAAAAATTCTCTTTGTTGTGACAATATAAAATTTATTTACATTTTCAATGAAGCAACACTGTGTCCATGGGAAATTGTCAGTAAATCTATATGTTCTAATTTAATATATGCATTTTGTATTTGATAGATATTTAATTATATATATATAAATATATAATATATTTAATTTAATATATGCATTTTGTGTATTGTGGATATGTCTTCAGTATAACCTGTGCATAATGTGCTAATTAAATGTATCCAGTAATCCAAATCAGTTTAATTACCGCACATGGTTTCTGATTGTTGCACCACTTTTATTATTTGCAAAATACGGCTGTATGCAAACGTCTTGGCACCCAGTACCAACCGCCATTTTGCTAATTCCAGCACAGTCTCTGGAACAGTTTATTTTTAACAGCAACATTTTCCACCAAAGATAAATATGTTTACAGGCGACACAGTGGCGTAGTAGTAAGCAGGTCCGCCTCACAGCAAGAAGGTCCAGGGTTCAAGTCCTGTGCTTGTGTGGGTTTCCTCCAGGTACTCTGGTTTCCTCCCAGAGTCGAAAGACATGCACATTATGCTAAGTGACTGTTCCAAATTGTGTGTGTGTTGACTTGCGATGGTCTGGCGAGCTGTTCGGGGTGTACCCCGCCTTTATCCAGTGTCTGCTGAAATAGGCTGAAGCCTAACAGGATTAAGAGGTTCGGCTCGGAATGAGTGATATTCGATAGTGGAAATCGTATCAGTATAAAATTTCAACAAAGCGATTGAGATTATTGATTGAGGATCGTGAATCGATGGCCCGTTCCTCCACAAGAACGTTGTGGAGTTCATGGATATTTATCAGGATTAGAGCAGTGTTGGGTATAGGGTCAATTAGCGGTAGTGGCGTTGACCTACTGGATCCACTTTGTAATGGGGCTTATCATTTAAAAGTGAACACTTAGAGCTGAAGCAATTTGTCAACTTGTGACTTTATGGCATTGGGAAGAGTGTTAAACCTGGAGAATTTGGGGAGGCCTTTTATTGTCCTCCACATAAGGTGTGTGTTTATACTTGGCATACTGTTTACGCAAGGTTTCAGCTGAACACGCCTGTCTGTTGGATGGATTATCTTGTATGGAACTTTGCTCGTTGCAGAGCGGTTGTGAATGAATTCTATGTGTAAATAAGTAATTTCTGTGTGGGGGTTTGCATGTTCTCCTTGTGTTTGCCAGAGTTTCTTCCAGGTACTCTGGTTTTCTCCCACAGTTCAAAGACATGCACTTTAGGCTAATAGACTCTTCCAACTTGCCCCTAGATGTGAGTGTGAACGGTTGTGGGTTTTTTGCCCTGCGATGGTCTGGCGAGCTATTCGAAGTGTACCCCGTCTTTGCC
Source organism: Neosilurus hyrtlii (assembly GCA_028564935.1). Classification (NCBI taxonomy): domain Eukaryota; kingdom Metazoa; phylum Chordata; class Actinopteri; order Siluriformes; family Plotosidae; genus Neosilurus; species Neosilurus hyrtlii. Next base: position 2,272,351 of record JAOUQZ010000012.1, on the reverse strand, counting down.
TGAGTTGGCTGAGATGGGCTCCAGCCTCTCCGCAACCCTAGTAGGAGTAAGCAGTTTGGCGAATGGATGAATAAAAGTAGATTTGGACAGCGGCTCTAACTCTGTTGCATACAGCTGTATTAGTTAAAACTGTATTTGATGATTTAATACCTGTTGGAATAAGCTCAGGTCCTGGTAGTAGACTCGGCTCTGGATCACTGCGGTCCTAAGTACATAGTCTGTCTGAGTGAAATCCGTGACTCTTGATCGCAGTCTTCGTGGTCTCTGTGGGTGTTTGACAGCATTCTAAATGTATTTCAGCGTAAGGGCTCAGTTTTCAGGTTTAACCACAACAAAACGAGATATTTATGTTGTTTGTTTTTTTAAACCCATTTTATAATTTTTTTAAATAATCACGTTCCCATTTGAGTACCGTGTGAGGAAGATTTTAAGTATATACTACACAGAAACATGAAGAAAAAAACCAAAATGAGAGGTTTATAGTTTTGATTTACATATTTTAACCATAACGGAGACGTGTCAGGTGAGCTTCGTGCTTTGAGCCTAGCTTAGTGCTATGTAGCTAACAGCATCTGATTGGCCTGCTTGTTCAGACTTTAGTATGTAGTATATACTACACAGAAACACGTTACTGTGTTTACTGATCCCAAGGTCGGAGGTTCAAGCCCCACTATCAGCGGGTTGTCACTGCTGTCCCCCCAGTGCAGCTAACTG